>JAGFPH010001603.1:162984-209141 GCA_018207615.1 Philaenus spumarius | reverse complement strand
ACAATATGTACTCGGGCTTATGAGTGGGCGAAAATGAGCAATTAACGTACACGAATAGTGAAAAAGTTGATTATTGGGAAAATTATATGAATTTTGTTCCTTGTTCCGGAAGGTGTATCTAAAACACCTTTACACAGGATTACAGTAAATTTAATTACCTTTTGAAAGGTATACCTCACAATATGTACTTGTGCTAATGAGTGGGCGAAAATGCGCAATTAACTTACACGAATAGTCAAAAAGTCAATTATTGGGATTTTTATATGAGTATTGTTCCTTATTCCAGGAGGTGTACCTAAAACGCCTTTACACAGGATTATAGTAAATTTAATTGCCTTTTGAAAGGAATAAATCACAATATGTACTCGGGCTTATGATTGGGCGAAAATGCGCAATTATCGTACACGAATAGTGAAAAAGTCAATTATTGGGACCTTTATATGAATTTTGTTCCTTGTCCCGGAAGGTGTACCAAAAACGCCTTTATACAGGATTATAGTACACTTAATTGTTGTTCGAATCGTATAACTCACAATATGTACCCGGGCTTATAAGTGGGCGAAAATACGCAATTAACTTACACGAATAGTGAAAAAGTCGATTTTTGGGACTTTTATATGAGTTTTGTTCCTTGTTTCGGGAGGTGTACCTAAAACACCTTTACACAGGATTATAGTAAATTTAATTTTCTTTTGAATGGTATAACTCACAATATGTACTCGGGCTTATGAGTGGGCTAAAATGCGCAATTAACGTACAAGAATAGTGAAAAAGTCAATTATCGGGATCTTTATATGAGTTTTGTTCCTTGTTCCGGGAGGTGTACGTAAAACACCTTTACACAGGATTATAGTACATTTAATTATCTTTTGAATGGTAAAACTCACAATATGTACTCGGGCTTATGATTGGGCGAAAATGTGCAATTATCGTACACGAATAGTGAAAAATTCGAATTTTGGGACCTTTATATGAGTTTTGTTCCTTGTTCCGGGAGGTGTACCTAAAACACCTTTACACAGGATTATAGTAAATTTAATTGTCTTTTGAATGGTATAACTCACAATATGTACTCGGACTTATGAGTGGGCGAAAATGAGCAATTAACGTACAAGAATAGTGAAAAAGTCAATTATCGGGATCTTTATATGAGTTTTGTTCCTTGTTCCGGGAGGTGTACCTAAAACACCTTTACACAGGATCATAGTAAATTTAATTGTCTTTCGAATGGTATAACTTACAATATGTACTTGGGCTTATGAGTGGGCGAAAATGTGAAATTAACGTACAAGAATAGTAAAAAAATCGATTATTGGGATCTTTATATGAGTTTTGTTCTTTGTTCCGGGAGGTGTACCTAAAACACCTTTACACAGGATTATAGTAAATTTAATTGTCTTTTGAATGGTATAACTCACAATATGTACTCGGGCTTATGAGTGGGCGAAAATGCGCAATTAACGTACAAAAATAACGAAAAAGTCGATTATTGGGATCTTTATATGAGTTTTGTTCCTTGTTCCAGGAGGTGTACCTAAAACACCTTTACACAAGGTTATAGTAAATTTAATTGCCTTGCGACTCATATAACTCACAAATTGAACTTGGGCTTATGAAAGGGAGATATCATGCAATTTCCTCGCTCTAACTTTGCCACTTTGGGTTTACTACAAATAGGCCGCCATTTTGTTTCAATTCAAAAAATAAAAATATATGTACCTTTCAAATCCTACAAGGACCCTTTCACAAAAAATTCATCATTTTTGAAGCATATTTACTACCTTTTAGCAAGGTTGGTAAAAAACTACCCCTCAAACTCCTACCCAAAAACGAAAAAACTGTATAACTCCGCCATTTTGAAACGGATCGAAAAACAAAAAAAGCACCTTTTGAAGAATCGCACTAAGGGCCTTTGACCAAAAAATCAGAAATTTTGAAGCATTTTTACTGCCCCTTAAAAATCCTGGAATAAAACATATATATACATATATATATATATATATATATATATATATAAAGTAATGATTTTTGGGTATAGTCTCCAAATGGTCTGAAACGGATAGAAACCAAATTTTAGCCTTCTCCGACCAACCGTTTTCAAGTTGGGTCGAGTGTAATAGCTCTTATTTTCTTCGAAAATTTGGCTAAAAATAGTAGGCTTATATTCTTTTTTAAATACAATTAATTTTTTATAACTACGTATTTAGTGCAAACTGCACACATGCATGAACATAATTTTAAAGGTACCAGTTTGCGCTTTCTAATTTTTTAAGTGTAAAACCAATTTGTTTTTAATAATGCCTACGCAAGTCAACAAGTTTGTTGTGTCATTCCCTTTTTTTACCAATATTCTGGAAATTATAAAAAAATCTTCAAAAGTTTTCCGCCCCGCAGAAATTGCTGCCCTGGGCAATTGCCCAGTCTGTCCATTGGTAAATCGGGGCCTGGATTCAGAACTATGCGGCAATCTCTTGGAAGTTCATTTTATAGCTAAAAATAAGAAAAAAGCTCATTTAAACATAGGCCCGAAAACGCTTTCAGATATCCGTCATTTTGTTTTTTGTACAAAATAATTCATATCTAGAGAAAGTTTTGAGTGATTGAGTTTAAACTTGGCATGAAGTTTAACCTAGCAATGATACATCTCAAGAAAAATAAACGAATAAATCCAATCACGCGTTTTAAAATGGTGGCTGTTTGAAAATTTCAAACCTAATTTTCTCAAAAACCATGCATTTTTACAAAAAATGTCAAGACACCTTCTTTGTAGCCCTTTTGATTCCCTATTGGATGGTCTCACAGTCAAAACAATCGGATGAAGGATAATAGTTAATTACGTGCAATAATTGGTTTGTTCAACCCGACATCCTATAAGAACACAGTAAACACAACATAGTTGTATGTACTGTACGTATGCTGCTATTATCTACGAAACGTTTTAGGGTCTATGTTTATATGAACTTTTTTTATAATTTTTAGCTATGAAATGCTTCCGAGCATAGTTCTGAATTACCCTGTATAAAGGTGAGAATTTAAGACTTCTCTTTCACTAATCCCTAAAAACAAAAACAATAATAAGAAAGTATTAAAAAGGAATTAGGTAAATGGAAAACATTAAAATATAAAAGTAGGTTATTAAATAGAGAAATACGAAATGATAAACTATTGGAGTAGAGTGGGTTAGTAAGGGGAAAATACAAAAATTTAACATCAAACACTGAGATTTTTATAGTGAAAAGTAGAAAAGAGTAAAAATGATTTTTGAAATAATTTTTTTTCCTGTACCTTCTTTTTCTGGGGGAAAAATAATATGCTTAAAGTATGCCATTTATAAGAAAATCTTTTAAATAATTAGAAAAAAAAGTATGGTATCGTACTCTATATGCTCTAAATTTTGAAACTTTCGGAAAATGGCTGGAGATATGTATTAAAAATCCCACAAACCATTAGTTTAGATATTTTTGGTTCATTAACACACTTTGTATTCTCTGCTACTGATGTAGAATCAATTTTATGTTTAAATAGTTAAGTACAACACTTTCTATACTCATACAGCTACTCAAAACCATAAAAAGAAAATACTATTAAAATAATTTATTTGAATTTATTGTTTCTTATTTACTTGGAGAAGGTTATTTTTTTAGTTTAAAAAATGTTTAGTCTAATATTATTTGTAAAAATTCATTTATATGTTTGTTGATAAGAAGCAATAAAAATTAATCAATCAATCGATAAACGAAACAAAGTTCCCTTTTTTGTTTAATGTCAATGAACAATAATAGAGGCTTATCCAATTACATATTTTTTTCTAATAAGAGAATGCTATTTTCTAACATCCTTCCCTCACTTTTTTATTTATCAAACAAAACCTTAACATGTTAAAATAGTTTTTGACTGTTTTCGTCACATAAAATACTCATGATTTGAATAAAGGTACTAAAACTAAAAAATATGATTGCGCCTTGTTTCAAAAAATTGAAAAACCAATTAACATTAAATGAAATTTAACTATTAAAAAAGTTCCTTAAATCTTTAAAAATGATGCATATTTAAATAATAATAGTTTTTCATAAGTTAAATTGAATGCATTTATAGCAGCTGAAAGATTTTCTGTAAATGAACCCAATAGAAAAGGAACAAATTCTAAAATGTTAGCAGTAAACTTAATTGTTATGAACTTTGAATCTGTCTGGTTTCTATCAGCACTGCCAAATGCTTTAATTGTTTTAATTGGTTCAACCATAACTTCTGTTATGCTTTAGAGATCTTAATGACTAGCTGTTTAGCATAAAAATAGCCAGATTATATTAATAGGCTGTCGAAAGATTACTTTACACAGTTCCAAGTAGTCTATAGTATGGTTGGTCAGATTTATTATTTTTTTAAACTAATTTAATTATTTAAACTCACAACAAAATAATAATAATTAAGTTTGTATGATTATTATGCGGATGTACAGTTACAACAAACCAAATTTTAAGTAAAAAATATTTGACAGAACTAAAAATTAAAACTTTATTAACGTCGCTGTTATTTTTATTGATTTTAAATTTTACATAAAAAATATATTCTGAACTTCATTGAATATAATGCTATTCATTATTCATTATTGTTAATGAAATGCTTTAATCCTTGCTTAAAATATAATATGCATTTGAAAAACATAAAAGAACTCTTTTCATATAAACATTTTGATTTATTTTAAGTTCCTCATGTTTGGGAATTACCTTATTCAAAAATATGCATATTTAACCAATTTGTAAATATCTGTGTATGCATTGTAGAGCAAAGTAACCGGCCGTCGGTTCGTAAAAGTAAAAAACATCTGCATATGAGTAGTTCAGTAAAGTAACTTTAATCCCAGAACTTATCCTGATATTTTTAACTTTTGACACAGGTCCAGTCATCAGTATAAAAATATTACTCATTTCTACTGAACATTGCCTCCTGGTACCAGTCACTATGCAATGTGCAATAGGTTTCGCTAATAGTAGTCATACAATAAGTGCTGTACTTACTTCAAATCTTTCTTATTTTTGTACACACACTCTTGACTTATTTGCTTAAAGTTTGTTCATAAGAAAACATTTTTTCTACCAAGTTCTTAAAAATCATTTATATTTTTTACAACTAGTTACAGTCTTAATTTTAAGTAGAAATGTGCTCCTACAGAGTTCAAGTTTGAGTTGAGATAGTTTGTGCTCAAAGTCTGATGTTAAGGGCAGTTTTACTACGTCTATTTCTTCTTAAAATGTGTCACTATCTGCTACCAATTTGTATGAGGTACTCCACAATTAATTTAGCTTACTGAACAAAGTACACTTTTAAGAGATAGCAATTTATAAATTACACTTTAACTCTAGAAAAATGTGTATCCTTCGTGTAATTTTATCCAAACCTAATAAAATATACTACTACAAGGAAACGTTTTTATTAAGTTAATTCTAACATTATTTGCTTGATTTACCACTTTTTATTGGTTATCAGGATAACATTGTTTATAAACAGAAATACCTGAAACAAGTGGGGTGGGCTAAAAGTGTCAAGAAATATTTTGTGATTTTCTACCAGAACATGTGTTTTCCCATTCTATTACAAAAATAAATTACAAAGGTTGAAGAGCACTATGTGGCAACAAATTCACAATGATTGAATGAAACACTGAACCACAAATAGAAGGAACAAAAAACAGTAACAGAACAATTTAATGAAAAGTTATACTTCAGGAGGATGATGACTATGTCATTGAAATGTGCATAAGGGTAGTACAATAAACATAACTTTTCATTAAATTGTTCTGTTATTGTTGTTTGTTCCTTCTATTTGTGGTTCAGGATTTCATTCAATCATTACAAAAATAAAGTTAAAATTGCCATCATCTTTTAAAATAAGTTATTCCTGTTTCTTTTTTATGTGAGACCTTTTGCCAAAATTGATATGCCAAGTTTATCACTGAATGTCCTAGAATTAAAGGTTGAACCTGAAGGGCTCTAACCCTATAAGGTATGATGAAGAGTTCCTAATCCTGATTTCAGTAACTTAATGGATTTAAAAATCCGTCATGGTTTACAGGAATTTTGATACTTCTATCCAAGTAGAAATATAATTAACCAATAGATTTGCGTTATTAATGTTCGCCAAGACATTGTATGTAGCATTTATTTTTCCTATATTTATATTCTCTGCTGAAATATGGTGTAGTTTTTTTTAGGGTTGTGCTTCTCCTTCAGTAGAGTTGTTCTTCAAAATGCAAAAAAAAGCAAGTCTTAGAACGTCCTCTTGGCTCTTGAGGAAATAAAATATTTTGCCTATGCCTTCTATAAAGTAAAGATGTTAGGTAAAACAAAAATTGTTTACAAGTACAATGTTAGGTTTGTTAGCAAAAGAAGGCAACAAATAAATTAAATTAGTGATACTGTTTTGTCATAATTCATAATTCATGTTATTTATAATGATTATTGTTTTTGGCAGATTCTATTATATTACATTTATTTGTTTATTTTTGTATCTTCTTGTTTGTTATTGCATTTTATATTTTTATTTATTTGCTTTGTTATATTAAATATTAATACTCGTTAAATTTAGTTATACAAGTTTTTTCTTTTAGTATTGTAATAGGACAATACAATTAACTACAATATTTTTTCTCCATGGCTAAAATTTATTTGATATATATTATAAGGAAAAATCTACTAACGTACCATACAATCTTGATTTATTTTGTAAATTTTGCCACAGTAAATAATTTTCTTACATTATTAAGAATGTTATAATAGTATATAATGTTTCACAGCAATTAAAAAAAACTGTAACTCCTGTAGAAGTAAAACTCCTGTGGTTGTTTAAAAGAACTCCTGTAAGATATAAAAACCAAATATATTGAAACAAGTTCATTTTAGAGTTGTTTCTTCCTGTCGGAAGATGGAAATGCATTGATTTTTAAATTGTACAGAAAAGTAATAAATTTCTAATATTTAAATTTTGTTATGGAATATAAAAAATATGCCAAATACCAACAGAGAAACCAAGTGTTTAGTTTGTTTATAAGATACTAGTAGTGTTACCACTGTATGATAAAATATAATCACCCCCATAAAAAGAAATCTTTTTTTATACAAGACAAATTCTGTACTGCATAAGTTAATTTTCCACTTCAGTAAAATATTCCACTAATTATATTGTAATAAATTAAATGATACAAATTTAAGCCATCGGTTAAATGATAAAAAAATTACTTGGAATTTATAGAATAAATTTAACAAACTATGTATGTAACTTACGAGATTGGTTACAAATTGGGGTGGTGTTGCATAATACACTGAACAATGTCTTGCATAGTGTTGTAAAACGCATGTGTAACAAGGGTATTCAGGTGACATATTTCATAAAGTTGTCACCGTTTTATAGTTCAAGCAAATAAAGTCTCACTTGATATTCCATTGTTTAAAACCACCATACAGTTACTTGCTCTTCTTTGCATAATATGCATGATCTGGCGCAGTAATAAAAAGTCCATATTTTGTATGTGGTAGCCTAAACTGGATTGTTTTTAAACGATAATTACCTTTTCTTGGAAGCTGTCGTACAATCCTTTGGTTTTTCGTCAATCTTATATCATGACGGCCGTTTCAATAAAAAGTCACCAGTATAAACAGCCATATTCTATGTCACTGTCATCATACCAAAAAAGTATCTGGATCGCCCATTCTTATCAGGTTCTTGTTTTATTTTACAAACTGGTCTATTTGTAATTTCAGCAAATAATATGTTAGCCTGTTTTACAGAAATTTAGCACACTTTGTTAATAATAATTACCCCTTGATGCAGTATTGGGTGAAGGGATATATACTACATGTTTATTAAAGTAACAAAAACAGCAATGTAAGTAGTATTGTTTTTTTACTAGTGGTACCACAGTATAATCTTAATAATACAGAGTGAAATAAGTTACTCAGTATTTTACAGAGTGAATACTACAGTAAGTGAAGTGGAATACCCTTCCTTACACCTTGAATAAATATTTTAAATAATTGCGATAGCACATTTTTCAGTTATGAGATTTCAGGTTCGATCTAAAATGTACAACTAAAAATTGTGAGTTAATATAGTTTTAACTTATGGGGTCATAATGTAAACTCCGGCGTAAGTTTACATTATGACCCCTCGTCATATTGCAGCAGAGGTGTCAACATACGTAACAAAATCCTCTACCAACAAACTATAATATGTTGAAGTTAAAATTAAAATTGTGCCGCCAGCCACCGCTTGCATTTCTGCCAACCTCAGAATGCTAAATTACTTAATTAAATTATTTTGTACCTATACTTTTGTTAATATTAAATAAATGGTATCATTTAATCTAATACGAAAATTATATTTTAAATACTACATGCATATTGTTAAAGGAGAAATAAATAGAAAACTGTATTTAAATAAATATGTGGTTTGTATATAAATTAGACACACAGAGAGGGACTTTTTGACTAGAATCAATAGTGATAGGATAGGATACGATGCGAAATTAGTTTGTTTATTTTTTTATCCTCTATCC
This sequence comes from Philaenus spumarius, assembly GCA_018207615.1. Lineage (NCBI taxonomy): Eukaryota > Metazoa > Arthropoda > Insecta > Hemiptera > Aphrophoridae > Philaenus > Philaenus spumarius. Next base: position 200,590 of record JAGFPH010001603.1, on the reverse strand, counting down.
AGTATCCAGTTAAGCGTCGATATAGGCTTTGATTATGGACGTTCTTTTCAAGGCTAGAACGTCCATAATCAAAGATATAGGCCTATCGCCTATTTACCAGTGCAAAAGTTTTGTACTGTGGCATAGATAAAATACTAATTCTATATACGGTACTGAACTGTGAGAAAAATTTAGACTATTATAATTTAAGTTTGGTATTTATTTATTGGTATCAATTATTGTTTATAATAACTTTGTATTCAAAATTGCTTTATTTATTTTATCCTGATTTAAATTGTTAATAAATTATAAGTTTGTACTTATACTGTCCTAGAAGAAGATGACATTTTTAATAAATTATAAGTTTGTACGGTACCGTACTGATACTGTCTCAGCAGAAGATGACTTGGTTATCGAAATGAATTTGACTATTAAACGATTTTTGTTAAATTTATAATTTTGTTTTGTATATTTTTCATAAATATAATTTATAGGCCTACTGCTATTTTATATTGCCTGTTGATAACAATAATTTTTTTAATTTTAACTAGAAATTTCACATTGCCTCTTGCTTTTTTAATCCAAGCAAGGTTCTTGGTTTTGTTTTTTATAGATCTTCGCCATGGTCAGAGTAAAGTATTTAGTATAGGCAGGGCCGGCGCAAGGACCATGCGGAACATGCGGACGCATGGGGCGCCGCCAGGGAGGTGGCGCCGACGCGCCGGCAAAAACTTCAAGACCAAGGCGCCTTTAAAATTTTCCGAAAATTTTTTTTGCAACGAAAAATGTTTACCTTAAGACGTGGCCGCCCTTTTCGGGTTTTAAAAGAAACTACCTATTTCTGTTTAGCGCTTTTTTTAGAGACAGACAACCTACGCCGCTATAGGGCACCATCCTTTCAGAGTCGGCGACCTTTAGTTTCAATAAAAAATTCGCCCCCCCCCCCCTTAAAGACGCGACCGTCCTTTTCGGGAATTAAAAGAAACGCGGATTAATTTTGGCGCCTCTTTATGGATAGACAAGATCAGGTACAGGTACAACAGTATTGTATAGGGTGCCATCCTTTCGAAATAGGCGCCCTTTGATTCCAGTGAAAAATTCGCCCTCCTAAAGACGAGACCGCCGTACATTTTATACTAACTTCTTTCTTGTATGCGTGTGTGTGATATTAATGTAAAAATATTACATTAACCTCAATCTTACAATGTTACCGAATTGCCGATGTTACCTTATCTTATTGACAATTATAACTAACCCTTTACGTTTACCACGTTGTCATGATGTTACCAAATTGACTTGTGATATTGTAATGTTAATCTTACAATGTTACCTTTTGATGTTAAAATTATGTAAAATAAATATTGTAATATGATTAATTTGATGTTTCAGTATTCAACTTCCCCCCACTTAACTTTCCATTTTATCATACATTTATTTAAGGTCAAAAAGACCGATGCTATATATATATATATATACTAGCTGTCCCGACCCGGCTTTGCACTGATAGACAAATCAAAGTTAAATGTATATTAACAAAAAATATATAATATCAATAAATATATTACACTATGTATTTTTTATGGGGATTTTTAGTAACTTTGTAATAAATTTAGTAATAAATTTCATTCCAATCCGTTCGGTGTTTCTTTTTAGTAACTTTGACCCCCCAAAACCCCCTAAAATTTCGAATTTTTTAAACCCTCTCTTAGCGAGTACCTAGAGTCCTAGAGGAAGCTACATACCAAATTTCATTCCAATCCGTTCGATCATTTTTTGTAGTAACTTTGACCCCCCAAACCTCCCCTAAAATTTCTAATTTTTTGAAAAACTTTCTTAGCGAACACCTATGGCCCTAGGGGAAGCTATACATACCAAATTTCATTTCAATCCGTTCGATGGTTTTAGAGAAATCGTGATTTTGTAACTTTGACCCCCCAAACCCCCCTAAAATTTTGAATTTTTTTAAACCCTTTCTTAGCGAGCATCTATGGCCCTAGAGGAAGCTACATACCGAATTTCATTCCAATCCATTCGGTAGGTTTTGATAAATCGTGATTTAGTAACTTTGACCCCCCAAATCGCCCCCCCCCCAACATTCCCACTTTTCGCACACCCCTTTTAAGGGCGGGTTAGAGCTTATAAAGCGTAAAAAAAAAAAAAAAAAAAACGGTAGGCCTCGTGGTTTTGGAGAAACTGTGATGAGTCAATGGTATTTGGCTTTTGTAAGTAGTACCTGGGCGACCGAGCATTACTCGGTATTTTTGTTAATTGTGTTTTTTTTTATAGGAAAATGTATGTAAATACAAATCAGGTAAGTACTGTTTTGTAGGCCTACTCATAACTCGCGAAATATTAGCACGGGTCAGCTGATTTCAAGCTTAAAACAATTCTAACCTTAAAGACAAAAAAAAAAAAAAAAAAAATTTATAGGAGACAGCTGATGGAAATATTATAGGAAACAGCTGATGTTTGTCATATGTATCCTATTGATTTTAAATTACATAACCCCAATGTTAAAAATTTTCAATTTTCAAATGAGTTTTTCAGAAAAATACGAGTTTTCCTGAGGTAGTGGTTTTCACCAAACGATTTTTTAGTCCCAAAAGCCTCTAATCCCAAAGTTTCAGCAAAATCCTTCCGCTGGATCTCGAGATTGCTCGTACAAACACACAAACAAACCAACAAACAAACAAACAAACAAACAGACATTGCTCGTATTAGAGTATAGGATAGATAATACACTGTGTATATATAGGCTATATATATAGAAAATATTTTATATTTACTTTTATTTTTAAAATTGTTGCTAGATGTTATATTTTAATTTAATTTTATATAATTAAATAATTTCAATTGGTATACATTTGATAATGTACCCATTTTTGATTGCAATAAGGAGATATATAAATATATATACATATATAGGGTCGGGGGAGGGGGGCGTATAAAGGGGGGGGCGCCAAAAATGACTCTTGCATGTTCAGGAAAAACCCCTTGCACCGGCCCTGAGTATAGGGCAGATAATCCATCACTAGTAACTAGGTTCGAATTTACTCATCTTGTGCGGAAGACGTGGAGGTGTACAAAATTAGTATGATATTTTACTTTTATCATACTGACTGTGTACACCTTTGTATGTGACTCTTATATTGGACCACTTCCTATGTCTAACACCCATAATAAAAAAAACTTGTTAGTAAAATTACAAGAATAGCCTTACGAAAACAGGAAGAAAGTAAAAGAAACTCCTTTTAGTGAAAAGACTTAGCCTCTTTAGAGTGGATTTGTATTTGATGAGTGGTTTTAAAACTTTAAGAATTAAAAATGTTTTTAGGCTTCAAGCTTAAAAGCAAAGCCTGTTGGCATAGCCAAAGCCAATAAAGCCTACTAAAGCAATAATAAACGGTACCAGGAACTGGCACATACTTTCTCACATATTTAAATTATTAAACAGATTAAATGTGACCTGTGTAGGTGGGATAGAAGAGGTGATTAACTAGAAGTAGATTAACTAATAAATATTATTATTATTATCTAGAGAGAAAACTATTCGACCAATTTCGAACAAATTTGCATCAAACACGTCAATTAAGCCTGTATTTCTATACATCTGCACAAAAATGTGTTTTGAAAAATTTGAGAACCAACCCCCTTTATGGCAAAAAAAACCCCTAAAAATCAGTTATTATAATTATTAGCTAAACGAGAATTTTTAGAGTTTTTTTGCATATGGTAGGCTACAAATAAGACAAATTTTATCAAAATCGTTAGAGCCGTTTTTTTATAAAAAAATAATAACTGATTTTTTGGGGGTTTTTGCCAAAAAGGGGGTTGTTTTTCAAAAAAAATCAAAACCGTTTTTCGTGCATCTATACAGGCCTACTTGACATGTCTGGTGCAAATTTGTTTGAAATCGATCGAATAGTTTTCGCTCTACCTTTGTATACATACAGACCGACATTTTGTAAAAACCTCTTTTTTGGACTAAGGGGGTCTCAAAGCGGATATTTCGACAAAAATCTCAACATCGATTTTTTTTGCGATCACTATACTTTCTCTATACTATAGTATAGTGAGAAAGTAAAATGTGCGAAGGATCGAGGTTCCAGATGTAGCAGACAAAATAGCCACTCGACCATTCTGTTTCCTCACTTATACAAAACAATATTTTAATTAATTGTCTGCCACAAGGCGGACATAATACTCTAAAACATTAAACATACGTAGGTACTATATAAATTAATATTAACGAGTATTAATAATTAATTATTACTATATTATATAATTTTTAATGACTTTATAAATAAATTAAACCAAATTCTTATATTTACGTAGCAAAATTCAGAATATTCCTGTATATTTTATAGGTAGATATAGTAAAAAATTAACTTAAAACAAAAGTAAAATAATTAAACGCAAATGACTTAAATAAAGATATAATAGTAAATAATTTATGTATACCATGTAAATATGTAAGGATAATAACATGTAAACAAGACAATATGTATTTGGCAGTGAATAGAAAAGGAAGTGCTAGCTGTATAATTTGTACGATACATCATTTTCAGTAGCATATTTAGATCTTCCTGTTTGCTAGCATTGGCAACACACCTTCACTTTCGATCTCCCATCTTCCATTTTGTTCCTTTCTTTATAGGTTGAGACGTGGTGCAAGTGTGAAGCGGTTGCGGAGTTCGCTTAAATTTTCATTTAAATATGACGTAAGTACTATATTACTTGCATATTAGTTTAACTATCTCATATATTTAATAATGTTTTAAAGCCGTAAAGGTTTTATTTGCTAAACTTGGGTTGAATTAGAGTTAGGGTGCCTTGAACACGTGGGCAATTTTTCTTTTGTGGCTAGGCAGCTCCAAATTTCAATGTTATTTATCTGTAATTATAAAATACTTTATCTAATAACATTTTGTAACAATTGGTCCAAGTAGCATTTTGTTTCTATTTAATACAGGGTAGTAGGCCTACTATGTGGAATTTGAGATAAACCAAAGAAATTGTTTAATTAGACCAACTGGTCTAAGGGTTCTAACCTATAGTATTTAGTCACAGTATGTTTACCTGTACTCAACATGTAACAGTAGAATGTAAAACAACGTTGTTTGCAATAGGCTAGGGTCAAATAGTAAAATTACACCGCCTAGGTATCTCAATAATGGTAGGCTACTAGCAGAGGACGTGGTGACCATAGGTTTAGGCCCATGCCTAGATTACAATAAATTTCACTCTTTTCTTTATAGACCTAGGCTATATTTATAGACTTCACTGATGATGGGAAATCAATTATAAACGATCTAAAACAAATACCTAGGCTAGGCTACAACTTCACAAATTACCGGCGTAAATTATTCAACCGTAGGCTGATATTTTTTGCCAACAACGACGTTTTACATTCTACTGTTGAATAGAGGTTAGAATCTTTAGGCCATTTAAAAAAGAAAAACTTGTATTACTGTTGCCATAGGCTAGCCTAGGCTAGGGTCGAATAGTAAATTTGCGACCAAATTACCAAACCAAAAGTCGCTTATGCAATTTAACTAGGGCCTAGGCCTAGACAATTTATCTTCAGGATTGTTTTAGGCTATTACACAATCACAATATAGACTATTTAGAAAACTAAGAACTGTTACAAACTTATACTGGAGGCCTACCTATATGTTAACATACTAGAACTAGAGACTGTTAGAACTTTGGGCTATTTTTTATTTTAAGATTTCAATTTTGTTATACAAAACAATATAGGCCTACAGTAATCCCTCGACATTCGCTGGCTTGGTATTATTGATTTTGATTATTTTAAAATTGTCTATAGGCTATGTCACGAACATAACCTCCCTTTCCCCATAAAGATTTAGATTTCGCTATTCGTAGTGATTTATCAGAACCTATATCCCGTGAATAGTGAGTATTGCTGTAATTGGTAACAGTATATAAGAACAATAATTTACATTATTGTGTTTACAGAAGTTATGGATCTACTGTCATACAGGTGGAGGTATTTAGACTTAAATAAATATTGTGCCTGGTAACCGACAAATTGTAGTAGGCCAGGCTAAATTTCACATATATAGCCTAACTTCTATATTTTCGAGTGTGTGACTCGTATTTTCTATAATATTTCTTTCCTGCTGATATTCTTGGTGTTTTTAGAGTTGGTTTAACATATTCTTCCAAAGTATGACATTTTTAAACCTCTGGTCACCACGTCCTTCATTTTTACTAGTCAGAAAATGTAATTTACAAAATTTAACTTACCTAATTAATTAAGTTATAAACAGAGGATAAAACTTAAACTAAATTCTCAACTTATTTAACTCAGGAAATAAGTATTAGATGTATGTTATGTTTCAGACTGCGCATGGAAACATTAATAAACTTGTTTGCTGGGCACCACTATTCCTACAACTTAACATCACTTAATAAAATTTAGATGTTAGATACCGTAATTTAAAAAAAATCATACCTATAGGCCTACAATTTAAAGTAACATAAATTCTTAACCCTACAACTGTCAAACTGCTCAATTTGAGCACTCTTAACGTTTGGTCTAGGTCTAGCACTACTCAATTGACAACCCTACTTGTAGGCTATTGAATATTTCACCCACTAAAAAATCATCCAATTGCAATAAAACAAAAATTGTAGGGAAAGGAAATGATTTAAACTTACATTTTTGTATGTACAAATTTGTTCTAAAACATATACAGTAGGCTATTTATGTAATCATCGTTTTAAAATTGTCGTTTTCTAATTAATAAGTTTAAATGGATCTTAATATAGAAATTTTGAAATATTTACTTCCTCCAAAAAATTAAATTTATTCTTGGAAATGACACAGCGAAAAAAATCTCATTAACAAGGTTAACATACTCGCTTCATAATTATTACTCTACACAATAAAAAATGAATAAAAAGTAGTGTAAAAGAATCGCGTAGCACAACCCTCAAAAATATGTAGCCTATTAATTATCTTTGTTGTAGTGAACATAGATATAATAAAAGGAAGCCAAGGTGGCTGTGGTTGTTAAGGCGTCAATGCTTTATCAATCGTCATGGCAACCATCAATGGAAAGGTTCCGGGTTCAATTCCCATTGACCCCAAATAATTTTCTAAATGGTTTCTTAAAAGTCATCGTTGGCTGTGGTTCGGATTCCACGTAAAACTGTAGGTCCCGTCTTCATTAGCCTTAAGTGCCAAACAGCAGGACGTTAAAAAAAAAAATAGGTATAATAAATAACTTTTTTTTTTTTGGGTTGATAGAATTGTTTGAATTTATGTATCTACTGTAACTTATCATTCTGGATGTAGGACAACAAACTATAATACGCACTTTCACTTTATACACTGCTTTTGTATAAGTGATTGTCCGCGCCTCCACAATCACTTACTCAAGCGACTTTAACTTCTTCCCGGGTCTGTTTCAAATCGTTTTTGTTAGTTCCCTGTTAAAAATATTAATGGCGATGCAGTGTAATCTTTCGGTTGCCTTAGTTTTGGTTTCATTGATAAAATTGTTAGTATACCATTTTAGTTAGAATTTGGTTAAATTTCTAATAACTCTTTAGTTTGTAAAAATTTCTTTTTGAATTTGTGGTTTTATTTATATTAGGCTATTAAGGCTAAACATCCCAGGATTAGTTCCAAATTCTGCCACCACGGCGCAGCACCAAAATGGAGTCATTTTGTATTTGTGTTTATTGGTGGAATTTTCGTCCGATGTTCATTTGCAAAACTGATTTGTGAACGGAATAAGATTAGAATTCACGCCAATGAAGCTAAATTTTAATTAAGTTGCTGGTTTAAAAAATAATAATAAAATAATTGTGTTACACAACGAAAAATGCAAATCGCAGGTAGTCATTTTGAAGACAATAATTTTTAATTAATTTTACACTTTTAATTTTTAAAATCGCCTGGCTGGTTTAGTCGGTATCGTTGTTTATACATTTACAGTAATGAGAACAAACGCGAGAGTGACACGAAGCAGGTGCAGTGCCGCTGTGACGCACTCGCGCCACCTTTACCCCCACCACGCGTCTCAGATGTTGCTTGTATACAGTTGGATGACGGTTTCCCACGCTTTTCAATCCATGAGCTCTCCCGCGATTCTTCTTTGTTGTACTATTGCGTCGTCTTGTAATTATTGTTATTGAGAACGTTATTTCGTCTCATTGGATCGCCGAGGAACAACAAAATCTAAAAAGCAACTTCGGCTTTCAACAAAGAGGAAGAAGCGCAGACTGCCTCTAGCTCTGCTCGCTGCTAAATCTCGGATGTTAGTATTAGTACAGTATTATATAAACATAATTTGGTTCTTCTGGATAAGATTCTTGTTTAAATAACACCCTGATAAACGCTTCGTAAAGAGGGAATGTATAATAAAACCCGTAAGCAGCACTGCCGCATTACTATAGCCGAATTTTCTTATCAGGGAATACCTAGTATTATATAATGAGAGATTCCTATGCATTTTGTTCCTTGTTACGGAAATTGTTCCAAATATATCTTTGCACAGGATTATAGTAAATTTAATTGTCTTTCGAATGATATAGCTCACAAATTGCACTTGGGTTTATGAGTGGGAGAAATTGCGTAATTACCTTACATTGATAATACAAAAAACATTTATCAGGAGATTTCTATCAGTTTTGTTCTTTGTTCCGGGGATGGTACCTGAATTACCTTTGCACAGGATTGTAGTAAATTTAATTACCTTTCCAACCATATGATTATGTGTATGAATTAAAATGAGATGAAGTATATGATTAAAATTTTGTATATTCCTGTAAATTTCGTTAAAATACATTTACAAAGACAATAATAAGTAGTTAGTTTAACATATTAAATTAAAACACTTCTTCTATATCAAATCTGTAAGAGGCCTATTCTTTCTTTTTAATTAATTAATTAGTTTCCTATCTATATATTTTTAAATTGTTATATTTTGGATTGTTACAATAGTACTTAATACATTACATGGATATAGTTCAGTACTTTTTATACCATGCCTTAGGGCCTATTATGAATTAGACTTACTAAAGATCAGTCTTATATGCCCCTATCAAGAATTAATAGAATAGGCCTAAAACTTTAAATAAAAACAAAATAATCGCTAAATCAAATTCTAGAATTAAAAATTTGGAACTTCATAAGCGCATTCATTTTTCAAAAATATCAACTGCTAGTGGAAACTTGTAAAGAATTGTAAAATGTCCTTTGGGCTACTGTAGGTTGTTGTAATTTGCCAAAAATATTCTTAAATTTGTCATCTCTCAGAATATGATATTTAATATCCCAGCGAAATCTGAGATATTGATGATAATTGCGCTTCTTATTTTCTCCCTACATTTTTTTACTCTGCTTAGGATCTTTTCAAGTTGTTCTTCTTTTAGTGTATTGTTCTCTTCTCTTCTTTTTTTATCTCACTATCTGGCTTTTTGCAAATGCTGCTGACACTTTACAACATCACTCATCATTTTGTCGTGAGAAAAAATTTATGAGGTGTAATAGTAATAGAATTAAAACTTTAAAGATAAATAAAATCATTTGATACGCCTAACATTCATTGCCCAGTAAATATGTTAAAATATTGATTCTGGAATTACAAATAGGAAATTCGCAGTATGAAATTTGAAGGTGTTATCGTGTTCAATTTTATTTAAAATAACATATCATTCTTAACTTTTTAAGTGTTGCTACCAAAATTAATAAACTCTCAATAGGGCTATGTATTAAATTCTACTTAAAATTAATATAAATATACTAAACACTGAATGGTTGTGAGTTGTGTTGAATTGTAACACCCGTTACATTAAATTTAACACCCGTTACGCGAAATACTCATTAAATTATAAAACTAAAATAATAATACCAAAACATTAGGGAAACAAAACCTCTTACTTTTACAGTAAAAGTATTTTCCTAAGGTGTTTGTTCATTTTGTAATACTAACTTTTGTAAAAAAAAATTAACGGGTGTCACATCACGTATTACTTAAGTTTAAAGGCAAATTACAAATGAAAAGATAATATATTATCTTAAATTATGGCATTAATAGTTAGAGAAGTGAGAGAATAGTTACAAATAATATTAAAGATAAAAATATGTACCATATGTGTATATCCTTGAAAAAAGGTTTATTGTATTATAGAAACAGTCCATTTTATGACTGTCACGTGTAATAAATGGTATTTTGCACTATTCATTTTTTATTTATTTCTTGTTTTCATGTATTAAAATATAAGTTTTATTTGACACAAATAACTAACGTTATAGGGTAATATTATGCATACCCTGGTATTACTGAATAATGTAGGCCTATGGCCAAAGAACCTGTATATAGGCCTACTTACATAAATCCTTTAATTTGAACTACTGTATATTTTCCTATATTTATTCTAGAAGTCTCTTCGACTTACAGAAAATACTTTTTAACAGATAACAAAGACCTGTCGTAATCAGTAGTCTAGTCTAGTAAGTGTGACCGGCCAGAGTTATGAATGCGAGTAGTGAGTGAGTTGACGAACGCTACAGTTGCAGGGCCGGGCAGAGCGGCTGGCGGGGGGAGGGGACCGGAGCGTGAGAGAAATAATGATAATATCTTTAAAAAACGATTCCGATACGACCATTTGACCGATTTAATATCTGAAAACGGCAAAATTCTTTTAAAATTTGTATTTACAAAATGACTACCTGCGATTTAAACAAAATATTACAGAAAAAAAAAATCTGTATAAAACTTTTTTATAAATAAATTTTTAAAAAAATCATCACAATAGCGTGAATGTTTTATTCATATCATTTACAAAATAACTTACAAAACAAAAATCGGATAATAATTACGGAAATTATTCGTAGTACAAAATTGCCGCAAAGGTGCTGCCATCTATCGGGCCAAAAACACAACTTTTTCAGGGATGTTTAGCCTTAATTAAATTTATGAACTTTTGCGTTATCAGGAAGAGTAGCTATTACAAACATGCGTTGGTGAAAAGATTCTAAAAGAACGTGCTGTGACATCTTGTCTGCATCAGTAAACAAATTTTAATATTATTATTTGGCCTAATTCCTTACATTAGATATCAAATGGCTTTTAGGTTGTTTGTACAATTGTTATGTATAAATTCCTAATTGATTATAATAGGCACTTTTAAAAACATAAGAAACCCTGCTTATAATTAATTTAAATGGTAGCCTGCAGAATAATTTGAAGGAAAATCTTTTCAGTGAAAACTGTAAAACTATAGCCTATATTCATCAAAATGCTACCAACGCTCCTTTATTGCATATGTAGTTTGTATAACATAAAATTAATTAGGCTTAAACTATGTTAGCCCATGTTTAAATTCACCTATGAATCCTTTTAATGTTTCAGGTCGAAAGTTTCAAGAGACACTCTCTATGAGTGTGTTAATTCTGTTATTACAAATTCTCAGGAAAAGAAGAGGAAATTTTTAGAAACAGTGGAGATACAAATCGGTCTTAAGAACTACGATCCACAAAAAGACAAGCGTTTTTCAGGCACTGTCAAGTATGTTGATAAAACAATTTCGTAGACCTGACACTAAATTGATTATTTATTTCGAACAGTTACGAAATATTTCACTTTGCCAAGTAGAACTCAATTCAAGATTGATTTTTGTCATGAGACTACTTAAATTTCGATGATTTAATTTAAATGTATAAGTTTGATAATATAATCATATTTAGACTGTCAGGTAGCTAAGCTTCACTTGGCGGACCTGCACCCAGGGTCTTAAAACAATTGGGGAGGAAATGTTCTCATTTCCGTTAAAAGTCTTGTCTTAACTGTGGTGGTGATGGTAAGTTTGAATATAATATTTGTATAATAGGTGTTTTTGCTCAATACCTTTTAACGAGATAAGACAACTGTTATCGGATTCCGTATATTAATTGAATAATTTTTTCTCACGATTTAACTATATTTATAAAATTTCTTAAAAAATATAAATTTTCTATCTTTTTTTAAAACTTTGCATCAGGTATAGTTTGTTTGAGCCTTAATTTTGACAATAATTCTATTTTTAATTTATAAATATATTGTTCTTAAAACCAACAACAATTTATACCAGTTTAGTGTTCTATGATGTAAAATTTGTTTGCATGTATTATCCTAATTAATATACAATTTGAGGATTATTAATATTTTCTGAGGACACTAACTTTGAAATGTTTATATAAAATTTTTAAGTCGAATTAAGTTAAAAGTTATGTAAAATAAGTTCAAGCGAAAACTATTATTGCTGAATAATTTTTCTTAAGGTAGGTTAATTCTCACAGAATAACCTCATACCACCACAAATGTATATTATTAATGATTAGATTTAAACGTTTAGTGTAAACAAGTTTGTGTTCTATGATGTAAAATTTATGTTTGCATGTATTATCCTAATTAATATACAATTTGAGGATAATTGATATTTTCTGAGGACACTAACTTTGAAAGGTGTTTTATAAAGTTGTTAATCAGGTCTAAAACAAATTCGAATTAATCAATTTATGCAAAAGAAATTTAATTGAAAATCAATATTTAAACAACTTAACGAAAGAACGTTATTGGGCATATAATATCTCATATCACCACCTTTTTTATTGTGAATGGTGGGGGCAGGGGGTTTTGGCCACTTCTTCTTCATTTGTCTTATATGCTGTAAGCTGCCCCATCTTCATTAATCGTTCAATGGCAAGAAGTAAAATAAGGAAGCAAACAAAATCTCCAGCGATCCCAGCTAAGCTAAATGGATACTTTAATATATTTTTTGTTTTTAGATTGAAGAACATCCCTCGACCAAAGATGCAGGTTTGTGTTTTGGGTGATCAACAGCATTGTGATGAGGCAAAGGCAAACAATGTGCCTTATATGGATGTGGAAGCGCTAAAGAAGCTGAACAAAAATAAGAAACTTGTTAAGAAATTAGGTAAATACACAATCAATAGAATTTTATGTAACAGTATCTGTTTTATCTTAGAATATAGTTTAGTTATGGGCAAACCTTAAAAAATCTAAATGATACAGTGCCCGGGCTATATTGTTTTCTATGTATCTGGCAAAACTGTCAGCTCCATCAAATTAAATTTAAATGATTTTATAAAAGTGGAATATTATAAATTTATAATATTGACGGAACAAACATACTTCCGATTCTATGAATGTATGTTGTATCCACACCCTGGTAACGTCGTAATTTATTTAACTTTATACCTGGGAATAGGCAAATTTTGTCATTTAGCCCAATAATTTTCTTTTCTTTGCATCAATGCATAAGTTGATTGTTTTCAGTATTAACGTAAGCTAAATACTTCCTTTTTATTATACATTGATTTCTTGTATAATAAAATTTAAATGTTTTTTGAAATTGAGACCTATTATCTAAAAAGAACCATTGTTTTTTTCCTGCATAGTTTTAAGTGAATACTTACAGATACTTAGTTCTTTTAAATTTGTCTTGAACTTTTCCTTTTCCAATAATTGTCAATTTAATTTTGCAAGGAAATGAATATTTTGTTTTAGTTATTATTTTATTCTCTCATAAAAAATTACATTTCATAAGCTTTTATATACTTTTCAAACAAATACTGCCAAACCGCTTAAAAAACGGCCTGTCAGTTGTCTAAAGTTATTGGTTGACATTCCATAATATATTTATTTTAAGTTTGACTGTTTATTTGTTAGTTCTGCACAAATTATCACTAGATTTTCCATTGTTACAGCAAAAAAATATGATGCGTTTTTGGCCAGTGATGCGTTGATCAAACAAATCCCACGTCTGTTAGGTCCTGGTCTGAACAAGGCTGGTAAATTTCCTGGTCTGTTGTCACATCAGGAATCTATGATCCAGAAAATAGATGAAGTAAAGGCAACTATTAAGTTCCAGATGAAAAAGGTTTGTATTTTTTACTATTATTGGTTATATAGTAATATCGCTAACATTTTATTGGCTTTATTAATCAATGATAGTTTTATATATAATTAAAATCCTAGTCATTTATTTTCAGCCAGTTATAATTAATAGTAATAGTTCGATTTATTCTTGAATGAATAAATATTATTTATAATGAATGTTGCCAAGGCCATAATTCACTTAAATTTTTAAATTGAATTACAAATATGTTTTTAAATTCTTTTATATGCATTTATTTATATTAATATTTAGCAAATTCATGTATTATTATAATTCAGGGTGGCTACTTTGACTAAAAGTAACTAAAAAGAACCATAAATAATTTTTTTTTTTTACATTTACGTTTCTTGCGATTTATGTATTTTTTGAGAGACAACACAAAATACCTTTGTTTTGTCTATTATTCATTTTTGCAATTAAATTTCCATATTATCCAGATTTTACAACAGCATTTAAATTCAGTTTTTTCACGGACCTTCACAATTGTATTTTAAATTATGTTAACGACCGTATTTCATAGAAACCAGAGCAAATTGTTTTCTTTTGCGGACATTTGCTGTTAATTGTGTTTGAATTAATTATGTTTTAACCTTGGTACCTCATTAAATTAGCGCATGTCTTCCAGCGTCAATTTCTTCTGCAGTCATTCGCCATTGTATTTAAAATAATATTTCATTAAGTAAGCACAAATTCAGGATACCAACAATAGCTAAATTGTCTAAAAGGTATAAATAAAAAGCAATGAACTTTAGACACTCTTTAATTAACAGTGTGCAATAATAATTTGAAATACATAGGGCCTACAACAAAACATTATTTTGGAAATCTGTCATTGAATTTTGAAGATAAAATGCAATATAAGAACTACTTGGTAACAGAAATCGTTGTAGACCTTTTGTTTTCTACGGATTATACATTGGAGTTTTCTAGAAAATATACTGTTGTAATGATAACAATATGGTAACATATGGTTACAATTTAATTAAGACTGCAATTATTGACAAATATGTATATATACAATACATTTGGTGATTTAGAATTTGGTGATAATTCTAATTGTGTTTTGCTAGTAAAATAGTATACCATCAGATTACCCAAGGCGCTGACCCCACTTGCCGAGTTTTGATGCATTTACTTAATGTGGTTTTACACCTTCTTAAGTACAAATAATTCGACCACACAGCTGAACCGCTGACGTGAGTTGAACAAATTTCAAAAATGGAGTTTATAGGCCCATGTTTTAAGGTTTCAACCAACAATTTGTAAAATATGTCTATTCACGGCGGTGCTGAATAGCTGTAAAATGCTTCGCACGCCATTCCGCATATTGGGAGTATCTTCAATACATAAAGCATTGCGTGCTGTGCATGCCAACCTCACTGTAAAATCCACCACATGGCTTTGAACCGGGTACTTTTATGGTATTTTACGTTTTGATCGATTTTGGGGGAACCAAGCGAGCTATAAGGTCGCGTAAAAAACAAAATGTGCAGAATAACATCCTACAATTATATTGTTAGAAAAAACTCTAAAAAATTCATTTTCGTAGGAAAAATCCCCAAAAATAGATACTTCCTGTCAAAAAACGTGCTTCCGGTTGTTGGATTTTTTGGCTAACGAAATAGTCCGAGCGACGTAGACAACCAACATGTCTACCAAATTTGGACCAGATCGGACTTAAAATATACGTGACCGCTAGATATTCACACACATATATATATATATATATATGATTTTTAATGACACCCCTAAACGTGTTCTAGGGACCATGATCGATGCTCATTTGCTACTCCCGACCTTGGGTCTTACCATAAGGGCCACTGCATAACTCTTTTTTCCTATGAAAATTCCCTAATGATGATCAATACATATTACAAATTGGTAAACCAAATATTGTGCTGTGGTGTTTTTTATAAGCAGAATCATTATTTGTTATTTCATACTTTTTAATGCCTCATTCATTTTCACTTTAATTACTTATGTAATTTAAACTTGTTATAAAATAACTTAATTATTCAATATAGTAACTTGCTGCAAGTAAAATTTAATTTATCCTGCAAGTTAACTTTAAACAACATATATAACGGAATGTTACGGTGATCAACAAAGACCTAACAATTTACTATATAGCTTTAAAATAATTACAAATGTATAATTAATATTCGACAAAAACAAATTTTGTGGTAAAGAAAAATTCCATGCCAATCCTTCAAGCTAAACAAATTATTAGGGTGTGCTTCAGATATCCAGTTTGTTCATCAGTTTAACTGCAGAATAGATTTAATTATGAGATGAAACCTTTTTATCACAAGGTGGTTTTTGTTTGATGAGCAGTGGCATATGGCTTTAGAACCAATTTCTTCATGACCTAGTGTTTATACATATTTTAAACCAGTTTGGATTTGTAAAAACCCACTATAGGCCAGCCTGTAGGGGTAAATTTAGACCAAAAGTTCCAGTAATTTACAATACGGCTGATTTTTTTTTTATAAGTACATTAAAGTATGTAGATTAACATAAAAAAAGTTTACCAATCTATCGATTCCCCAGTCAAAAAAAATAATCGATTATCATTTTTTTCCGATTATCCTTAATATTTTGAGCTGGAATGAAGATAGAGAAAAATGAAAAATACCACCGTGTAGGGGAGGTATTTTTCAACAAAAAAGGTCATATGTATTTATTTCGTCCGAGCAATGGTTTGTCTGGAAAAAATTCGATAATGCAGGTATGTATTTTGCAGCAGGGGAAATCACTAAAAGGGGACATCTCATTCATTTCTGAAGCGTTGGCTCATTCTAAATTGGCCGAATTTTAATATATCGAATTGAAACTTGACATAGGAGTTAAAATATATATTTTAAACATTTATGCTGAGTCTCAGCTTGTTATCTTGAAAATGACCCGATCTAGAGCCACTTGACTTATCAATGGGTTTCTCGATTTTAGGAGTACCGGACCCACCAACTCATTTTAAACAGCTCCAATTTAAAAAATTTTCAAAATATCAACCTGAAAGTTTTTTTACAAGTTAAATATAAGATACAAATTCATATAAGATCAAGGAGTATAAACCTTTTTTATTAGGTTTAAACTAAACGTTTAAAATATATATTTTAACTCCTATGTCAAGTTTCAATTCGATATATTAAAATTCAGCCAATTTAGAATGAGCCAATGCTCCATATAAAATATGAATGAGATGTCCTCTTTTAGTGATTTCCCCTGCTGCAAAATACATACCCGCATTATCGATTTTTTTCCAGACAAACCATTGCTCGGACGAAATAAATACACATATGACCTTTTTAGTTGAAAAATACCTCCCCTACACACACGGTGGTATTTTTTATTTTTCTCTATCTTCATCCCAGCTCGAAATATTAAGGATAATCGGGGAAAAAATGATAATCGATTTTTTTCCGACTTTGGGAAATTGATAGACTGGGAAATTGATAGACTGGTAAACTTTTTTTTATGTTAATCTACATACTTAAAGGTACTTATAAAAAAAATCAGCCGTATTGCAAATTACTGGTAGTTGTAACCTATAAATACCGACTGGGCTACTACTATCACATTCAGTAATAATATACAATATGTTGGCAGGAGACCTAGTTAGAGTAAACACTATCTTATTACTAGATATTAATTAATTTTTCTTTCTTCTATATTTAATGTTATTTGCACTTTGTTACAGGTGTTGTGTCTGTCAGTTGCGGTAGGTCATGTTAACATGACTCCTGATGAACTTGTTCAAAATGTACATCTTTCAGTCAACTTCTTGGTCTCACTTTTGAAGAAACACTGGCAGAATGTCCGCTCTTTACACGTCAAGTCGTCTATGGGACCACCTCAGAGATTGTATTAATAAATACGGACAAATAAACGTTGTATTTTAAATTATGTACTTTTTATCACCTTGTATTTAACAATCAAATAATACAAAAATTAACAAAAACATTGAAATGAAGATTGGGTCACAGGTTAGGTAGTGAACTACTTAAAATAATACAAAACCAAGATAAATAATAAATAGCTGTTTCATGTTTCGGATTTTTTTAATTTTTGGTTTTTTCATTAATATTATTTTACCCTATTTTATCAATGCTCCACATTGAGTCAATTTATAATTATTCTCTTAACTTATCTAACATGGATAAAAAATTACTCTCCTAACTTAATTCTAAACAATGGAATTCTTAAATCTAAATACACTAAAGTCCGAATGTTTTATTTATAAAATTGATTAATGTTCAACTATATATTTAAATTTCGTATATTAATTTAAATTGGATGGATATTCCTCAAATTTCTTATAAGCAGATATTATTTTCTTTGATACTTACATTGTCTTTGCTTCTGGTTATTTAAAATTGCTTTAGGCCTATATATTTCAATTGTGTACTTGCAATTTTCTCTTGTATATGTGGACATGCAAAACCTTTAAATACGCCTGACATTTACTTGTAGCTAACTGGGTACAAACTAATTGGCTTCGGTTTTTGGCATTGTATCTTCTGCACCATTTGTTTTAAAACAGGCACTGGGTCAAAACTTATGAAATATTATTTACTTTAAAGTCATTCTATTGTCTTGTGTATATTATACAACGAGTGTTTTTACGATTTTGATATATATCCACTATTTAAATAGTTTATTTTTATAATATCCGCTTTTATATAACATAAGTTTTATACAAGCATCGCCGTTCAAATCTGTGTACTGTCATCAACGCACTAACATCTGTGATATCTGATCAGTCTACGGAGAGCACTAAACTGATATTTCGTATCATATTACATAGCCTTTTACCGTTTCTAATTTATGTTTACATTTCAAAACATCCTTTCGCTGTTGGTATTCGGTTACTTAATTTAAAATAAATGTATAATGCTTTTGAATTCATACCTACTACTACTTGTACTAACATACATGAAATACATTTACCCACAAGAATAGTGAAAACTTTCTTACTCCATACATTAATCAAATTGTCGTTATTATTATTTGTTTTTTAATATGCATTTTTTCGGTACCAAGTCACAGTTAAATAATACAATGAATTACCTTATAAGGTCTGTCTTGTGACTTCAAATTGTTTTGATCTTATTCGTTACTACATGTTTCGAAGTATTTCCTACTTCATCATCAGGTACCTCTTGTTATTTTTCATTCACTCGAGGAACTCGACACACATTAATATAGGTAGTTAAAACACGAACACAAAAAAAAACATGAAACAGTCTTGTCCGGCACCGGTGTGCACTCTAATAAGTATAGAGTGCTTCACCGGATTTATTAGAGTGCAAACCGGTGCCGGACAAGACTGTTTTCATGTTTTTTTTTGTGTTCGTGTAAGTGTTTATGTTTTAACTATTTTAATGTGTGACGAGTTACTCGAATGAATGGAAAATAACAAGAGGTACCTGATGATAAAGTAGGAAATACTTCGAAACATGTAGTAACGAATAAGATCAAAACAATTTGAAGTTAAAGGATGGACCTTATAAGGTAATTCATTGTATTATTATTTATGTTTTTGAAAAAATAAATTTAATTTAGCCCTAATTGTGTATAATGTGCGTTTTTATAGTTTAATATTCAAAAAATCCTGAAGTTAAAGGTTATTTGTCTAAAATTAATTTTGAGGTTAATTTATAGGCTTCTCTATGAATCTTTGTTTTCACTGTTCTTAAAACCAGAATCCTTTACTTAATTATTGAGTTTATTTCTCTCTTAATGTTTGAAAATGTTATACATTGGTGCATAGTAAAAGATTAAAATGAAGTATTTACGATTTTTACACAACACAAAACCTAACCTACAAAAAGTTAGAAATTTGGATTAAATTTCATGCAAAAAAAAAATCCCCAGGTTTGGTTTTTGAATGCTTTTGTTAATTATCAACATTCACACAACAAGCAAGTTGTTATTTCCAATCCAAAAAATGTTGGGCAAATCATATTTCTGTACCAAATAAATTGTCTTCTTTTAAATCATGTTCTGGGAAATTTAGTTCCAACCCTTGTTATTGTGGCAACACCGACTCACCTTGCACTGCGAGAGGCCGTCAGATTGAGTTTTTCTCCAAAATAGGGAAATTTTTAAGCACACATTTCTTGAAAGCATTTACATTTACTGCCATTACAACCAACTTGGCAAATTTACTCGGGTAATTATTCTTCACACCCAACAGTTTTTTTATGTTAGGTTATAGCAAACACAAACAACAAAAAAGGCTTACTATATTATTTACACATACAACTATTAAAATTATGCTATTCTTTACTAGGTCTATTTGATGATCAGGTTGAAATACTGCTTTACCGAATTATATGTTATAACTTGAAATTGCCACTCTTCTATATAAAAATATCTGTCCGAATCAATAGTAGTTCAGTGAAAATATCACATTATACAATAGTCTGTTAGCATTTGCTTCGCCGCATGTGTTGAGCGAACGTTTAAGGTTAACAATTCGCTTTGTCCTGATATGTCCTTGGCGGTTAGTGAGCGAAGCGAAGTTTGTTATAGGCCTAATTGACTGAGTGAAGCGAGGTCTCCGTTTTAGTTCGGCATTTCGTCTGTCTCACGATTATGGCCAAATGCCCTGACCGATTTTGTGAAGTTATTAGCTCAAGAAACAAGCATGATCAGTAACGAAAGGAAAAAGTTCAACTTTAGGCCTACGTAAAATTGTTTGTAATTTTTTCATAAATGTAAAAAAGTTTTTTAATTTAGTTCTAAATAGAACTGTATAAAAATATTTATCAATTTCTTATTTTGAAAACATCAGTTTTTATGTTAATACTACAAGACTGCTAACAAAACTGCCTATTTTGAATAGTAATTTAATAATATATCCTTTGCCCAAAAATGACATATTATTATAACAAAGTGTAGAGCATTAATCAAAGAATTGAACTGTATACTTGTAAATTATCTTTTCATAAAAGTGTTCGAAAATAAATATAGAAACATCCCATCCATACAAGCAATACCACAAGCGCGCGAAAACTCCTATGTCTATCCATGTTATTAAAGTCCATTATGTTTAAATTCAAACGTCGGATGAGACCGTAATAACGGTCACTTTCCCACGGCCCTACACAACAAACAGTTCAAACAGAACATATTTCATAAAAGTATTTGACTTAGCTTTACTTGAATTACAAAATGAGATGAAACCTCGCAGCGATAAAGGGCATACAAAAAATGACCGTGGGAAGTGTTGGTACATGGGTTGAGATCACGACGATTTAACATCATTTGTTTTCATTATTTCTAATATTGGAATATGATATGGAACTGTAAATATATTGTTAAGTTTTAGTTATTTACGTATGTAATTTGTAAATATTTAATTCTGTGTTTTCCGTCAATAACGCGATATTTTTAGCTACCTTAGGCATTATTAACCTAAATAAAACACAATGCCCCCTAAAAGAAAATCTTTAGCAATTAAAGCTCAATACAAGAAAAAACCTGAGAACTAGAAACACTGGAATTGCAAAATAATGTTTAACTGGCTAAACCTTCTGCTTACTTCCTTACTGGCACACTATTTTTAACCTAAGCTCAAAACCACATTTGTTATTTCAACGAGTGAGGTCTACTGTTCACAGAACTACTAGCAAACTAATGTTAATAAACGGTACCAGGAACTGGCACATACTTTCTCACAAACATATTAAAGTAGGAGACCAATAAATATTATTGGCGAATTTCCATTGAAAAATGAGCTATTGCAGTGGCCCTTATGGTAAGACCCAAGGTTGGGAGTAGCAAATGAGCACCGATCATAGTCCCCAGAACATGTTTTGGGGTGTCATTAAAAATCATATATGTGTTCCCACTCTAGCGGCCGCATTTTAAGTCCGATTTGGTACACATGTTGGTTGTCTAAGTCGCTCAGACGAGTTCTTTAGCCAAAAATATCTAACAATCGGAAGCACATTTTTTGACCGGAAGTAACTATTTTTTGAGATTTTTCCTACGAGAATGAATTTGATTTTGAGTTTTTTCTACAAATATAAATGTAGGATTAGACCAGTGCTGATGCATTAAAAAAAAAAAAAAAATTAACAGCATGAGACCTACTGGAAGAGGAGCAAAGTATTGCCCGAATGACGGGAAAAATAAATTTGAGTCGACAAAATGGAGAAGGGGTGAATTTTTAGGAGTTGAAATGTTATTTCACGGTTTTTCGCAATTTGCAACGAAAGTTGACCTCCTATCGAAAAAAGTTAAATATCAAAGTTGTTGATAATAAAAAGATCTACAACTTTTGTATGTAACAGTTTTCCACATAACCTCAAATTTTCCGGGAAAATCGGAAAAACCGATTTTTAGTTTTTTATTTTTTCTCGTGCAAAAATTGATTTTTTTTTCACGAAATTTGGTGAAAATATAGGTCATTATGTTTCAAGTAAGCCGTAATATTTTTGTAGCAAAATACAGACTTTTCTTTTTTTTCCGACAAATTCCGAAAAAGTGACCTCATTTTCAACAGAAAAGTTACACCGATAAACTTTGTCTTTTCAAGCTCACCAGCCGGCATTTTCCCCATCTAAAGCATTAAAGCATCTACTTTTAGATTATGTAATAAAAGAGTAGCACTGCTATGGAAACATTTTCAAGAAAACGCCATAAAATGAAAAAACAGTTTTTCAAAAATAAATTTTTTTTACATTTTTGTTCTAAACTCATATTTATTTATTAAAACTAATGAAATTAACAGTTGAAACCTTTCGAAAATATTAATTTCATGTTACCTTAATAGATAGGGCTACAAAGAATAAACAAGGACATAAATAAGGATTTGATTATGATAGAAGGGCGAAATGAGGTTAATTTTTGGGGGTAAATATGGTTTTCAAATTTAAGAAATTAGCAACAAGTATCTGCAGTATGTGCGAAACAATTACACAGCTAACAGTTGCATAGTTTTTGATAGATACCCAGAAGTTGGTAAATTTTTGCACGAGGAAAAACTGAAAAATCGGTTTTTCCGATTTTCCCGGAAAATTTGAGGTTATGTGGAAAAATGATACATACAAAACTTGTAGATCTTTTTACTATCAACAACTTTGATATTTAACTTTTTTCGATAGGAGGTCAACTTTCATTGCGAAAAACCGTGTAATAACATTTTAACCCCTAAAAATTCACCCCTTCTCCATTTTGTTGACTCCAATTTATTTTTCCCGTCATTCGGGCAATATTTTGCTCCTCTTCCAGTAGGTCTCATGCTGTTAATTTTTTTTTAGTTTTTATATTTTTTGGCGTCAATCAGCACTGGTCTAGATGTTATTCTGCACATTTTGTTTTTTACGCGACCTTATAGCTCGCTTGGTTCCCCCAAAATCGATCAAAACGTAAAATACCATAGAAGTACCCGGTTCAAAGCCATGTGGTGGATTCTACCGTGGGATTGGCGTGCAAAGCACGCAATGCATTGTGTATTGAAGATAATTCCAATATGTGGAATGGCGTGCGGACCATTTTACAGCTATTCAGCACCGTCGTGAATAGACCTATTTCCCAAATTGTTGGTTGAAACCCTAAAACATATGCCTATAAACTTAATTTGGAAATTTGCTAAACTCACGTCAGCGGTTCAGCTGCGTGGTCGAATTATTATCTAGAGAGAAAACTATTTGAACCTAACACGTCAATTAGGGCTGTATAGATGCACGAAAAAAGGTTTTGAAAAACAACCCCCTTTATGGCCAAAAACCTCCAAAAATCTGTTATTATTATTAGGTAAATGATAATTTTTAGAAAGATGCGGTTTTTTGCATATCGTAGGGTACATTAAAGGCTACAAATAAGCCAAATTTTATCAAAATCGTTAGAGCCGTTTTCTTTATAAAAAAACCTATTTTTTGGGGGGTTTTTTCAAAACCGTTTTTCGTGCATCTATACAGGCCTACTTGACAAGTCTGGTGCCAATTTGTTTGAAATCGATCGAATAGTTTTCGCTCTAGCTTTGTATACATACAGACATTTTGAAAAAAACACTTTTTTGGACTCAAGGGGTCCCAAAACGGATTTTTCCACAAAAATCTCAACATCGATTTTTTTTGCGATATTTATAGTGAGAAAGTAAAAATGTCTTATTTGTTGCTTCCCTGATATCAATTTGTTTTTCGTATATCACAGAGAGCAGCACCTTACGTGACAGTAAATCAACATTTTGTTTGCAGTGAAGTACTCTAAGTACTGGACAAATTATTAGGCCTGACTGTTAATAATTTGAGTGCAGGTAGCAGCCAGGGCCGGCGAGAAAGAAGAGAAATATACCAAGTGATTCTCGCCGGCCCTGGGTAGCAACATCTCCAGTTTATTGTATTGAATTTTAATGTACTAGGTGGCAGCACCTTACAGATAGAAAGATTTGTTCACAAAGATTACATTATTGATAAAATTTTGTGCAGATTTACTATTCTGTTTTGTAGTGATTTTTAGCAGTGAGGCAGGACAAACTTATTGTTTCCCTAAAAAAACTTGTGCCAATTATCATTCTCACTGAGGAATTCTCGGTAACTATGTTTGCAGATTTATTTTACTACGTCGGAATCATGGTCAAAAGTTTCGCATCAGTCTCGTAATGTGCTGCTACCTAGATATTTTAAAACGTACTATTCCAAAATAGTTTTTTGCTAGAAAACGATGTAGGACAAATTTTGAAAATCATATTAAGTGAGTTTCAGATTGATTTAGCAGCCATTAGGGAATGGCCCCTACATGCTGCTGACGCTCCTTCCCAGTGATGCATGCGGAGTGTCTCTGTACCGTTACGCTGGTACATGAGTGTTGTATTGCCATCTCAGGAGAGGTCGGCGGATACACCTTGTGCCTGTGTTCGGAGCCAGAGTAACTTCCTTACTTGGGGGGAGGGCGGTCTTTTAGTGGGTATTGCCAGACTTGTTCTGGATTGAGACCCACAGTACCTTCTCAAACAAGAGGTCTGTCTAAATGCATTTTTCCGCCTAAAAAAAAAAAAAAAAAAATTATTCCTCTGCCGTGTGTTGGCCAAACACTAGGCAGGTGCGGGCAAGTAATGAAGTAAAATGTTTCAGACCAGTCCCTGAACTCAAAAAAGTGTTTTTTTTGTGATGTGTGTCTGTGTACAGAGCTGGAGACCATACCAATAGTCCGATTTTGATAAAATTTGGTATATAGGTGTAGTTCTGGAATATCTCCAGGCATTTTTTTAATTTTTTCTAATTATTTATTTTTAAGGGGATTTACCCCCTAAAAATGGCCAAAAAACGAGAAAAATCAAAATTTCTCAAAAACGGCTTTAACGATTTTGATGAAATTTGGCTTATTTGTAGAACTTACCCTTATTTTAGAACTTATTTGATGTACCCTTTGGGGGTTTTTGGCCAAAAAGGGGTTGTTTTTCAAAACCTTTTTTCGTGCATCCATACTGGCCTAATTGACATGTTTGGTGCAAATTTCTTCGAAATCGATCGAATAGTTTTAATAATAATATTTATTAGTTACCCTCCTATTTTAATGTGCCTCCCTCCCTCCTACTTTAATACAATTATGAATCACAGTGAATCGGTTTAATAATTTAAATATGTTTGTGAAAAAGTATGCGTCAATTCCTGTTACTACGAAAGAATTTTTAAATATTTCACGTTTAAGGGTTGAAACAACCCCTAAAATCATAAATATTGTTGGTTTTATATCTAAAAAACGATATGGCCTAGGAACGTATAATTTGGTACACTATTGCTCATAGGTGCTAGAGGCGCACTACGAAATCATTTTGAAATATTTCGCGTTTAAGGGTTGAAACAACCCCTAAAACCATAAATATTGGTTGTTTCATATATCAAAAACCATATGGCGTAGGAACATGGAATTTGATACATTATTGTTCATAGGTGCTAGAGCCGCACTAAGAAACGATTTTAAAATATTTCGATTTAAAAGTTAAAGCAACCCCTAAATAAAACCATAAATATTGTTTGTTTTATATCTCAAAAACCATATGTGCGAAGAACGAGGAATTTGGTACACTACTGCTCATAGGCCCTAGAGGTGCACTATGAAAGAATTTTAAAATATTTCGCATTTAAGGGTTGAAACAACCCCTAAAACCATAAATATTGGTTGTTTTATATCTCAAAAATCATATGGCGTAGGAACATGGAATTTAATACACTATTGCTAATAGGTGCTAGAGGCGCACTAAGAAACGATTTTAAAATATTTTGATTTAAGGGTTGAAACAACCCATAAAACCATAAATATTGTTTGTTTTATATCTCCAAAAAAATATGCGCTAGGTACATGAAATTTGGTACACTATTGCTCATAGGTGCTACAGGCGCACTAAGAAATAATTTTTAAATATTTCGCTTTTAAGGGTTGAAACAACCAATAAAACCATAAATATTGGTTGTTTTTTATCTCAAAAACCATATGTCCTTAGGAACGTGGTATTTCGTACACTATTGCTCATAGGAGGTGCACTATGAAAGAATTTTAAAATATTTCGCGTTTAAGGGTTGAAACAAAACCTAAAACCACAAATATTGCTTGATTGTAATGAGTTTTTAATCATTTCTTTTTTCATTACATACAGTGAGGTTTCTTTGTAGACAGATAAATTTGAAATACATTTTAATAATAGGCTATTATAAATATTACTTGATAGGTTGATTTAAATTTCAATACAGTTATTTAAATGCAATATTTTGCTTACTGATGTTTCATATTTTGAATGGAACTAATATGAAACTTAATATGGATGTGTGTTAGTTACATGCATCTAATATTTTCCATGGTATGTTCTACTTTTGCAATTCTAAATAAACCACCTCCTATGCTACTCTTGGGAAGGGATAAAGTTTCAACTGGGAGAAAGTATGTGGCAGTTATCTGGTACCGTTTATTTTCTAAAGTACCTAAATAACCTTTGAACTTACTTTCTTTTCTGTTGCTGTGAAATTATTTCCTATAAACAAATTAGGCCTACATAGATTGAATTTATTGGCTATCAAGTAAATTAAATACAGTTCTATTGTTTTCTGTCTCTGTACTGTTTTTATAGGTTAATGCCTACAGTAAAATTGAGTGAATAGAAAGGAAACTTCCGAAAAAAATTCAACATCATGTAATAGGGGGTTAAAGTAATGTAAACAGGGATATTTCTTGGTTATGGGATTAAAATAAGGTAAGTTTTAAGGGAAATGTGGTTTTGTGTAGTTGGCAATACTGAGATTTGGATTTATTGGTATTACAAAGAAACTTTGGTTTTAGCTGATTTTCATCGCTTTCTAAACTTTACATGTAAGTACCATACCCAATCACCTCACATGTTTGAATTGTACTATTTTTACTTTCTCCACCCTATACGTAGTATATGGAGAAAGTATTGTTTTCGTAAAAATGTTCGAATTTGAATTTTCAGTTGAATTATCTGTTTTGGTGCTCCCAGAACCCCAAAAAATTGTTTAGTGCAATTATCTGTGTTGGTGCTCCCTGAACCCAAAAATATTTTTAGTGGAATTTTTTGTTTTCGTGCTCCCTGAACCCAAAAAAGTGTTTTTAACGTGGTGTCTGTCTGTCAGTATGTATACACGACCAGAGAGGACACTCAACTATTGGTCCGATTTTCATGAAATTTGGTATGTAGGTACTAAACCCTAATATCTCCAGGCGTTTTTTTCATTTTTTGGAATTTTTAATTTTTAAGGGTACGGTAATTTAAAAAAACCCATACAAAACGACAAAAATGTAAATTTCTCAAAAATGGCTCTAACGATTTTGATCAAATTTTCAGTATTTATAGTGCTTAAGATGCCAAACAAAATGACACCACCCGCTTTTATCAAAACTTTGGCGTTTTATAATTATGGGGAAATGTTAAAAAATAAACAAGTTTATGTTGTCAATCTAGCATCGCGGCGACGGCCGCACGGGGTAGCACAACGGTAGCGAGCACGGCCAGTAATTCAAAGGTCGCGCAATCGAATCCCGCCTGGGACAATAATTTTTTTATACGATTGACGTAGGTAGAATATCATTTTTTTGTTTTGTTCTAAAAAGTAATAAATAAAATGATTAAAAACAATATTATTTTGACTACAGTAAGTTGGGAGAAAGTTTGTGTCAGTTAACTGATACCGTTTATTTATAACTTGTATACCTATACTCGTTTTTGTGTTTCTAACCATCCTTCAACAATACATTGCCCCAACAGATTCTTTAAGGTAAGACAGCAGTCGAAAATCGAAAAAAATATTTTTTTTAACCCTTAAATGCATGACTTTTTATTTTTATTTCAAAAAATTATCAAATAATATGTTGAATATAAAATATAAAATTGATATTTAAGTATTTTTTTTCCAAAAAACTTCATGTCGTAGGTTGGTTTTAAAAAAAATAATATATATATATATACAGAAATACTACAGTAAAATTATGCAAAACATCTAAAGCCTTTAGACCAGGTAACTAGTCATATCCCGTCAGCTTGGAAGCGAGCCAACCGTTTGCTTTACTTCCGCCCTCCTACCCTCAAACCACAGATATGAAAAGCTACCTGGTCTCTTTTGATCAAAAAGACCCCACGTTACCTCTCGGCTACGAAGGCTTGTATAGAATCCAACGCTCTTAGCTACTTTACAAAGCAACCATATTGCCTATCTCGCCCCTAACCACCGTCGTTACACTAACTCCATCTAGGAGCCTTAGGATCAACTAAAATGAAGAATAGAATGTTGGAAAAAAACAGTAAAACAAAGAACACTGCTAAAAGAAGACTGGAAGTTGTGGAAAAAGAAGAATAACCCTCTTACGGGTTACCTTAATAGAAACAGATGTAAAAAACAATGCCTGTTTCTATTGACCCCGCTCAGTGGGGTGTATAGAAACAGCATATTTTTAGTTTTTTATCATTTTACCTTGCCAGAAAAAGAAAATATGAAGCTTTAGGCTTGTAGAGGATGGGAAGACCCATAAATCGAGGTAGGTCCCAATGCTATATCTCTTATAGTACTTTTGAAATTTACTCAAAGTTCAAAACTGTTCCTATTCACCCCATTTTACGGTACTTTTCCCTCTTATAACCTTATTTTGTTTGATATTACTTTTAAAATAGTGAGATATTTTCTATTATTGTATTTTGTGAAATAAAACTAATTATTATTGGTAGTATGTTTTCCGGAATATAAGCTAGAGAAAATAGGTGTTTTATGCAATTTTAAAAACGGTAATGTAGGCATACAAAACTCCCATGCACATTTTGAGACAATAATTTAAATTTTTTATTCACATAAGATTTACCACATGGGACGATAAAGGATAATGAGTTGAATTAATATGAACTATAATTTTTCAAAAATATTAATTACCTACACGCGATTCCACGTTCACCATGCAGTACAGGTCTTACGGGAGAATAGACAAGCTACTACCATTACAGCGAATATCATGTTTATTGTCATGCGGGTTGCGTCAACTGACCAAGCGTAGCATGGGAGTTGATATTCTTTAGTTGGTTATTATCGCTGAGACTGTCATAAGGATAACATGGCTTATGGGCGCTCTGTACTGCACGGTGAACGTGGAATTGGGTGTAGTTATGGACATTTATGTTAAAGTGGTACTCAAAGTAAGTTTCTTTTTCAAAACTGTATGTATAACTCGATGACTAAAAAAGAAAGTTATTTCTTAATTATTTGTTGAAAGTGTATATTTTAATGGGGTACTTTAAATATTGCAATATCTCATATAGTTTTCAAAAAATAACTATATAAAAGTAGGGATTTAAAAACATTTGAGGGAAAAAATCTTTCCGACATGGATATTAAAATATACTTACTTTCATGGAGAACAGAGCTTGTACTTAGTTTTTTGAATAATGCTATCACTTTTCGAATTATTCAGCTTTTTGCGATAAATGTTAACACGTACAAATAATATTTAAATTTAATTGGAATGTACATCAAGAGATGGCGAATTAAAAGGCGAATATTTACTGAAAAAGTATTTCACTAATCTTTAACCATTTAGAAAATGTTGTTTTAAGGATTTCCAGGTTGCAAGTCTTTTTCTATCGTATGTTTCATACTTTTAAAGATTAGAGTCGACAATTTCATTTACTTTTTCCTCTAGGTAGACAGCTCTGAAAATGCACATCCAGTCATGTATAAACTGCTGATTCAAAGAAAAGAAATTACTTGTTCTATTTGTTAAATAAAATTAGACATTTTTGATGAAATCAATTTACATATTTAGGGAAATAACTGAAAAGTTGTATGTTGATAAAGTTTTCCATATCTCCAGCGTATTAATCCAAAAATAGGATGACTTCTTAGTGAAACTTTCAGGAATCGAGAAAGTATTTTTATTATTTTAATCTAAAATATGATTCTAACTTTTGGTTGAACTTATTTAAGGAGAACGGGGGGGAATCTTTTTGGTATTATGGAACGGTGAATCGGATCTTACTATACAAAAGATAACAAGCAACAGATAACTGCTAAATACATTTTTAATATTGATGGGTTTGTTTTTTAAATGCATCCCTAACAAGACATTGATTTTCAAGGGTGAATGATGCAGTGGGGCAAACAAAACAAAAATAATACTGTTAGTCGAGGCTAACACGGATAGGCCTTAAAAACTACCTTGGTTAAATTTTAATTCCGTAACGCAAGTTTTTATTGGTTTGTGTGTGTTGTTGTGTGCGTCTAGGACTAACCTAAAATTGTGTTTAACTTTGCTTAATGGCAACATACACACATAATTTATGTTTTTGTGCACATCTTTGAATGATGAAAGTTTCATCTTTTAATTGTCGTTTTTTTAGTTTCTCATAATGTTGCTTATTTATTAGTATTATAGCTGTTAGACGCTATGGGTTTAACGTCCAACTTGATCCTGTGAATTTGTTCAGACTAAATGTACAAATATTGAAATAAAAAATGTTTTTATCAATATGATTTCTAGCCTATGTTACTCAGGGATAGTGTAGCTTTTTATTAGTAAAACTATTTTTTTCAATCGGTCAGTTGTTCCAGAGATTATCCCCTACATACAAACAAATTTTACCTCTTTATAGGAAACAGCTGACTACTGTCATTATTACAGTCAATTAACATATGTAAAGGCGCTTACATTTTTGTTAAATATTGAGTATATTATTTGTTGTTTTTATATTCAATAGATGGTGCAGTTTTTCTAAAAGTATATAAAAACACGCTTGTATTCAAATGAAAGTTTAAGTAAAAATTTCAAAGCAATCGGAGATTATCGATTTTGAACAAACGTACATTTACATTTTTATTTATATAGATACTGTCAATAATGAAAAAGTAATCAAATGATATTGAAGACAACTTCGTTTTTCATTAAAAACTCTGCTGTATTATTCATATAGCATATCATCACATCATCATGGCTTAAATTCTGAGAAAGGAAATTATCTGAAACTTTACTTATAGGAGTAAATGTTTTACTGTGACTAAGCAAATGTTTTTTAATGTGTTTCATATTGTTTCCTGTTGATAAGTTCTTAACGTATTTGACGACCTAATGAAGAGGTTTTCTTTGATCTGAAGATGCTACCCGAAACCGCAATAATCACCAAATGATTTATTGGATTGAAAACAGGTATTATACCTGGTTAATTAATTGAGGAAATTGTTGTCAGAAGTAGGAATTGTTGTAAACAATTTGGCTTAAATCACCTTATAACTTAGAGCAAGAAAAAAATTTTTTTTCTCCCATTCATAAGCCCGAGTACAATATGAGAGTTACCAGTATATCATTCGAAATGCAATTAAATTTACTATAATCCTGAGCAAAGGTATTTCCGGAACCAAATCGATAGGAAGCACCAGATAAATGATTTTGTCACTATCCATGTAAGGTAATTGCACAATTTCTCACACTCATACGCCCGAGTACAATTTGTGAGCTGTATCATTCGAAAGGCAATTCAATTCAATTTACTTTAATCCTGTGCAAAGTTATTTTAGGTACAGTTCCCGGAACGAGGAACAAAATTCATAGGAAGCTCCTAGTATTTAATACTAATTATTAACTGATAAGAAAATTGGAATATAGTGTGGAATTGCTGCATAAGCTTTTTTTTATTGAATATCGGAATTAAATTGAAATTTGTTTATAAATAACATGAGAGTAGTAGGAACTTGAACACGTATATTTGATAAAATAACATATCAGTTTTTTAATAAAAAAAAACGTATTAGTAAAGAAAATTCAAAACGTACTTAAGTAATCAAATTTCAAAATTAAATTGTAGTTTACAAATATATAAAAACGTTCACAGATAATGCGGTAATTAAATCTCTTTATGTGTCACCAGAAACCTTCATGCTTTATAAAAGTATCGAATTCAATAATATTAAAATTGAAAAATGTTCAGTAACATTTTTTTCGAATTTGGATATTGATTTTTATTATCATATGAATAACAATGGTAAAATTTTAAGTAATTGTAACTACGT
This sequence comes from Philaenus spumarius, assembly GCA_018207615.1. Lineage (NCBI taxonomy): Eukaryota > Metazoa > Arthropoda > Insecta > Hemiptera > Aphrophoridae > Philaenus > Philaenus spumarius. The sequence continues at coordinate 168,164 of JAGFPH010001603.1, read as the reverse complement.
CATTTGGCAACCGTTTCCAATAACAAATAAAATATCGCTGATGAAAATACATTAGGCCTACTACAGATGGGCACAGTAACAAAAACTAACATAAAACTAAAATAAACTAACCCGAATTCGAAAAATGTTTCTGAATGTTTTCATTTATTTTAATGTATAGAATCCGATCCTGAATTATAGCATGGTTTTTTAAGACATCTGTAAATATTTATAAAAATAAAACAAGTAATTTTTACACGTCATGTTCATTAAGAAAAATGTGTTTACCCTTACCTGGTCTGGTTGGTACCGAGACCCTGGCTGGGTTGATCCTAGGTTCCCGTAAAGAATAGATTTTTTTTCAAAAATAACCTACACATTTCATAAATAAAGAAGCAAATAAGACGTTATTGCAACCTATTTTATTGTATGTATAACATACATAAACAAACACCAAAAAAATCAACATCTTAAACTTTTAAAACTGAATTTACATATATTGTATCATTGTTTAAAAATAAACGGTATCAGTTAACTGACACAAACTTTCTCCCAACTTACTGTAATCAAAATAATATTGTTTTTAATCATTTTATTTTTTACTACTTTTTAGAACAAAACAAAAAAATAATATTCTACCTACGTCAATCGTATAAAAAAATTATTGTCCCAGGTGGGATTCGATCGCGCGACCTTTGAATTACTGGCCGTGCTCGCTACCCTCTGCGGCCGCTGCCGCGATGCTAGATTGACAACACAAACTTATTTTTAAACATTTCCCCATAATTATAAAACACCGAAGTTTTGATAAAAGCGGGTGGTGTCATTTTGTTTGGCATCTTAAGCACTATAAATACTGAAAATTTGATCAAAATCGTTAGAGCCGTTTTTGAGAAATTTGCATTTTTTGTTGTTTTTTATGGGTTTTTAGGGGTAAATTACCCTTAAAAATTAAAAATTCCAAAAAATGAAAAAAAACACCTGGAAATATTAGGGTTTAGTACCTACATACCAAATTTAATGAAAATCGGACCAATAGTGTCCTCTCTGGTCGTGTATACATACAGACAGACTGAAAGACAGACACCACTCTAAAAACACATTTTGGGTTCAGGGAGCACCAAAACAAAAAATTCCACTAAAAATATTTTTGGGTTCAGGGAGCACCAACACAGATAATTGCACTAAACAATTTTTTGGGGTTCTGGGAGCACCAAAACAGATAATTCAACTGAAAATTCAAATTCGAACCTTTTTACGAAAACAATACTTTCTCCATATACTATGTATAGGGTGGAGAAAGTAAAAATCAGTTATTTTTTTGTTCTTAGCCTTTCAAAGATTTTTTTTAAAGCCAAGTCTCTCCATTTTCATACGTTCATCTCGTCTAATGCCGTTGAATCTTTTTGCTGATAAACATACTACGAAATATGTTAAAAATATTACATATTTTGCTCCCACGAAATTCAGTAAAGATTCCGACAAAGCAACAGACGAAGAAAAAGAAACAAAGGATGCCGTTTTGTCAATCGATTCTAAAAAAAAAAATACAGATGCAGCCAAAGCAAGAGGGAACCAAACTCACACTCCCCTGTTCTGCCTACCACAACACTAACACATTGCACACCTTAAGTTGCATCACCCAGTTATATTTTCCAGGAAATGTCCGTCAAACAATCAATGTTTGAGACTTCGGCCAGTACAGTAATATAATCTGTAAGAGAAAAAAAAACTTGGTTGTTCCAAGAGATAGGCCGGTTGATCCGAGACCGGTTAAGAGGGGTTCTACTGTACTTTACAGTGACAATCTAGGGTGTACAGTGAAGAACACAGGTCTATGGATACATTCCCAGAGTGAGGAATCTGTACTTTATTTTGTTGTTTTACTGTTAAAGAGTTTAAAAAAATAATAGTTTGTGTTTTATATTATAGGCCAGTCGGTAAAGGCCAATTTAGACCAAAAGTACCAGTAATTTGCAATACGGCTGAATTTTTTTTTATAAGTACATTAAAGTATGTAGATTAAAATAAAAAAAAGTTTACCAGTCTATCGATTTCCCAAAGTCGAAAAAAAATCGATTATCATTTTTTTTTCGATTATCCTTAATATTTCGAGCTGGGATGAAGATAGAGGAAAATAAAAAATACCACCGTGTAGGGGAGGTTTTTTTCAACCAAAAAGGTCATATGTATTTATTTCGTCCGAGCAATGGTTTGTCTGGAAAAAATTCGATAATGCAGGTATGTATTTTGCAGCAGGGGAAATCACTAAAAGGGACGATCTTATTCATATATGAAGCGTTGGCTCATTCTAAATTGGCCAAATTTTAATATATCGAATTGAAACTTGACATAGGAGTTAAAATATAAATTTTAAACATTTATGCTGAGTCTCAGCTTGTTATCTTGAAAATTACCCGATCTAGAGCCACTTGACTTATTAATGGGTTTCTCGATTTTAGGAGTACCGGACCCACCAATTTATTTTAAACAGCTCCAGTTTAGAAAATTTTCAAAATATCAACCTGAAAGTTTTTTTACAAGTTAAATATATAGATTCAAACAAGATCAAGGAGTATAAATCTTTTTTATTATTTACTTTTCAAAACACAAGTAACTTAAAAAAGTATAATTTTAGACCTTTTTAGATTTTTCATCAAAACGCTTGAGTTAATCGGCTGCAGATTAGTCAATTTTTTAAATATAGTTTTTAAAATAAGTGTAGCAAAAAACAATTGGGTTTTTAACTTCTGTACCAATTTTTAAATCGATACGTTCAAAAATGTCGAAAATGGAGTCGTTGAATCGAAAAGTGTTATAGTTAAAACGAGATAGGTAAAACAGAAGACCATTTTCAAGCGCCTCGTTTTTAAAAATAACATTAAAAAAATCGTTAATACTTACTAAGAATATTTATACTGGTGTACTCAACTTGTAAAACAAATTTAATGCTGATATTCCAAAAATTGACGAGACTGGAATAGATTGAAATTAGTTCGTGAGTCCGGTACCAGTAAAATCGATAATCGAAATTGACTCCTAGATCGGGTAATTTTCAAGATAACAAGCTGAGACTCAGCATAAATGTTTAAAATATATTTTTTAACTCCTATGCCAAGTTTCAATTCGATATATTAAAATTTGGCCAATTTAGAATGAGCCAACGCTTTATAAGATGTCCCCTTTTAGTGATTTCCCCTGCTACAAAATACATACCTGCATTATCGAATTTTTTCCAGACAAACCATTGCTCGGATGAAATAAATACATATGACCTTTTTTGTTGAAAAAAACCTCCCCTACACGGTGGTATTTTTTATTTTCCTCTATCTTCATCCCAGCTCGAAATATTAAGGATAATCGAAAAAAAAATTATAATCGATTTTTTTTTTCGACTTTGGGAAATCGATAGACTGGTAAACTTTTTTTTATGTTAATCTACATACTTTAATGTACTTATAAAAAAAATTCAGCCGTATTGCAAATTACTGGTAGTTGTAACCTATACCGACTGGGCTATTACCTCCAAAGTGTTAGTTAGTTTTAAGTTTATAATGCTTTGTTTTTATCTTGTAAATAATTTTAAGACAAGCTCATTGTGCTCGAGTGGTGGGTATCATTATTAGGTTCTTCACCTGTAAGTAAACAAACGTATGACACTTCTAATGTACATGAGATTGTAATATCCAACTCACAGATTATATTTTACTATTTCAGATTATTAAAAGGAAGTATTCCATTTCCATGAATTTCTTTGTAACTATGCATGCAGGATTGTACACAGGTCGGGTTTGAGTTAAGCCTCAGACTACAGTAGAACTCTAATTATCCGAATCTAGGCCACACACTTTACTTGAAGATGTTCAAGTAAAGTACATAATTATGTATGTGTACACTGTATGTACAAAGAACTATTTAATTTATTTATTTCCATTTAATTACTTATTCATTTATTATATTTATATTATATGTATATAGCAATTTTAATTAAAGTATATTAATGGCAATTAGTTGTTAGCGGGATAAAACATAAAGAAAACTCATAAAAAAAAGGAACTCGGAACCCAATAAAAGGCTCATTTTGGAATTTCTTAATTTAAACTTATTTAGAATTGGTATTTACAATCAGAATGAAAATCAAAATATACTTCATAAATGACAGTTTTATTTTGACGAGATTTGATTTCCTTAAAATGAACAATATACAAAGTAGTTCCTAAATATTTGTAAAATAGTTTCTGTTTCTTTTAAGTTTAGATAAAAAGTGGTGGGAGACACATAGCATTCAGTTTGAGCTCACTAGGTAAGTACAGAATAACAAAAATAATTAAAATATAACAGATTTTATATTATGTCAATAACCAGAATTGTTAGCAAAATAATTGAAACGAGATTCTTGTAGGCAGCAAATTTTTTACACAAAACGTCTATAAATTATCGTACAAAAAATACAAAACTTTTGTTTTTGCATCAACCAATCCAAATTTAAACATACAGTTAAAACTATAGTTAAATTATATATGTATACTATATATAATATTAGAGGCTCAACTAAATGAAAGCCTGTTTTGCTAACGCAAATGACTTGCTGCCGGTTCATTATATTTATGTAGATTTTCATAGACAATTTATCTTCTGTTCAGTCATACACACAAAAGAAGCAATAAATAATTTATTTATACACATTAAAAAATAATAAGCATCTGACTAAAAACAGAATAGATATATTTTTTTTATACTAGGTAAATATTTTCTCTAATCTGAAATTGATTACATGTTCACACTAATACTGATGCCCAGTCATTCACTTTTAACCCCTATCCCCACACAATGTCACGTAAATATATCTACAAAAACATTTAACTTGACATAGATTAGTGAAAAACAATATCGTCTGTGGGAAAATAGGTGAGGTCAACGAGGAAACAGACACTGACTTTTAAAAAAATCTTGAGATATTTACAAGGAATATACACAACAATTAAATGTCCTCGACACCATAATATAAATACACGAGGTAAATTGCACAAATCAACATAAACACTTAAACTCTAAACTGGGATGTTTCAATGTCTTGTGGTCACCTAGGCTGACTCATATCGAACAAGACTTGTGCGATAGTTCGTGAAGACTCCACATTACTTAAAGCTACACTTGCTAGATGAGGCTCATAGCTCGTCAGGTACCTAAACATAAAAAAA
>JAGFPH010001603.1:134638-158867 GCA_018207615.1 Philaenus spumarius | reverse complement strand
TAGACTAGGCCTAGAAGAATACTCACTCAGTAAGATTTTTAAAATAATTTTAAAAAAATATGCTGAAATAGTTTTTTTAATATTTAATAGCCTATCCAGTAACAGGCCCACTCAATACATTTTATTCCATTTAAAGTAATGAGAAATAATTACTTTTAGTTAAAGCCCGATTTTTAAACATTATCTATACAAAGCCACAGATTGTGTAAATTAATGCTTGGTAAAATTAACTTAAGTTATGTTAAATAATAAACTTAATTAATAGAATTAAAATACAAATTTTCTATTACATTAAGCAATAAAAAAGGCCTTTTTCAACTATCATTTCAAAAAGCAAAGACCCATACTGTAAGACTTTTTTTAATTGCAAAAAATAAAATCTATTGAAATATTTATTAATATTTACAAAGGCCTACATTACATAAAACGGGGTAAAAGCCTGAATTTAAACATTAGGTTAAATATACACAAAATCCGCCGAACGTTCGCGTCGCATTTGGCCGCATATATGCCGAATAAAAGAAAGGATTTTATGAAAATTATTGGCCATAATTAACTAAAACATAACATTTCTTTTTTATGTAATATAAATAGTAAAAGAATCAATACGGTTATTTGTAAAAACAGACTTACCTTTATACACAATCTTCATTAATTGCACAAGCTGACGAAAATCGCAAACGAACACATCAACTACATATTAGTAAAACGAAATCACTACGAATTATTAAAGCCGAGACGCCGCGCCGAGACCAAGAGACTGCGTGCTGCCGACTGTGATATGTTCCTATGATGTGATGTCTGCTGTCCAGGTATGTTTGAGTGGCAAACGCAAACATCTGAAATAACCCCAAAACAGCCAATCATGGCCCGTTTAATACCTTTGTCAAAGTCTGTCATATTGGATGACGTCACAACAAAGACAAAGTCTCTCACCCTAACGTTTCCAAATTTCAATGAACTAGGGATGTGTCAATTCTAGATTCCTATTCCCAGAATTCGATTAACGATTCCAATTACCAAAACCCTGTAAATAAAGTTTTATAAGATCCCAAATGAAATGTATTGCTCTTTTTTGAATGGTCATACAGTAATTAATATTTTTGTAAGAATTGTAAGAAATTGTAAATAAAATGGGAATGTTTATGGAAGGAGTATTAAAAATGTGAGTTAACTTTATATGCATATTTATTAAAAAATCAAATTTGTTTGCTAAAAACTATTTGTGTAATGTTAAAATATTATTTAAAATACAATGAGAAAGTCTGCAGAAGAATACGATGTCCGAATATTATTAGCACTAATTTTATAAAACGCCGGTATTAAAACACAATTTAATATAGGCTACAGCTACAACAGCGTATCTCCGTGAAAAACTCCCGATAACAATAATTTGTTCTTGTTTCTTCGAAATACCGGCGTTAGGTTAAGGTCCGCGAAAATTTTATTTAGATGACTCTTGTAAAATTCGGAAAAAGTGGAAATTATATGTCATTTGTGGGAATGAATAATTTGTAAAATAAAGGCACTTCGTCGGGAGTCCACAGAAAACCTGAGTTAATTCACGGATAACGTTAATCCAGAAAATGTCTAAAATGTTTTACTCGACCTAAAACAAATAGAATTATTATACTTTAAATACTTTTGTTACCGATAATTTGTAACTCTTCGTCACAGTAGACACCCTAATTCTATAAATAGAAAAGAACGGAATCCGTAAGTGGTTGACCTTGAGCATAGCCTACTTTACCTACCTGTGTACAAACAACTAACCCTACCCATGAACACAAATAAAACAAGACGCGTTTACTTAACAAAGGAAACAATTGCCTAAACATTTTACTGGAGAAAATGTCTACATACTTAAAACTAAGAAAGTTTTACATTTTTCCCTACTGATATTTATTGTTAATTGCTAAATTCTGTTAAAATACAGAGGATTTGATTGCAAAGATAAGAGATTTGCCTACATTCAAAATACGAGTCTCCGTCATAAATATAGAGAACTGGCAAGTCCGACAATGATATAAACTGAGTATCTATCGGTATCTGTATTTAAAAATATAAAAAATGGATTATGCACGTAAATTTATATGTACACATCGGATGTTGTGTTTGTTTGGAATCGAGGTAATTCGAATCTACTTTTGCGATCGATTCTTGATACCGATTACCGCAACTAAGAATCGATGAAATCGACTTTAGGGAATCGGTATGGACACATAATTACAACAAACCCTTGTTCAGTTGCCAATGACACGTTCGTAAGCGACTTTCACCTTTTCAACTTAAGGAGTTGCTCATGCCGAACTCCCGCGATCGCGTATACAAAACAAATATACTAACACAAGTGAAGGAATAAAATTCCCGGTTACTATAAAAAATCCCGGCTTTCTCCCGGAATTTTCAAGGTCAATCCAAATTCCCGGCTATTTCCCGGTTGGTAGACACCCTGTAAATCCATACCCTAAAGTTTCAATTTGGACTAACCTAAAAGTAGTTTCTAAGAAAATTATTGGTTACCAACACTTGGGGTACATATGGACACATATTTCTGGGTACATGTGGACACATGTTTATTTGTCCAATTGTGCCCCAATGATATTATATATTATTAAGAAGTAAATAGCTTTCATTAAAATTATATTTTTGTGAAGAAAATAAAGATATTGTGTTGTAAAGACATAGTTTTTTGAATTACAGGCCTAGGCTTACACACCGTTAAATAAATCTGACAATAGTAGGTGAAATAGGCCCATCTATTTATTTATGCCTATTATCTATTTCATTTGTTTTTCCAGATGGTGAGAAACTACAAGCCTAAAACAGAAAGCATTTATGACATTGCCAAACTATCTGCACAGCCGTTCGATGAGGAATTTTGTAGGAAAATATAATATAGCTGGTTATGGAAAACTGGCTTAGCTTCTCTTAACCGCTCGGTATTTTGAGATGATTTCTTAGCCTCTGTTCTAACAGATCACCTAGACCTCAATGAAACAAATGAAGAATCTAAACAAAGTGATTCAATAGGCAGTTCAGAGTCCAGTTGCGGATGTTTCAGTCGATAGCTCGATTAATTCATCTCCAGGTTCAAGAAGGCCTATGATTAATTGTTCGCCAAACTGACAACACCTGGTAATACTTGCTTAACTCCTAAACAGATCCGACCATTCCCCAAATCAGAACCAAAGAAATCAAGTGAGAAAGCAAGAAAAAAAAGGTAAATCAATTGTACTCACCGAAACTCCGGAAACAAACAGATTAGAAGCAGAAGTAAAAGAAAAACTAACTTACAGAAGAAAAAAAAACCAGATAAAATCCTGCAAAAGGAAGATATACCTAATTGACCCAGAACACACTGTTAAGAAAACTACAAGAAGAACCAGTAGGCCTAAAGAGCTACAGAGGATACTTCAGACGAAGAATCATATGATTCTGAAGATGTATGTGATGAAGAAGGTGTCAGCACTTTTGAATTGAAGAGTAACAATGAACTGGAAGAATTGGATAAACAAAGTGAAATAGTGAAACCTGATGGTAGCAATATCAGTGTAAATAATTTTACTCTCGTAAAATTAGCCACTAAGAAGTATATTAAATATTTTGTAGCTCAGATTACAGAAAAGGTTTGCCAAACTGAATTTAGTGTAAGTTTTTTTAAAGAAAAAGGAAGGTTGTTCTCACTTTTTTATGCCAGAAGTTCCTGATTTAAGTATGATTGATATTTCAGACGTAGTTGTGAAATTGCCGTATCCAAATATTGTCGGAGGCACTGCTAGGGCAGTTAGAGTGTTTTTAAGTTTAATTTTGATTTCTCTTGTTATAATATGGGATAGATTTAGCTTAAGTTATATAAAAACCAACATCTGCATTAATACTATTATTAAAGTGTTTGTTTTAAATCTATTTATTGTATTTCATTTAATGTCCACAACTACCCCAGTTATGTCCATAACTGCCCCACCAAGGGGCACTTTTGGATTAAGGTTTAATATCATATTTAAGGTTTGTATACACACTTAGGTTTGAAATAATGAATTAAAAAATTAAATTTTGATTTTGTTTTATTTCTAAGTTGTGTAGAAAAAAATTCAAAAATTAAAATGTAATTTTTGTCCACTTGTGCTCCACTCTCCCCTACCGATCTATAAAATTTGTTACAGAGTACACCCTGTTAAACAAAAACTAAATTTGAAATAAACTCCTTTTAAAATGTATTTGTTTAAATTCCTTATACAGTAAACTCCCTTTTAAGGCTCGGGTACCTCAATTCAAAACGGCGAAGTTGCCAACCAATTTCAATGTTAAAATAACTACAGTACAACCTCGTTTATCCGGACTAATTGGGACCGGACATGATCCGGTAAATCGAAAATCCGGATAATCCGGAAATATAGAAAGAAAAATAAAACAAAATGTTAAATGATAACTTACCATTTATTAATTTCTTTTTGGTCATGAAAAAACACAATATTTACACATTTATTCAATTTACACGATAACTGTACTGTAAATCACACAAAAAATAAATATTTACACACGCTTATAATTTATACAAGGTTAATTTTTATTTACAAAAAAGTCATTAATCTTTTTCTGTTTTAATTTTGTGTGACGTTTCAATGCGGCACGATCACGTAAACGTTTCACCATCATTAGTTCAGCTGGCGTTGTGTCTTGCTGTTGCTCTAAGTACGCCATGATGTTGTCCAGCTGTGACGTCGCGTCTGCTTGCGTCATCTCCGGCCGTGCGCTGTCTCCCTCTTCCTCGCTGTCTTCTGCTCCCTGCGTAGATGTACACGCTACAATTATTTTGTCATCTGTCATGACACTATAACCTCCTTCGTTATTGACTGTTAACCAATCATTGACGTTGTTAATATCAACATCGGAACATCCGTCAATTCTTGAAAACATGCCTGATAAAATTGTTCTGTAGTGACTGTGGTTTCATTTGATTCAATTATTTGTGGAGTGGTAGGGTTCATTTCTTCAATTATATTGGATATGTTTGGCCACATGTTTTTCCAAGACTTTTGAAGAGCACTTTTTGAAACATGATCCCAAGCGTCTGCGATCATGTAAATCACGTCTTTGATATTTATAGATTTTAACAAATCAATCATACTTTGTTCGCCTTCTGCTTTAATTAATTTGCTCAAAAGTTCCTTGCGATAAACACGCTTGATACTTTCTAACACACCCTGATCCATAGGTTGCAAAATTGGAGTCACATTTGGGGAGAGAAATTTAACTTTAATATCCCCACTGATGAGATCTTCTTCTGCAGGATGAGATGGCGCATTGTCAAGAAACAAAATCGCTTTTTCTGGGGGGATTGTGGTGCAGAGTAGGGATGACCCGATGTTTTCATGTCGATAATCGATGTTTTCTACATCGATGGGAAACAACCGATGTTTCTCTCCAACATCGATGTTTTAATTTACATTATTTTTATGCATTCATTTTGATAAATTGACATACCTTTCTAATATATATCGATGTTTTCGGTCTAAATACATCGACGTTTTCGGGTCGATATTATCAGCACATTGATGGTTACCACTGATTTTAACATCGATGGTGAACATCGATGTTTTAACTACCGATGCTCATCCCTAGTGCTCCTCTACTTTCTCTTCCCAGTGCATCAACAAACCGCCCTATTACCTCAAGGCGACACTTTAGTGACCAGAAAATTACGTTTTTATAAAAATTAAATTTTTTTATTTTTTGTTCTAGATCTATCCGGATAATTCGGAAATCCGGTTCACTGGTAGTACTGTAATCACTTTTAAGCATATTTTTGTGTTATTTTCGTCAAAATACGAAAGCTGTATTTTTTTCTTAAAGTAAAATAGAATGTGGGAGTTGATTGCTAAGGTTTTTTGCAATCTCTTTTTGCAACTGGGAAAAAATTAATAAAGTTTACTATTTATATCATACATTTATGAAAACAATACAACGGTTTTTGAAAATGTATTCAGCAATCAACATCCGCGTATGACAGTACTTCAAAATGAAATCAAATTTTAAAATTTATTCCAAGAATTAACGGAAAATAATTACTTATTCTGTAGCATTGGGAATCAGATTCAATATGGCGGACAGGGTTTCCTCCCCTTAACCGGCCAGTTGGAACTTATGGCCAAGGGGTCATTGTAAACTGAAAAGGCATTACTTTCTGAAATATTTTCATAACTGAATCAAGATATAGAACTAAAATAATCACTGCCTTGAGGACTATAAACATTAAAGATATGATTTAAGTGTTGGGGCAAAAGCGATGAAGAAATATGTAACACTAGGTTTACTACATCTTGAAAATTGTACTGGAGGCTACAAAAATAAAAAGAAAGAATTCTGCAGCTGTGCAAAATACTGCAGAGCAGCAGCACCTGAAACCTAAGGACGACCTACTGATAGATTTACAGAAATTTTCGGAATCTTTTGGTCTTAGTGCGGAAAACGTGAACGAGCTCGGGTTACTGCCTGAAGTTCTGGAAAATAAGTTTTTTAATGACATTAAAATGGTGCAAGCAGTTATGGATGAAGACAATTAAGAAAATGAAGCTGTCTGAGAGGTGGATATAGTTTTTCTTACTCAAAGCTATGCGGAAGCAAAAGTCGTACTTGAGATGGTAATATTCTACATTGAGAACAGCAAGGAGGATTCACTCCAGGTGACATGTTTTTGAAAAATGGTATGACTTCGAAAGAAAATCAACATTTACTTTCAGAGCCATCATTGTTACTATGAATGTATATTTTTTTAATAACTGTAAATGCAATACCATAATACAATAAAGTAGGCTACTGTATGCAGGTAAACTAATTAAAATATTTTCAGGAGAGTATTTACTAAGTGAACACCGGTAAAGTGGCAAAATTTATTACCAAGTCTGGGTACCAAAACCGAAGTACATTAAAATGGATTCCACAGTATACATTTTAAATTGAGAGATTTAAAACAGTCACAAATGCTTAGTCTTTTCAATACACAATGTTGTCTCATATAGTAGTTAGTAATTTAATAAAAAATTTGTGTAACATAATTTCCTTGTAATAGTACTAAATAATAAAATGGAGAAGAATATAAAAATGGTTACTTTTTTGTATATTTAGTTTCCTTACAAATGACCTTCTCTACTTTCATAAAATACAACGTCTATTATCATTTTGTTTCAGAAACTAGTTTCAGGTTCAACCACTTGCACACCTTTTAAAAATCAACATTATTGAAATCAATGAATAAATGTGAAAATTGTAAAGAAAAACTGCCATAGATATAAAACCTAAAATACATTACCTTCTGCCACTGCTGGAATAGATGACTAGGTTTCTCAGGATCAATGAAGACGTGAGACGAATACTTTTTGTCACTGGACCTTCATTATCATCCTGAGAACAAATACATTATAAAATTTACTTGATGAAGTAAACTATATCACATTGTAATTTCTAAAACAAGAAAATACATGATTTAAGTTTAGTAGTTCTGCTTACACAGTACAGTAGAGTGTAAGATCTCCAACTTCCCAAAGTATAAAATAATATAGAATAGGACCATAAGTCAATTTTAATACGAGAGAGCATTTTTATTTTTGAATTTAATTTAATTTATATTACAAATGTTTTTTAGAAAGAGAGCTTAATAATTAGAAGCATTTTAACGTAAAGGAAATAAATATAAAAGGGCAGACAATTTTAAAGTACATTTCAGTAGAATAAAAATAAAAGGCAGACAATTATTAAAATCAATTATATTAAATTTAAAAGTAGGGTTTGAGAAAATGGACAGTCTATGTACTAACGCCAAGACGAGGAAATTATACGAGTTTTAAGACGCAGTTAGAAAAGCAACGTCCAAAAGTCTAGACGAGATAAGAAGCGAACACCTGCAAGCCAATTCCTGGAGAAATGGTCTACGTGCAATTCTACATGCAAGATCCACAGGGAATGCTTTGGTAAGCAACCAACGAATCTGACGAAATTGAACATCTGTGTGTCGTCAGACGTTTTTTGATTCGTGGAGAGTAAAGAGACGCCGGCTGAATGCAGCGGTGGGAAAGGACGCTAAAAACTTTCCAACTAGAGACCAAGCAATGAACATCGCTTGAAGTGTTACGCGTTGCGCTTTGAGTAACAGTTTAAATGTAACATTTATTGTTAATCTACAAGTACAAAGTAGTATCTCATCGTAAAATGGTGTATAGTGCGATCGCTTAAAATAATGTGACAGTAAATCGGACACGACTATGAAATAGGCTACAAAAGTGTTGCGCGTGCGAGTGGGGTTTTCTTTTTTAAAATTAATAAGTTTGGGGTCTGCTTTTCGTAAGTACAGTGCACTTAAAATTCTTTTTTTATAAATCACCAGCTCTCTTTAAATTTATAATCTATAATTTGTATTTATTTGTATGTATTTGAATTTATTTTTCTTTGCTGTATATCATAAGATATTAATAAATGTCAAAGGTTATTTCTGAATCGTCTGCTTTGTTTGGCCTGATCTGATCTTTTTCACCATTTTTCATTCAGGTCATTGAATTCACAACCCGAGATAGAAAAATTAGTAGAGTCTTGTAATCCAACTGCATCAAATCAAAATCAAGTTAATATATATTTTATTATTTTTTTTTTATTTGTAAGCTGAGCATCTTACAAATGTCTCGCTATTCCGAACATACATAGAGCCTAAGCTAGACGAAAACGCCTGAAACCAAATTAAAATGAAAGCTTACAGTACATGTCGGCTCCATTTATACAATTCTGTAGAATCATTTTTAATCACTCTAAACACAAAAAATTACTAATTTACAGACACTTAAGTGTAGGTTTTCACCATCCGTTACACTATGGTGTAAACAAACACTAAAAAGTAAAGTCAGTGATTTTTTCTGACAAAGAGCACTGAATTGACTTGAGGATGCAATTTTCCGCCATAGCTGCATGCACATAACATCATATTTGGTGTTGATGAAGCGTGTTGTTCGACGTAGCGTTAAGGCGAGGTCAAGAGCATCTGCCGTGTCTGCCGTATGCAGCGTCAAGAACATATGCCTTAACATATTCATGAAATCCGCCTATTCCGAATTCAAACTAAACCGAACAGTGTTCGGTCCCAATAGTTGGGACTCTACTTGTATTAAAATTGAAGCGACATGTTCTATGGTTAATGTAAAAGTTTATACAGACAGACAATATTATTATAATATAGTCAAGAGATCCCATGAACAAATGTGAATGATTTGATAAAGGTACAGACATTCCAATTAGATATGTTATTTAATTATATACCTAACACTTTCTTTTTATTTTATGTAAGTAGGCCTAATATTAAAATTAACAGAAGAGTCAGTACAGGCAGTGCCTAAACGGCATTTTTCTTTATGAAGAACTAAACGAAAATGCTCCTAATCAAATCATTTATTTCAGACAAAAAGTTTGGGCGTATATGGAACCTGATAATATTGTTCAAAAGATAATGTTTTATTAATCAAATCGCCGTTAATGAGTATGATGGCCCCAAAACTCATCTAGCCAGTATGACATGCTCGTAGATGCATTAGACATTTAGTTATACCATAGATCATGAATAATAAATAGACTTGCATCCATACGGGGACTGTGTTCCGGGAAAAAGGTTTGTAAGATTGTTAAATTAAGGTTAAATAAAGAAATAAAAAAGAGTTAAACTAAAGCTTCACGATTAAAAGTAAAGGGTAGGGAAAATGCATAGGACATGAGTCGGTTCAATATTTCATAAAGGCAGACAAAATTTTAAAAGTAAATTTAATTATTAATTTGAATAAATGTAAAAGGCAGACAAGTATTAAAAGTAATTATTATATTCAATCTATATGTGAGTTTAAAGAATAGACAGTTTATGCAATGACTTAAGACGCGGAAAGTATAGGCTACGAGTTTCGAGACGCATTTAGAAAAGCAACGTCCACACCAGTCTAGACGAGATAAGAAGAGAACACCTGCAAGCTATTTCCTAGAAGAAAGGTCTATGTTCATTTCAACATGCAAGATCCAGAAAGAACGCACAGCTAGCATCCAAAAGATCTGACGCAACTTTGAACATCTATGTCGTCAGACGTTTCTGAGCGGTGGAAAAAGACGTTAACGTGACTTGTCAACTAGAGTCCAAGCTGTAAGGATGCTTGAAGTGTTGCGCGCTGCGCATTATTAAAAAGTTTAAATATGTAACATTTATTGTTCATCAAGTCGTGGCGAAAGGGTGTTTTTTGTGAGTTAT
The DNA here is from genome assembly GCA_018207615.1 of Philaenus spumarius. Taxonomy (NCBI): domain Eukaryota; kingdom Metazoa; phylum Arthropoda; class Insecta; order Hemiptera; family Aphrophoridae; genus Philaenus; species Philaenus spumarius. The sequence goes on along the minus strand of JAGFPH010001603.1, from coordinate 148,597 downwards.
TGAAAAACTGATTTGAATTTTTTACGAGAACTATCATCGACAATGGTGTAAACTACGATCGGCGAACTTTTCTAAATAAATAATGTGAAAGTAATTCGAACATGAACTAGCGACGAAAGTGTTGTTGCGCGTGCGAGTAGGGTTTTTCTTTTTCTTTTTTAAATTAATTAGTTTATGTGTCTGCCTTTTACGTAAGTATTAAATATCTATTTGTACCATATATAATTTTTTAATTTAAATTTAGATTGATTTATGTTATTTGTTTGGCTACATTTTTAATCAAAGTGATTTAAAAGATTGTAAAAATTCTTTTTGTAACTCGATATAAAAGAACCATGCAGGGCTAAAGCGGCCAATAAAAAGTCAGTTGTTATGTGAACCATTATAGTTTAATAATTTCACTATCCTATATTCCAGCGAGTACTTGTTCAGGAACTCCACGATCCTGAGATGTAAGTTGTAAAAAGACAACAGGTAAAGAAAACTAGTATAGGCTTAACCTAAAAACAATATTTTATTAATTATTTTTAACAAGTTATATTAAATTCATTTTTCATTTTATATTTTTTTATATTTTTATAACGCCTAACGTTATAAAATGGCGCCCGAACAGGGACCTGAAATAACGAAAGCTGGAATTAGATTTTGAGGTTGAATTGGATGGTGAAACATAGCAACTGATTTTTGTTTGAAATAAATTGAAAAAATAATATTGCGTTTTTGTTTAAACAAATTAGGGGAAAGCATATTTTATTAAAATGGATAATACAGAAAAATTTAATGACTCAGGTTTGGCACTGGATCAGTCAATAGAAAATGAGGTTAAGAAAGATGATACTAGCCTAGACTTAGAAAATGTTGATATAACTAACAAAGTAGTTTCTGTTGTAGGAGTAAAATCGGAAGTAGATGTTAATGAAATGTTTAGTTTTATAAAAGAATTTAAGGAATTTATGAATTTAAAGTTTGATCAAAATAAAGAAAGTAATGATAAATTGAATTTAAAATTGGATGAATTTAATCAAGAAATTAGAGAAAATTTTGAAAGGTTAGATGGAAAATTGGATGGACTTAATATTGTTGATTTAAATCAAGATGTGGCTATAATGTGTCCACCCGGCGGTCCACTTAAAATATCCGACGTACATGCTGAGGGTTGCAAGTTGGCCTGGAAACCACCAGAAGATGACGGAGGACAACCCGTTGAGAAATACATTGTGGAGAAAATGGATGAAGCCACAGGCAGACTCCGGGACATAAGTATAAGTTCCGAGTTCGTGCTGTCAACAAACAAGGAAAATCTGAGCGTCTTACTGCTGCTCAATCTATTGAAGCTAAAAATCCATTTGATGAACCTGGGAAACCCGGTACACCCAAGATTTCTGACTATGACAGAGATTTTGTTGAGTTGGAATGGACCAGGCCTGCTGAAGATGGAGGCTCGCCTATCATTGGTTACGTTATTGAGAAGAAGGAAAAATACAGTAATAACTGGGAACCATGCGCTGATGTACAAGGAGATATCACACATGGTAAAGTGCCCAATCTTATTGAAGGAAATCAGTACGAGTTCCGTGTACGGGCTGTCAACAAAGCTGGTCCTGGCGAGCCCAGTGATGCCACAAAACCACACATTGCAAGACCTAAGAAATTGCCTCCTAAGATCGACCGTAACGCTATGATTGATGTCAAGATCCGAGCAGGACAGAACTTCGAATTTGACGTCTCGGTACAAGGTGAACCTCCACCAATCAAGGAATGGACGGTCAAAGAAAACGTTGTGTTGAATACAAACCGAATAAAAGTAACCAACGAAGATTACAACACGAAGCTGCGTATCGTGGATGCTAAGAGAAGCGACGCCGGTGTATACACTCAGTCGGCGAAGAACATCTACGGCAGAGATTCAGCGACAGTAAAGGTTGTCGTTTTGGATATTCCTCTACCGCCTGAAGGACCTCTGAACCCTCACAGTTTCACCAAGAACTCGTGTCAACTCCAATGGAGACCGCCGAAGGATGATGGTGGTTCTGATATTACACATTATGTCATTGAAAAAATGGACACAGAAAATTTGAGATGGGTTCCAGTGGGAGAATCTCCATCTTGCGCCACTAGGGTGGATCATTTGATCGAGGGCCATGACTACAACTTCCGTGTCCGAGCTGTAAATAAGCTCGGAGAATCATTGCCTCTTACCGGCCAATCCACAATCACAGCTAAGGATCCTTACGGCAAGCCTGACAGACCCGGAGCACCGGAACCAACAGACTGGGACAAGGATCATGTTGACCTAAAATGGACGCCACCGAAGAAGGACGGTGGATCTCCTCTGACACATTATGTTATTGAGAAGCGCACTAAATATGGTCCATGGGAAAAGGCTGTAGAAGTTCCTGCAACTCAGACTAAAGGAACTGTTCCTAACCTTACCGAAGGAGAAGAATACGAGTTCCGTGTAATCGCTGTTAACAAAGGTGGTCCAGGAGAACCCAGCGAAGTCTCGAAACCAATCATCGCTAAAGCTAGATTTGTTAAACCAAACATTGACAAGTTGGCAATGCAGGATTTGATCGTCCGTGCTGGCCAAAGAATCAACTTCACAATACCGATGGAAGCATCTCCAAAGCCGACAGCCAAGTGGAGTTTGAACGGCAACGATATCAGAGTGGGCGGTCGTGCTGATATGCAAGTAACAAACACTCAAGTGTTGTTTGAGATTCCATTCTCCGCTCGAAGTGACACAGGTCGCTACACTTTGACGCTGGAGAACGAGCTAGGCTCTTGCTCTGCTTCGGCTAATGTCACAGTCTTAGGTGAGAATATGTTTTGGTCAAAAAAGTAATAGCGTATAGTCAGTGGTGGCTTGTAGTTATGAACTTGGTTGGAGCACTTTCTATTTCTACATACACATGCAAACGCATCCTCTCCCTCGTATGTGCTTTTTACGGGGGTGGAAAAATGTTTTAGCACACCAAATTTTCTCAGAACACAATTTGTTCACTAAAACTTTCCCCAACCGCACTTTACGATATAGTTAGCATTCATACAGCTAATATTGTAACTTCCTGTTGAATATGTACTTAAAAAGCCTCTCTAATTTATATATTGATTTGAAAGAAAATAAACTTGATATTTGTGCAAATTCTACTGCTTAACCTTCCAACTGTTAATAATTTTTTCGTTAATGTTGGGCCATTTTCGGCACTTTTACAAGCATTATGTAAAAAATCTATTTAAAAAGAAAACCTTATATAATTATACGTCATTTTAATCAGAAATAACAGTTCTACAAGAATGTACAATAAAAAAATCACATGCTTTGATTTATGTACATGAAGTTGACATTGGAATGTTTAAAAACTATCGTTTCACCATATATACAAATGTTCGCGCTCACTAAAAAATCACTAAATATCATTTTAACAAATTTTGAAATAGCCATTTTGTTTTGTTTTTATATTCTTTTAGAAAATATACGCTTTTTTTACTAAATATAAAAAATTAAAAATATTATTTATAAAAAACTGTACAGTAAACCTATCTCTTTTTCTGGTTCTGGGTGATACACTCTAACCCAGAGATTAGGATTTTGCAAAGTAGGCCTAGTTGGAACATCTACTAGACTAGATAAAATATTATCATCTTGATTTATTTCTTCAATATAAGTCACTCCCACTATCACTAATATCATTATCAATTAAATAATCTATTTCACTAGACCTCAATGTATCACCCATAGTAAAAACAAACAAATACAAACACGCTAAACATGATGTCTCATCGCACAAGTAAACAAGACTAGCAGAACCACCTGTTGCATAACAAGTTGGTTTTTCAAACAGCTAGCATTCTTTTTACAAACACGATATCAATGTGGCGTATGCACTAATAGACAGCCTAACATCTTCTATATCGATTGATACTAAATACAATATATGATCGCTGAAAAATGATCTCGTACTCAGTGCATTTTAAAAATCTCTTACACAATGTCGATATATCTATGTTTACCATTCGCGTGAACCGTATCAACATCGATCTATCAACATGTAACAGTTGGAGGGCTAGTCCACTTGCTACTCACAAACTGATCGAAGCAAGATGATGACAGCTACCGTATAACCCCACCTCCATCTACGCAATGAAATTAGAAACTAACCAATGCGTCACCACATCGTACGTATTTCACTGATAAAGACTGATTTCGAATTTCGTTGAGTAATTTAAGTTAGGAAATGAAAAACATCAATAATACCTATGTATTAAGTAGGCCTACCTTTCTATAATATGGTTTAATGTGATTTAATTGTTATCGCTTGAATAATATCATTTGCCATAGTAATTATCTATAGCAAAAGAAAGTATTAGAAAACCAGCTGTTCGGCCAGCTGTTTGTAGCTAGTCAAGAATCAGGAAACTGCCATTCATCAACCGACACAAAAATATTGTATCAGCTTCTCAGCCGATATTTTGTACGATGAATATTAAATAATAAAGCCCGACTTGTAGCAGAAAGCAGACAACAAACTTTGTGTTTGAGTAGATATATCGTAAACAAACCGATTAGGCTGATCTTTCAACATCGTCTTTTCACTTTTTATATATTTTCCCCAAAATAATCATTTTTTCTTTCTTTTTTGTATATTTCCCCTAGCCAAAATTTCTCCGAACCTCGTTCGGGCGTTCAGTCATATTCTACACCAGTGCTTTTTTCAAATACAAAAATAGTCTACTTATACATTTAATTTTATTGTAGTATTAATTAATTAAAATATCGTAGATTAGCATTCTCATACAGTCTATGGTTGCAATACAGTACATATAATATAGATGAGCAGTTGAAAGTGCATATAAAATGATTGAATTTAGTACAGTAGTGTTAATTTTAGAAACACTCCACAGAAGCTAAGTGGAAATCATGAAACATTGTATGTTGGTTCGTTCCCATTTATAGACATTGGCGGAGCCGGGGGGGGGGGGGCTGTGGGGGCCGCAGCCCCCTCCTTTGGGTTATAATATTTTTGTTTTGTTTAATCGTCTAAGTGGCAGACTGCTCAATTGAGTAGTCTCAGACAACACAACTTGTATTGAATATTTCACCCACTAAATATTATCAAACCTCAATTTTTGTATTTACAAATTTCTTCTAAAAAGTATATTTACATTGTAATCATCATTGTAATAGTCTAAATCAGCTGATGCCGTGCGAGAAAGCACAAACAAATGACTCAAACTCGTCACTTTTTAAAGGCACATAACTGTTAGACTTGTTTTGAGAAGAAGATAAGGACACCATTTGATTCGTCAAGATTTAAACTTTCTACCACGATCTTCCAATCATTCGACACTCTTATAGGTTCTTACATATGAAGTTTTCAGTAAACTCTTGCAATTAGACAGTTTTTAACCAATGAGAAGCACATTTTGCTGTCGATGTAACTATTACAAATCGATATATTTGTATAATGATTTTTATGTCGATTTGAAGGGCAAGTTCTATATTTTCGTGTGATATAAGGAAACGAAAACCTGGTTTAGTGTTCAGAGGCTATTCGGGTATTTCCGTGAAATATGTACATTTTCAACGCCCTCGGCGCGTTATCCATTACCTTTTCTCGCCTGGCTGGAACTGTATACTATACGTGTGTGAGAGTTTTGTTTAGTTTTTCTAATTTAGTGAAACAAAGTGAAATAAGTTTTTAGAATAAGGCTATTTAAAATGTTGAAGTATACAGTTCAATTGTATGATTTATTCTCTACAATTTGTTATTACAAAATTCCGTTTTTGGGTAAAGCATATAATCCTTAATTCCAATTCAAAATGGGTGCTTGTGAAATAGTCTCAAAAGACGTTTTCAAGCACTGTATTCCAAAAAAATATTCTATAACCCCCGGTATAGGAGACAGCCCCCTCCTTGAAAACCGGCTGGATCCGCCCATGTTTATAGATTAAAGTGTAATGCTTGACTTTTTCATTAAAATTTACAAAGTGGTATTAACTGTTATCTAGTGTAGAAAGTTAAAATCATAGCTGTGTAGCTGTTTAACATAGAAATTCCACACACGCAAAAACACAAATCCCAATTTTTTCTCATAATTTTATAATTATTTTTAATTGCCCTACAGATCGACCTTCACCACCCGAAGCACCTCTACAAGTCACCGATATAACAAAGGAAAGTTGCCGGTTATCATGGAAAATACCTGTCGACGATGGCGGCTCTCCCATCTTACACTACAATATCGAAAAGATGGATGTTTCTCGCGGTACTTGGTCAGACGCTGGAATGTCGCCAACATTGACCCACGAAGTGACACGTCTAATACACAAAAAAGAATATCTCTTTAGAGTCAAGGCTGTGAACACTGTCGGTGAATCAGATCCTCTGGAAACACCAAGACCCATTATTGCTCGTAACGAATTCGACGAACCAGAAGCACCAGAGAAACCAATAGTAACAGACTGGGATGACGATCATGTAGATCTGGCTTGGACGAAACCAAAATCAGATGGTGGCTCTCCTATTACAGAATACGTCATTCAGAAGAAAGAAAAGGGCAGCCCATATTGGGTGAACGCTATAACTGTACCAGCTAGCAAAACTGCAACAACTATTCCTGACCTAACGAAAGGAGCCGAGTACGAGTTCCGTGTGATTGCTGTGAACACTGCTGGGCCGAGCTTACCTAGCGAGCCATCAGATTCAGTTATCTGCAAGAGAAGATACTTGGCACCTAAGATCAAGACTCCTCATCATGACATTACGATCAAGGCTGGACAGATCTTGCATTTGGACATTGATTTTATCGGTGAACCTCCACCAGAAGTGAAGTGGACTGTCGGTAGCAACGATTTGAAGACCGATTCACGAACAACTGTCACGTCTATCGGCTACCATACCATCATCCACACAGTTAATTCCAAGAGATCTGACAGCGGTGTGTACAACATTCTGCTTCGTAACAGTTCCGGCATCGATGAAGGATCGTTCAAGGTCACTGTTCTAGACCGTCCAGGACCTCCTCGTGAACCACTGGAATACGAAGAAATAACAGCATCCAGTGTGACTTTGAGTTGGAACCCACCATCTGATAACGGCGGCAGTGAAATTACTGGTTATGTGATTGAGAAGCGCGATCTGACTCACGGAGGAGGATGGGTACCCGCTCTGAACTACGTCAGTCCAGTAAATACGCACGCTACAGTTCCTCGTCTATTAGAGGGAACCAAGTATGAATTCCGAGTGATGGCTGAGAACTTGCAAGGACGCTCTGATCCTCTCACTACATCCAAGCCTATTATTGCCAAGAACCAATATGATGTACCTGGCCGTCCAGGAAAACCAGAAGCTGTGGACATCGACAAGAACCATATCAAATTGAGATGGACTGCACCCATAAGTAATGGCGGATCACCCATCAGCGGATACGATGTTGAGAGGAGGGAGAAAACATCCGGAAGATGGGTGAAAGTCACCAGAGACCCTGTCCGAAATACTGAATATTACGATGACCACGTCCACGAAGGCAAGCAATACGAGTATAGAGTAAGCGCAGTGAACGCTGCGGGTGCAGGCAAACCTAGCGATGTGTCCGATGTATTCACAGCTAAACTTATGAGAGAGAAACCGAAGTTGTATTTGGATGCACTTGTTGGAAGGAGAATCAAGGTACGAGAAGGAGAGCCTGTCGTGATCAACATACCTCTGACGGGAGCACCTAAGCCTACTGTTGAATGGACGGTTAAGGGCAACAAATTGCCTCTGACAAATAGAATCAGCACGGAAACAACAAGCAGCATTACCAAGCTTCGCATTGAAAAATCCACTCGCAATGATTCCGGAAAGTACACGATAACAGCCAAAAACGAATTCGGAAAAGATTCTGCGGATATCGAGGTTATAGTTGTAAACAAACCTGGAATACCCCGCGGTCCGCTGAGCTACGACAACATCACACAAGACTCTATCTCACTATCTTGGCATCCGCCGACCGATGACGGAGGCAGTGACGTAACGGGTTACATAGTAGAAATGTCCGAGTACGGAGTAGACTCGTGGAAACCCGTTCCCGGATTCTGTCCCAAGACTTCCTTTACAGTTAAGGGTTTGATGGAAGGAAAGAAGTACGTTTTCCGAGTACGTGTTGAGAACATCTACGGCGTTTCCGAACCATTGGACGGCAAACCGGTTGTCGCCAAGAGTCCGTTCGATCCTCCAGATGCGCCCGGAACTCCAGAGATCACCGGCTACAGTCCCAACTCCTGTTCTCTGGAATGGACTCCGCCCACATACACATGCGGAAAGCCGATCACAGGATACTATGTTGAGAAGAGAGAATGTGGTGGAGAATGGATTAAGGTCAACAATTATCCGACTCCAAACACAGCGTTTACCGTGCAAGATCTGCGAGAAGGTTCACGTTACGAGTTCAGAGTTGTTGCCGTCAACGAAGCTGGTCCTGGTAAACCGAGCAAACCTACTGAACCGATTACTTGTAAGGAACAGAAAAGAAAACCAGATGCTCCAGAACCACCAAAGGCTGATAAAATCACTAAAAACAGTGTTACTCTATCCTGGAGGCCTCCAAGACACGACGGAGGAGCTAAAATCAAAGGATATATCGTGCAGAAGAAGAAGAAGGGAGATAAGGATTGGTCCGATGCTCTCACTGTACCTGTCCCAAGCACTGTATACACGGTTCCTGATTTAGAAGAAGGTTCCGAATACCAATTCAGGATCATCGCTATAAACGATGTCGGCCCATCAGATCCCAGCAGGCCTAGTGCGAATATCCTCATCGAAGAACAGCCCAACAAGCCTTGCATGGATCTCGGCGGAGTCAGAGATATCACTGTCCGTGCTGGGGAGGACTTTTCCATCCACGTTCCGTTTGTCGCATTCCCACAACCGACTGCTTCGTGGTTTTACAATGATACGATCATGGATGACTCCGATCATAGAGTGCATAAGCAGCTAACTGGAAACAGTGCGAGCTTCGTAGTTAAGAATTCAAAGAGATCCGATACCGGACAGTACAGACTGCAACTGCGCAACCAGTCCGGTTTCGACACCGCCACAATATTTGTTAAGGTACTGGACAGACCGTCTCCGCCTGAGAACTTGCGCGCAGACGAGTTTGCCGGAGAAGCTCTTACGCTGTACTGGAATCCGCCCAAAGATAACGGCGGAGCTGAAATTTCAAATTACATCGTTGAAAAGAAGGAACCTGGTGCTGCAACATGGTCGAAGGTGAGCAGTTACATAACCACACCGTTCTGCCGCATCCGCAACCTCATCATCGGACGCACTTATCAGTTCAGAGTAATGGCTGAGAATCAGTATGGTATTTCCGAACCTGCGATGACTACCGACCCGATCAAAGCCAGACATCCATTTGATCCTCCTGGTGCTCCCGGTGCCCCACGTTGGGCGCAATTTTATAACGTTAGGCGTTATAAAAATATTAAATTCATTTTTTCATTTTACATTTTATATTTTTATAACGCCTAACGTTATAGGTTGTCGCGTAAATAGTACATGATCGCGCCGCGAGGTAGCGCTAGGGAGAAAGCATTGGTAGCATTGGTGTTTCAAACAGCTTCCATCGTTTCCCCAATAGATAGCGCCAAAAAAGTCGAATTTCCAGTGGAACAAAATATTGCATTGGATCGGAGTTCTATTAGGTTATCCAAATACAATGGTTATACATAACACTTATTGCCATAAATATGAACAAATAGTTGTTAAATATCTGTTTGTAAACTTTACATGTGTAGAGTATCACACATCATTCACTTTGATACAATAATATGTTTTTTGTACTACTTATATTTAAATGTTAAAGCTCTATCAATTGATAGAAAAAGCTAGAAAATATTTTTTAAGATATTCTAAAAAAATTAATCACTTGCATCTTACTGACGTCTTTTTAACATAATAATTACTGCTCAGATTGTACAATAATTTAAAAAAAAATCTATTTAAGGACAATTTACAAAGTGTTTATGTATTATATATACAAAAATATATAAAACATGCCCCATGCAAATGTGGCAAGTCCAGGACACTTAAATAACTGATCAACTATTTTTAGTGATGTTGAAGATCTGATAAACCACAGGAAATTTTCGACTTTGTTTTGTGAAACACACCTAATGTGAAACGCTGCTAAAGTGGAACGCTCTATTCCATCTGTTTGAAAAAAGTTTTGGCTTGCCGAGATTCAAACCAGCACATAGACTAGCGCTTTAGAAGGCGATGATAACCACTCAGGTTAGCCGGTTAGGATACAATCGCATTGCTAATTTAGTATATTTAAATTGGGTAAAGTGTAACAGATTGTCCTACATCATAGGCTTAATATGTTAATGTTAAAGCAATGTATAGTTTAATTAGTAATACAGTAGAGTTCGCTATTCCGAACTAATTGGGACAGAACACTGTTCCATTTAGCGGGAATTAGGAATAGGCGGATTTCATTAATAATATCAACGTATTGACTTGTTAAGGTGTAAATTAAGTATGGGGACATCTGCTAGTGTCAGTTCTATACAGCGTTCATCAGATCGGAGGAAAGCGAGGAGGAGGTGAACGCTCAAACTAAACTCATATCACAAGTAGACGCGGCGAATGCTCTTGACCTTAGTGTAGGTTTACACCATCCGTATTTTCCCTTCCGTTGCGTTACGATTCCGTTTACTTCTAAAAACGGAAGGGATGGGATAGGTTGTTCGAACTGTTCATTTTGTCATCCCGCAGTCTGTCCGTTAGTACCGCATCGTCTGGAAAAAGATCGAGAAAAAAAACAAAATTCCTTCGAGATAATGAAAACGGAGAAGAAAAACGGATAAAAGCAACTGGCAAGTGGCAACAACACTACTAGTGCCTAACTGTTGTATCTAATCCTTCCTTCTTTCTGAAGGACCCGGTATCCTTTTTACCAGATGCTTGTTACCATAGCTTTCTTCACGCAAAAAGGATGGAAAACATGAAAGAAGAAATAAAACCAGCTTTCATTCCAATTTGGTTTCATTCGTTTTCATCAAGCTTAGGCTCCTATATATACTATATACTCTATTTAACTTATTTGTAAGAATTTGTCAAAAAGAAAAAGCAGGAGTTATATTAAATTCAAAAAGATGTAGCTGCTGTGAAGACATCCTCAGCTTTCTTTGCACAACAAGTTACTGATATATAAGCTAGTACTAATGCCTGTGTGGCCATACATAGTATCCAACTGTTTGGTTGTAGCAAGAAAACAAATATCAAGGTGGTTCAAACCTTTCAAAACAAAGTATTGCGTAACATATGCAACGCTCCATGGCATGTAAGGAACGATAACATTCATCGGGACTTAGGAATGCATACCGCTGTAGAGGAAATTAAAACAAGTGCAACAAAACATAGTAAGAGGTTGACGACGCATATTAACATAGAAGTATTGCCGCTCCTCACCAGCCAGAATCAGCGCAGATTGAAGAGGACAAAGCTCTTGTGACTATGTGTTAGCGGAGTGTAAGCCTGGCTGATGAGCCAGATCTTGGACTTGTGTCTATTGATATATTCGTATAAGATAAATTACTTGATAAGTCATGCAACTTAGTTGTAATAAAAATACCAAATAGATGTAAAAAGTTACTCATTTTTAGGCTCTCGAATATTTATATTCATTGATTATCGAGGCCAAACAAAGCTGAGAAACATTGAAAACTAAACGTAGTAAAACAACTCAGAAACCAAAACTTACCAACCCAGAGTTGTAAGTTTGTCATACACTGTTTTTAGTCTCCAAATAAAATGAATTAAAAATAATTACTACTGTCAAAGATAATTAACTGTGCCTAAACTATTAACATACGAAACTATTTATAGCCTTTTAGTACCTAGTATCTACTAGTAGTTTATGAGGTTGTCTTTAGATCATAGAGTTACTGTTATCTTAAAATTGATTTTATTAATCCATAATCTGTGCACTTAGAAAGTTGTAATTGTTTCAGTTTACAAGTTTTGTATTTTGCAACCATTAAATATAAGTAATAAAGTTTGTAAACAAAATATCAAATAAATTTATCACCCATTTCTGAATTAGTACCTCTGTGAACAGATAATCAACAAAAGTAATAATTTATAGTAATTAAATATAATGAAAGGTAACAACAAATTTGAATACAATGGAGCTTTCACCAAACAACTCTATACAATTATTTATTTTACATAAGGGATTTAGTTCGTAAGTATGTCACCAAGAGGTCGCTATTTTTGAATTAATATGCTGGACATATGGAACACTCTACAAAATTGACACTTTACAATTATGTTACATAAGTATGCAAAACATTCGAGTTTCATTTTGTTATGGCCATCGTTTTGGCAGAATAAGAAAATAATGGTACGTTTTCATCAAAAGGATTTTATTTGTAAATCATTGCAAATTGTGGTTTGCAGATAACATGAAAATGTATAAAACTTAATGAGTAAAAGCAAAGAAAAATAACAATAATAAATTATTAATGATCCAAATTTAACCAAAACTGACAATGTATCAACAGTAGTTATTCTTTATTCAGCCTCTTAACTCGTCATCTGTTGCTATAGGGTGAGATTCAACTTTTTTTCAAAAGCCCTACAGGAAAAAATTGCAAACAGTAACATTTGGTGATCTTGGAAGCCAGTCCATAAAGTTGCTGTTACAGCCTATCTAATGGTTGGGGAGATCTCAATCTAAAATTGCTTTGTCCACATATTATAATAAGGAAAAGCTCCATCCATTATAAAATGTCTCTCAACTCCGAAAATGAGGAACTATGTGATAAGTTAATATTGATCTGTACCTGTCTTCAGTCATTGTCGGACAGGATATGTCATACGATGAAACACCATCCTTGGCGACGGCAACCCTAACAATTTATGTATGTATTGATTTTATTGGCGGAGGAACCGCGTTTAGAAGGTTCTTTGAAAACACTTCATCGTTTCATATTCATTTTCAAAAGTAATAGCTTTAGAACAAAATTTAACTTTTTGCTCAACTTAAAAATTAATTATTTCAAGATTAGATATCACACAAAAATGAAGAAACAAACAAACAAATTGTTTATTGTGTGTTTACTAATCATGATTTAAAACACACATTAATTGCATTGCATTGTAAGAGGAAGTGGTTCTTCCTGAAGATTTATGTTTTTTTTTTGTTATTCCTTCATTGCATAAAAAAAATGAAACTCAAGCATACATTTTTACATTATCTATAACATAAGGATAAAGTGTCAAGTTTATAGAGTGTTCATATGTCCTGCATATTAATTCAACAATACCGACCTCTTTGTGGGACACCCAGTACCAACTAAATCCCATCAATGGCAAGGTGTGACATTATTGCGGTCACCACGGGATTTTCTGAATCCCGAACCTTTTAAAATTCTTTGGAGGAGGGGCTGAAATAAAATGAGTAATAATTTAGTAATTCATTTAATATATTAGATTATTGTGAATACTCTCTGTGCTTGTTGAAAAAATCTACTATTATAACTAAGATCTACAAAATAAAACTGTAAAAAACAATATTCTTACTTTACGCTACTTGTACATGAACAAAACAAGCAAAATTTAAACAAATCATAGAAACAAGATACCATGTGCAACGTGCATGTTTCTGCTTTAAGGTTATATTTCGCATGATATGACTGACGAAACCAGCGGAAAGCAGTCAAGATGTTCATCTAACACTAATGAGTGAGAGAGAAAACAAAGAAATGATTGGGATGATTAAAAGGCAAATCCATTTATATTGAACATCACATGAATGTACTTTTTGAAGTGAAAACTTCTTTAGGCGCACCGAACACATTTTGGATGAGGTAAAATATACAAACTCGCGAAATGCACTTAAAGTGAGACTCTTTGTGTTTTTGATTTCTTCTTCTTCATTGGTTTACACAATCATGTAATAATATAA
>JAGFPH010001603.1:120043-134538 GCA_018207615.1 Philaenus spumarius | reverse complement strand
TTAATAACATAACACACATGTTTCGAGGGATGCAAGAAAGAGTTTTTTGAATGAGTCATTCAAATGCTACAAACTTTTAAGTACAGTATACTGTATATTTATGTACCGTAATCCTAAAATTATAGTTTTAAATTAAATAAAGAACATAAGCGTAACCTACAAAGAAATGTTTGAATTCATTTGACCTTCAAAACTGTAGTGTTGGATGTTCATGGATTAACCAAAATTTGTTTTATCTGAAACGTGTCTCCCCCCCCCCCCTTAGTTTGTCAGTTAACCGGGGTATTACTGTATTTCTAAAATGATCAAATTTTGAATTAAATCAATATAACTAACGATTTATATTCTTGATTGTTTTTCTTCTGTCGGCAGTCCCACAAATGATTTCCTTTTTTTTAAATTTAATTTTTGTTGACTTATAAGCCAAGAATGTTTCCTTTTGTTTGTCTAAATAAAATTTATATGTTTATCTCAGTCATTACTTACATAATTATTTGGATGTAAAACCACTCACTCGAATCCTAAGCAATTGTATACATAAATATTTATCGAAAATACTTAATAATACAGGCAATGATAACTACAACACATAAAACTTCAAAATCACTCCAATACTAACAAAAGAAATCAAGACCGAGATAAAGTTTCATAAACTCCTTAAATTGAATCACATGCTTCCTAAATTAATTGTAAAAGTAATATGCTTCACAATAATAATAGTTCTAGTCAAGAATTTGGTTTACAATATTTAGGTATTCATAACCAATATTAATGTGCATATAAATGAGAGGGGGGCACTTAAAAAACTGGTTTTATTACTTTTAATATAATTTTGAGAAATATACCACAAAATACATTGTTAAGTATAACTACATGAGTTTATCTATGAATTTGTAGAAGAAATGTTTTTCTGGATTTGAAAATCATGAAATATTTGTCCCCCCTCCCAATTTTGTAAACCCTCAATTTTCAATCCATGTAAATTTGTTTTATTATTTAAAGAACTAAAACTATTAAACATATCCAGAAATGGGCTTGTAAAAACAAATTTTTTTTTTAAATGTATGGACAATAGACTATATTTTCCTACTTAAATCAATATTTTTCAAATACTTGTATTTATTTAAATGTTGAAATTGTCAGACCAAGAATATGTAAATCAAGTTCTACTTCAGACAGAATAATTGGGACAGAAATAAAAATTGGAAATTACTGAGTGGGATTAGCAATTATAATAATTACTTTCTAAAAACCAAACTCTAAACAATAACATGAAGAGCCTTTGGTGATAGGAACATCAGTTTGCCACAAGTGCTTGAAAGTGCAAATCAAGACCTTCAAAATGTGTTTCAGCTTCCAATCCAACTCTCAAAGGGGAAAATGTACTACATTCATTTATAACTACAAATTTCCGACAGCTCTAAACTTATATGTTAGAGACAACATACAAGAGCCACTAAGAATTTAAAAATATATATATTTTTTAATGTGTCAAACATTTTAGCAAAGAAAACATCTCCAACTTTGATCTAAGATGTAATCTCAGAATTCAAACACTTGAACTGAAAGTATCATTTGACCCTGCCTCAAATAATTATTTCAAAATAAAAATGCAAACAACTAAATACGACACAACACAGACAAACCATGCAGTATTGCAATTACCTGGTCCACAGGAACTGGTGAGGGCGTAGGCCCAGGTTTAGGGGCCCTTGGCTGTTATAAACAAAATACAGAATTTTGTACGTCATTCAACCTAAACCATCTTACTAACTAAAAGCTTTCATAAAATTAGAAACATGTTTTCAATTCATCAACATAAATTACAAATTTGAAAAGATAACCTTCTAAAATGATTACTTTATAACTACCATCGTTATTTTACAAGTGTTATGTTAAAATAATTAATTTTAAGCCTTTACTTCCTATTTAAATTTTAGTTTGCACTGATGCATTCTAGGTGTTAATATGGTCATAGAGCTAGGGAATTTTGAAGGACGTACACCTATTGCAGTCGTTACCATGGTGAGTCTTCTGTAAAATTTCTATTTAGGTTTTCGTTTTATGGTTCTTAGAACCATAATTAACTCAAAAGTTTATAAATACAGTTATATATAACTTTTTTATATATAACTGTCATAATTTTGCACAAAATTACATAAAGACTGATACATAAAATATAACAAAGGAAAATCTCAGTAGAGGTTATAACCGGGCAAAATCAGACCAAGAGGAAAATTGGAAATGGGGAAGGTTTTTGAAAAATCTAAAATCTCTAGAGCTCCCTTAATATTCAAAAATATTTTATTCGTTTACAGTTATACCTCTAAGTACAGAACCAACAAATTTGAGTGAAGGTTTCTTTTTGATAAGACCATCCATTAGCCCAAGGACTAGAAAAAGGAGTTGATAAACGAAAAGAATAAAATAACTTCTTTTAGTAGAAACAGTATCAAATTCTTCAAGGTTATGATAAACCTTCTAAATTAAATACAACTTTATACTGAACATTTTTTGATATAGCCAACCCTTACTATAATAAAAGCTGACCAAAATTACATCAAGAACAATGAATTCATTTTTCCCTGAGTATACAAAATGTCGGGCAAGTTCAAAATTGTTGTTAATCGTATTTTTGTCAATTTTTTTGTACTTGCAACTCTTAATATTGGTGCAACTCAAAATAAGGGTTGAAAGTAAAAAAAATCATAATACTACCTTACTTTTACATGAAACTATTTTTGATACATAAAACCTTACTGCACGTAGTGACCAAAATGAGGTCACAGAACCAAAAATTCATATACGGTAATTATAAATATTACCAAAATTATGAGTAAATTATTACTGGTTATAGATAACTGCAACCAGGGGCGAAATATAGGAGTTGAATATCAGAAATGCATAACTACCCTATTAGTTACAGTATCAAACTTGTTCAAATGTATTGTACAACTTTTTTTTTGATAACTGCTAACCTTAGTGAAGAAGTGGAAAAATGGGTGTGTATGGAAAAAAATTAAAAACTCAATTAGGCTCAGTATCAAATGTGTTCAAAGTGGTTGCAAACCTTCTAAATATTATCTAAAACCTTTCTATGAATAAATTGATTAAGACGAATAAATATTGTTCAAAATAATATCACAGAACAAACAATCCATTAGTAAAACTCAATACTAATCCTGTTCAAAATCCTTATAAATCTTCTAAATATTGCTATAATCTATTGCCTGAAACTTTTAAAGTGTTTTACTAATTCTAGTAAATGAGGTGAACTTTGAAATTACCTGCGCCTGTAAAACAAGCAAAAAACGATTTTTTCTTATGAAATTACATATTTTTTTCTAAATCTCAATTTTGATAAATTTGAGATGAATTATTTTATAATAGTTAAAACATGACATTTTTCTTTAAAATGAAGCAGACAACTTTAGTTCAGGAAACACCTTAACGATTCAAAATAGTAATAGATTTGCTAAAGAAAGGAAATTAAGAGCAAAACTTGACAATCTAAAAAATCATGCCTGTTAATGATTATCAACTAATTTCAAACCAGACTAGGACTTGAAAAAACAAATTTATAATCCAATTGCATCGTTAAAAAAACAATATTTGAAACTGTTTGTGACACTTGTTTCAAATATACTAGTAGAGATTCAAATAAATATCAGGTTGGATTTAACTTAGCCTACATGCTAAATTCTGTAAAGTGGGACAATTTTTAGCAAAACTTTAACCCTACATCTGTCTATGCTAACTTTCTGCAATGCCAAGCCATTTTGGTGCATGTTGCATAATTTGTTTTAAATTCACCAATTATTTTTATACCCGAATCCAAAAGTGTTCCATAGCTTTTTTGTAGAGAAAGGTCCAAAGAATTTATATGTAAGAGTAAACATATAATTTTATATGTAGTGTCTTTTGTATATATGTAATTTGCAGTGGTTTAAATTAATGTTTATAACAACGTTCCGAGTGTGTAAACCGCAATGACTGAATAAATAGTTGAAACGGCCGTCATGGTATAAGATTGATGAAAAACACAAGGATTGTACGGCAGCTTCCAAGAAAAGGTAATTATTGTTTAAAACAATCCAGTTTAGGCTACCACAAACAAAATATGAACTCCTATTAAATTAGCAAATCAAAAATATTTATACTTCAAATTATTCCTACATTTTAAATTATTTATTACAAGTGCGATTTATCTGAGCAATTATATAATTCAGTGACAACACTTTGTGTGCTAGGAATTTTTTCACAGGTTTTAACAACAGCAAAATATCCTCTCTTGGCCCTTTTCAGAAATGTTTGGTTGATGAAACAGCAGCTCAATTTGAAAAGCTTAAATATTTATAGGAGGCTTTTAACTTATTAAATATTGGTAACATATTTTTTATAGTACTCAAAAAACAAAAATACCTGTAATTCTTTGGGATTTACAAATTCGAGTGCATGCCTTTTAATTGCATGAAAGGCAGCATTAGGAGCATAACCGGGATGAGGTGTTGGTGGTGTCGGAGGAGGAATTTCACTTCTGCCTGAGACCGACAATTGTTTCCGCCTCACTGCCATCATCCTTAAAACCTACAACAAATAAAAAAATTGCTTTAAAGTAAAACTTTCAATATTTAAAATTTCAACTTTAAATTAAAACTGGAACAGAATATAAAGTATTAAAGAAAAAATGTATCTAAGTATCACTTAAATTTATCCATTTACACTCCTATTTATTCAATTATCCAAAACTATCACAAAAAGTATTTCTTTAAATATGTATAAAGAGCTTCATCCTGGTAAACAAACCAAATCATGTTTACAATACATAATAAATTTATTATTAGAAAGAAATACCTATCTGCCAGTTAGAAAGATAGTAATTCTGTTATACAGAATAGCATGGAGCAAAACCAAAAATTGTAAGGTTGCTAAGTTTAAGAATTGTAATTATTTTGCATTTGTTACTTATATTGTTTGTACTTACATCTGCATTGCAATGCCTATCATAAAGATGTGTCATGAGTGAAAAACGTTTCCTCTTCATGGCATCACACCTTTCCCATAAACACTGAATCTCATTACTCCCACTAGGACAGTGGCTCTCACAAGCATGCATGTAAACTTCATTTGCTGATTTAAAATTTCTGAAATAATTTAATTACAAAATTACTTAAAAAATGATACAAGCATTTCACCCTATCCACTTATTTACAAAGAATAATATAGAATGTCTATAAAATTAAAAACATCATGAAATTGACTTAAATAAAATAAATTTTGAAAAAAAATAGATACAAAAATATGAAAAGTTAATTCTATGATTAGTACTAAATGAGCAAATATTGTTTAATTAATGATGATGTGAACTGTCGGGTGTTAAAAGTTCATAGTATAACAACCACATTTCTACGCATTACAAGCAAATCATCTGATTACACCCAAGTGTTTATACAATATGTGTTGTTCAATAAGTCCTTAAAAAATCCAAGAGACGGCACCTAGATCACTAAAAATTGGTTGTTTTTCGCAAGCATCACTACTCAGTAGACAGCAGTTAAATTTTTAGGTTTACAGAACATGTGATTTCATTGTTGTCATCGATTAAAGCAGAGAACTTTTATTTATTTTTAAAAAATGGAAAAAAGTGAGTTTCGAGCGGTGATAAAGCATTTATATTTATTTGAAAGGTTCAAATTAATAATTAATTAAGAAGCCACGAGGACAAAATAACGTGAGAGGATCGTATACTTGCTACAATAACTCAAACCCTATCTACAAAATTTTAACATATATTTAATTCCAATAACAGATAGACTATTAAATACAGTGCTCTACTAACATGTTCAGATACAATAACCTTTTATTTGTATACTTCCTATGCCTAACTCTACGGGCAAAACTGAGTTCAAATAATATATTTACTTCCCAAAATTCTCAAACACGGATATCACTCAAATAAATAATTACTTCAATTATGAAACAAACAAAACTGATTCTACTTAGCTTGATGCTAAAACAATTTCCGCAAATATTCACAAGAAATGTTCCCTCACCTTATTTTGTCTTCGTGGCTTCTTACGGTTGCTCGTCCTGCCCTGACGTACAACTACACTGGTTCCATCCAAAAAGCCCTGTCTCGAATTTATCCGCTCTATTTAACATCCCTGTCCCCACTCAGTTTTACTCGTCTAGCTCGGTCGTTGGCTTACTACAAAATGCAACTTCATCGCGTGTTGCACCATAGGCTACCAATAAAATTCTTCTTCTAATATAATTAAAATATAAATTAATAATCTGCCTCATCTCACCTCGTAACAACGGATAAAATCTCTCCAATAGATGCTTATTTTGAGGACCTTCCAAAATTTTTTGGACGGTTTAAGAAAGTTGGAAAAACGCTTAGAAAAGTGTATAGAGCTAAAAGAAGATTATGTTGAATAAAAAAAATTTACACAAAATTCTTTGTTTTTGTATCTTTTTTTAAGAATTTATTGAATGACCCTTGTAGCTTTTTTTTATATACAAGTAAGCCAGAAATTCAGAAGCAAGTTTACAATAACCAAATCCATAAAAGTAGTGGCTTAGGATTCAGAGTTTATTATTACTAGCCTTATATTATATTTTTTTCAATTGTCGAGTTAACATTTTTTAAAGACACAATATAAAGTTTTGAACTATCTTTTGTTGTATAAATCTTCAAAAAACATAGATAATATAGTGACAAATGAATAAAAATCAGTAAATTACTTTTAGTTGGCGAAGTTAATTTTTTATCCAAAGAGGGGTATCGCAGAAACACTTGTAGAATGTGTGGATATAGTCCCTTTAGCCAGTTAGTATAATAATGTTCATCACCGAAAAGCAAAACTACATGACGGGCTTGTTTTACCGAGGTTATCTACTCCTCCTACACAATAATTATATGGAAATTTCACCTTTTAGAAAGAAAAAAAAACTATGGTAAATAAAACTAAGTGATTTTTACCTGCATATGAATATATAAAAGTTATAATATAAAATTTGTCCAAAGCAAAAATATTTTTGTTGGAAGAAAATAAAAACTTTTTGTGTGACATTATTGTTTTTTGTGACAATAGACACAGACACAAGTAAAGTCCTTGTTATTTTAAGTTGTATTTAAAGTTCAATGACCTATACTTGCTGCAGAAGAGTGTACACTAGTAGTTACAACTTTGCAGATCTTGTAACGTATGTGATTTCATAAATGAGAAAAATACATAAAAGATGCTAAACAACATGAAATATAATTATAATTAATCAACTGAATATTTATTTTCTAAAAATGTTTAAAGCACAGTTGATAGTTGATTAATAGAAAAGTAAATGTTATTGACAAGTAGTGAAGGGAGTCAGAGTACTGTGCAATCAATAAGGAACAAATTAATGGTCAGTTATAGTGTTTATCAAAACAGGTGATATGACGTCATTTATTTATCGAACGATAAACAAAAGGCTGCGAGTTTATGAACAGTTTAAGATTAGTCTACATACACAATGAACAATTTTTTATGTTAAATGATATAAAATTTTACAAGCCAACTGTACATATAAAGTACAGTAATAGAAGGTATTGTTCATTGTCCGAGTACAACTGAAAAAAATTTCTTTATGGTAATTATGTTCAGCCATTTCACAGTCTAGCAAAATCTTACCTAGATATTATATTAATTCTGAAAATAAAAATATTGATATAGTGGAATTAATAAATAATAGGATAATTGTCATAATTAAGCATAATGAAAGATAAATAAAAAGAATTTTAGATGTAAAAAATCTACATACTTTAATTCATCATAATTAAAATTTTGTATCATATTCACGCACATATCTCATTAGATTTAAGATCATAAAATACTTAAATTGTTCTTAGATTAATTAAGAGTTTAGTTTTAAGTCCTATAAATTTTGTGTTTTTTTAAAGTTTTGTCTTTTTTAAGTTTAGCCTCAATGGCCTCAAGCAAAAGTGCAAAGACACTCTGATAAGTGTTATTAGATAATAGTCTTCTTCTTCTAAAGGACCACGCTGGCTCAAGCCATTTTCAATCGTGCTTCCCAACAGAGACCAGTAAGGTCCTTTCTTCTTTGCTTGCCTTCATCCAATTTTCTGCAGACCAAAAGGTGGTCCTTGTTCATAACTGTCTGGGCATTCACACAGCGTGCAGTTGACATAATTCAATATCTTTACTTTGTTTAGGTGTTCGTTCAGACAGTCATGTCCAGTTGTTAATCAAAACATTGCGACAGACGTCCTCATCGGCAGTTTTTTACTTTTCATACCGGTTGATTATATCTTCATAGGGTTTGTTCTTTATTTCTTCTTTTACTTTATTATTGAATTCAAGATGCGATGTTTGCTTCAGTGCACCAATCCTTGCCTCCGGTGTGAGCATTCTTCTTGTTTTTTGTGAGCATTTTTTAAATGAGTTTTGTCAGGAGCAGGACTTTGAGGTTACGGGTGTAAAAATAACTGAGGTCAATGTTATTGTTGTATCTCTCTACAGATCACCAGTAGGTAGAACAGATGTTTTTTTACAGTCCTTAGAAAGACTGTTAGTTTTTCTCATGTTGTTTGATTGTAAAATCATAATAGCTGGAGATGTGAATTCGGATTTTGACATGTTAACAGAAAAGTCTTCTGTTACTGACTTTTCAAATATTTTGAGACAATTTGGCATGTATTGTGTGAACAGAGAACCTACTCGTGGTAAAGCATGTTTGGATAATATTATGACTGATATTGATGAGTCACAATTTACAGTTAAGGTAGTTAAGTATGAATTGGGTGACCATGATGGCATACATTTTGATTTGAGATGCAAGTTTGGGGGAGAACCGGAATGTAAGAACAATGGCAAGGAAGAAAGAGTTAAGATAAGGAAAATTACTGAGGAAGGGATGGATTATTTTATATCTCTGTTGATGGATGAAGACTGGATCAGTTTACTGGATTTTTGTGGGTCTGCGAGCAACAAGTTTGAGAAATTTCTACAGCATTTCTTGTTTCTTTTTAATCTGTGTTTGCCTTTAAGGGAGATCTCTTGTAATTCGAATCGGAATAGTTCAAATAAACGAAATTTAAAATGGTATACTCCAAAGCTTGAGAAGATGAAAAATAATATCTTGTTACTAAGAGATTTATTCCAAGAGAGGAAAAATAGTGATATCTTAAACAAGCTGAAACGATTAAAACAGCAGTATAGGACAGCTCTTAAAATTGCTAAAAAGCAAAATAATGAGAAATACATTGAAAGCTCAACAAACAAATGCAGGGCAGCCTGGACAGTGATCAACCGAGTGGCGGGGAAGGCTGGTAAAGTCAACGCAGATCAAGGCATCACACCAGATGAGTTTAACAATTTCTTTGTGTCATCCGTTGAAGAAATAAGTGGAAAAGTTAAATCTTCAGTTGAAAGTGCTTATCAATATCTAGGTAGTTATCAGTGTGACAGATTTGTATTATCTGAAGTAACAAAGTTAGAAGTGCTTCAAGTTGTAAAACGTCTGAAAAATTCAAATACCAATGATGTGTATGGTCTATCTAGTAATTTAATTAAGATAACTAGGGGCTCTGCCCCTGGACGCTCCGCGTCCCAACCCCGGCTCGGCCTTCGGCCTCAGATGGCTGCTTCGCTTCGCTCGCAGGTGGAAAATTCGATAAAGAATCTCGTTAATCTTTTGCTCGTTTGTACATAGGTGACCGAGCATAAATTAGCTGTTTTATTTGGCAGCTGACTCAAACTCATTAAACATTATCTCCATAAGATTAACATGGGAAATTTGAAGGATTGTATACCGGAGCTCCTTCTCGGGTGAATAGCGGCTGAACGGATGATAATATATAAGACTTGACATATCTGTGAATGATTATGTTCAGTTTTTGATGCAAATTAGCTGTTTTATATATAATAGGTTTGTAACAACCAATGTTTGAATTGAATTAAAATATAGTTAGCATTTTTCGTTGATTTTTGTTTGTGTTTGTTTTTAGTTTGTCAATGTAACCTCAAAAAGGTAATACTACATTTGATACTGATTTGATCCAAATCAGTTGTTGATCAAAATCAGCTGTTTTAAGCTTTTCATACGAACAGCTGTTTTTGTGTCCCTGATAAAATCAATAGAAATCTTTCTTCCATAAGATTAACATTGAAACTTTGAGGGCCACTGGGGCGTAGCCCTAATGTCCTAGGACTTCGGTAAATGGCCTAAAACCTTCCCAGGGTTAACCTGTGTTACTATGCAAAATTTCAAAGCAATCGGATGGACGGTATACGAACGCAAAGTGGACAAAGAACCAAAAAAACCCCCCATAAGGAATACACAGCAAAAATTTGCATTTGATTATAACGTTTGTAAGGCAAAAGATACATGATTTGTAATGCTTGATGGCAAATCTGGGCGTGCATACCTTTAATTTAAGACCTCAATTATGAAAATCGGTCGGGTAGAAGAGCCGAACGGACTCGGAAAAGAAAAACAGAATTTTTTTAATATATAAGATTATTCACATTATTTTAGAACCACTAACATATTGTATCAATTTATGTATAAGAGAAGGTGAATTTCCCATATGTTTAAAGTTTTCAAGGGTAGTACCAATATTTAAAAAGGGTAATAGTAAAGAGCCGAAAAGTTACCGTCCTATTTCATGTATTCCGGTAATGGCAAAAATAATGGAAAAAATTCTAAAGAAGCAAGTATGTGCGCATTTTGAGGGTTTAAATTTGTTTAGTGACAGTCAGTTTGGATTCAGAAATGGGAAATCCACCACAAAAGCTGTAGATATTCTAGTAAAAAACCTACTAGAAAAACTGGAAGAAAATTGTCCTGCTCTGGTCGTACTGTGTGATTTGAGTAGAGCATTTGATTGTGTTAGGCCTGATATTTTGTTGGGAAAAATGAGATTTTATGGGTTTCATGGAAAAGAATTAGCCATTTTTCAGTCATATTTGAGGGACCGGAAACAGCTTGTAGATATAAATGGCAGACAATCAAAAACAATCAATACTACTCTTGGTGTTCCACAGGGTTCGGTGTTGGGACCAATATTGTTTTTGATTTTAATTAATGATTTAAGTTTAAATGTTTCATGTTCCTCAACAATTTATGCAGACGACACGTCTTTACTTGTTAGTCACAAAGACATTTTTCAATTAGATAATGTAGCAGCTAGTGTATTAAAAGAAGCAAACGACTGGTTTGAGGTAAATGGACTGTTTTTAAATGAAGAAAAAACTCAAAAACTTTTAGTCACTCTACAAAACAAATATAAACATAGTTATAAGCCTGCTTATGAAAAAGTTGTAACGTTGCTTGGTATAAAAATTGATAGTATGCTCTCCTGGTCTGTGCACATAGATTATGTAAAGACAAAATTATCAAGGGTAATTTATTTACTAGTAAATCTTAAGAGTCAAGTAACGTTTGAATATTTAAAAATAGCGTACTTTGCTTTCTTTGAAAGTATTTTGAGATATGGCCTTCTTATTTGGGGAAATGGAATAGGAATTCACACAATTTTAATTCTTCAAAAAAAAGCTTTGAGAATATTAACAAACTCTGATAAATTGGAACACTGCAAGCCATTGTTTATTAAAACTGGTATTTTAACGGATATCAACTTGTATATTTTTGATGTAGTAATGCACGTAAAGAATAATTTACATATATATCAAGTTAGAGGTTTCATTCATAATCATAATACAAGATTTGGTCATATTCTTGAACAACCAAGACATAGATTAAATAAATCCAAAAATTATCATTTAGTTTTAGGGCTTAAACTATTCAATAAACTGCCTGCCACTTTTCAAAACTTGACAAATGATGATTTATATCATACTTTTTATGGTTGGCTGAAAAAGCACCCATTTTATATCTTGGCGGATTATTTGGAATGTGATGTAAATATTTAGTAAACCTGTGTTTAATATTATAAATGTTAGTTTTAATGACTAAACTGTATGTGACGAAGTCTATTGCAATGTTGTACATGTGCTGAAGGACCAATAAATGTTCTGTTCTGTTCTGTTCTGTTAGTTAGTTAATAGTAAATATTTGAATCTATCAATAATAATTTCATTAATAAAATCATTTTGGTACCACAAAAGGTTATAGCTTTATAGTATTTACATATTGTACGAGTAATTACACATATGTAAAAACTGATTTTGATTCACTTGCCACAAATATAAAGTTTTTGTCAAAGATGTTACTTACCTCATACATCCTCTCCACTCGCACAGGAAATGACCTTGTGGCGTTTCAGTCCTGTTTGGTTGAGGTTTTACAACAGGTGTAACAGACTTAATTTGGGACGAAGGCGATGCAGGCGGTGTAGGAGTGGTTGGTGTGATAGGCCTAACTACTTTAACTGCTACCGGTGGCGGTGGACTTTGTAACCTTTGGACAATAACCTTCTGGGCTGGAGGTGGTGGTGTTGGAGCAGGAGGTGGGGGAGGAGGAGGAGCTGCTACGGATTGAGGTTGGAGGATGATGATTGTCTTCGCTCCCGTACCTTGCTGTTGTGCAGTTTGTGCTACTAATACTGTTTGTGTTTGACCCTACAGAAAACAATTTTTAATTAGCAAAAAATTATATTTGTAGCAAAAAATTTAATTATAAAATCTTATTCATGGGATCTACTTATATGTCAACCATTAGGATTTCCAAAGTACAAGAGATACAACAAACTCTTAAAAATTAAAATATCCTTACATATTATTTCTAATTTTTTTTTTATCTACCATATTTCTTCATCAAAATTAATGATTCAAACATAATTTTAAAACTTATGTTCCCCACTATTGTCATAAACGAAACAAACAGCTTTAAATTAATATTTTTGTTACAAAAATTGATTTAAAAGCTTTCATATGGTTCCTAATAAAAGGCGCCATCTATTAACAATCTGTTTAACTAACACAACAGCTGTTTATAAACCAAGAAAAATAAATAAACGTAATTAACTGAATTAAATCAGCGTATTAAATCAGGTAAGTACTCCTAACTTGCTAAATTTTCACATAGGTCAGTTAGTAAGATTTATATCTGCAATGTATTTTTTTTTTTTACATTTTGTATTATACCACCACTTTTCTGCTTGGTCTGATTATTTTGTTTAATGGCAGCACCATGTTTTACAGATAAATAAGTACCGCACTTAAACTTTTGATTATTTTTTCTTGGGATTGCCTCCTACTCTAAATTTCTTAGAAGCTACCAGTAATTTTATGTGTATTTTCTCAGCTGCAGTTTTTGATTCTTTTAAATATCAAACTAAAAAAAAATATTGTAGTTTCATTTTCTCTCTAAAAAAAAAACCTTTAACGTCAAAATTGAACAGATATAGAATTGTTAAATTTCACACACATAAATCCTATTACTAAACATTTCTTACCTGAACAAGAGCGGTTTGTGGTTGAGCCACCACATAGTGTTGGCCCATTACTGAAACTCTCTGTGGTACAGAAAATTGACCTCCAGCTGAAACTAATATTTGCCGAGGTGTAGTTGTCGTTACTATTAATTGTTGAGGAGGATTTTGTTCCAATTCATCTGTGTCATCATCCAAAGCCGTCTCTGCAGCAAGCGCAGCATACAGATTTGCAGCAGAAGATGATACATTTCCTTAAAAACACAGATAGTTAAAAAATTAGAAAGAATGAGTTTTGTCTTATTAAGAATTTAATCTTGCAAACAAAATCTGGAGCCCAAGAAATATTTATGAATAGTTCTTGGAGCAAACAACTGACAAAACATGAATCAGTTATAGGTATATATTGTTATGACGATGAAATTGACGTAGGTCGTGCAGACTGTTTTCTATTCACTGTTCAATGGGGGGGGGGGGGGGGGGGATTCAGGCTCTAAGGGAGTCTCTATCACAAGACCTTCTGCTCTTCCTCTAAGCCCAGTCACATGACAAACAAACTATAAACATCGTACCCTTCATGTTGTTGTTAATGACAGAGATAAAGTAGTAGTTATTACTGATTACATTTATTCTTAAGAACATTAACCTATTGTCCTAGAAATACAAAACCATTCTTACAAGATAAATTATTCTAATGTAACTCAAAGACCTCATAAATTAGCACGCTTTGGAGTTATGGCCATTTGTTTGTGCCTGACTTCTTAAGTCTAAAATAAATGTTGTTTTTTATCCATTTTTTCATGTGAAAACCACAGACAGGCATCATTACCTGAAATGTTTTCACAACTAGACAAACGTCTATGGTTTTCACATAAATTTCAACAAGGAACATTGAACTTTGGAGTCAGGTACGCCAACTACTCGGCAGCTGTATAGAATGCAGAATATTGTAAGACTGTTTTACAGAGTTACAAAAAAGTGGCATAAAATGTAAAAAATCAGTTATTTTGAAATGGTTAGAGATATTTTTGTGCTTTAACATTTTAGGTACACCAACTACTCGGCAGCTGTATAGAATGCAGACTAATATTGTGAGACT
>JAGFPH010001603.1:88163-120033 GCA_018207615.1 Philaenus spumarius | reverse complement strand
CATAAAATGTAAAAATCAGTTATTTTGAAATGGTTAGAGATATTTTCATGCTTTAACATTTTTTAAATAAAGGTTTTCCATTTCCTTGAAATTCTAGATTTTTTAATTATGGAAATTTGAGGAAAAGTGCACAGCTTGATTTCTTTAAAAGTGTGTATCTTAAGCAATATTTGGTAAAATTTTGGTTTCTGAGACTAAAACACCTCAATTATAGTAAATAAAAATACAAAAACTTGTGTAACATCTTAAAATGAACAAAGTCAAAACCTTTTCTCAAAATGTTCACTCATGAAGAAAAATTCTTTTCCTTACATTCTTTCGATGCAAAATCTAGGGTTACCGGTAAAACCAAGTTTACCGCAAACTAAACGCACTAGTTTGCTTGCTATATGTATTGGTCTGTTTGTAGACTCTGTTATGTTTGTATAGAATAAGCTGCAGTATCAAAATCATACACCAATAATAGTCAGAAAACAACTTTTCAACAAAAGAGATTGCTTTGTAAAAATAAATATAATATTCAGTTTATTTAATAAATAAATAGCCCATGTAGAGTAAATCTTATTATGGTAATTTTAATTGTTATTGCTGAGTTAAAAATATATCATTATGACAATTAATAATCACATTAGATGTGCCTATACTATGGTTAAATCTTTAATTCCTTACAAACTATAAAATACAAATAATAGTAATAAAATATATATAGGTATGTTGACATTTGAGTTAGTACAATATATATGAAAGAGGCAATTAACAGTTATATAAAAATAAACAAATTATCAAGCAAGAAACTCCTCGGATATTTGAAATTGACGTATTTCCTAAGTAATCAAATTAATCAGACCCTAAACATATTATTGAGTAAGAGTTATAAAAGTTAAAATAACAAAAATACCTTCTTCAGGAGGTTCGTCGGGAGAAGCATCACCGTTCATATGCGGCCTTTTAGCTTCAGTATCACAGCCATTTTCTCTTGAAGGCGGCCTTTTCAGTGTTGTTCCATTCCCTTGTTCTTTTTCAGCTTTTATTCCTGTTCCTTGAACAAGTTCTAAACCTTTATCTCCTATCCTCAAAGCACCATTAAGTACGGGTGGTTCTTTCTTTTCTATATTTTTTTCTAAAAGATCTGCTAACATTAAACTTTTTGGCGCTGAATCTTTACTTGTTGTATCATCAACATCTAATGAATTGGGAACACCATTTAATAAAAAACCTTCAAAACTTGTTAGTGAGTTTTCCCCTTCTTCGCCACCTGTAAAATAAAAGTATACAACTAAAAAATAAATATTTAGTAAAAATCGTCTTAATATTTTTCACTCATATTCGCACAAGTAGGCAGTTATCTTTTGTTTTATGATTTATTCCGGAACTCTGTCTAAATATGATTAGTTTGATTGCCACAATGGTTATATAACTAATTTTTCATTTAGTCGTTTTAACTAAGATCAATAAATAAAGTTTAAATGGTTCTACACCAAAAATAATGTCCAATGTCATTATCTACCTAACTAATTTTCTTTCTTAGTAGAAAGTTAAATTTTTGCAGCTATCTTGGAATTGTAAGTCTTTTTTAGGTATGCAAATCAAATTTGGTAAGTTTTGAGTAAAGTATGATGATAAAAGAGTAACAAAGATCAAGATTATATATATATACCAAATGAAAGAATGAAATATTTTGAGTCAAAGAATAAAAGTGTCTGGCTTTATATAAGAGAAATCATTCTTTCTGTTTTAAATCTAATAATGATATAGGAGTAAGTTTTAATTGATAACATTTGTAAAAGCTAGAGTACAGGATTGCCTTGTTTTAACACCAGATTTACATTCTATTAAATACAATTATAACGAAGTTTACAAAAATAAACATTACCTGTAGCACTGCAATTATCTCTAATTCCACTGCTCGATGCTAGTGAATTGTTTCCAGTTGAATCTGAATCTTCGATTTCTATTTTGTTTGCCCTCACTTGTTGAGTAAATCTCTGCCCACCACCACTGAGAGGAGCTAGTGGAGGCGGTGGTGGGCCACTTATGTGGTTATCTAATCCAGGCTGTGTACTTGATGTCACCACACCATCATTACTCTCTGAACTATCATTTGATAGTTTCCCATCCTAATTCAAATACCAATCATTATTTATTTTATATCAAACTTATTAAAATTTTAATTGCAAAATGAATTGTGCATATAATAATATATATAACTATAACTATGTTACAATGAAACATTAAAAGGATTACACTAAAATAATATAAAACTTGTTAAAACTCATATCTAATTCTCAAAATGGACCAAGGTTTAACTATTTGGCAAAGCCATAGAATTTGCTTTTTTACAATACTAAATAATACAGATGTTTGCACCATTTTGTTAATTGATAAGTTCTTGACCAAATTTGGAGCCATGGTCCTTGTTTCCAAGATGTTTCACATCGGTTTTCAAACTTTTTTGATGTTGTACTCGTTGTTAACTTATTTTCATAGATAGTAGCTTACCATTATCTTTACAAATTACACTCCTACTTATAAATTGCATTATACAGATGCTGATATCAATAAACTTGCATGATATTTTTGTTTATAGGAAAAACTATATAAATAAATATTATTTATTGCATATTTATAATCAAGTGAAAATGAGAGGACTCATCAAGTTGGGTAAACAAATGATATTTGTAAAAATTATACAAGTGGTAAAAACAATAAGTAAATGGCAAAACAAATTTTATATTTTTCATGAGTTTAGAGTCCATAAAATATGTTTTAAGGACTTATTTTTGAAAAACAAGGCATGAACAGATTATTTTCAAAATGATTCTAAGATTTCATTTTACAGTTTTGATGTTAAGCAAAGCCTAAAATAATTTGGTCTTCTGACCTTGAATACATCTCCAAAACCTTGCCTTCTACTTTTTCTGGAATTGACAAGCCTGTGATTGACCTGACCAGGAGTCCGAGATTGAGTTTATAATTTAGGAAAATTTCAAATAAGAACACCAGATAAGTGCCACCGAAAATTACATTTCCAGGTTATTCTTTCTCAGAAATTATTCACTGAATCGATTTATCTTCTTCCCCATTATTGAGAGAAATCAGTGACTATAATATAAGTCATATGTTTAGCACAATCCTTATTCGAGGTATGAAACAAAACAGATTTCCAGTTCACACACAGATGGCAGTTGCAATGACATGAAATTCGTCACTGAATTATTGGAAACAGTTTGCAAAGCTGAGTCTAGGAACGGCTATATTAAAACAACGCTGCTCTCAAGATCGGACATGCCCAATATAAAAAAAAGTCACTTCAGCTGGAAAGAAGGAGTAGTCAAACGAAAAGCTTCTACGTAATTTTCCTAGACTTTCCTCTGACAAAAAACAGTTTTCAGTATTTTATTTTTTAACAACTTCTGTTTATAAAAATATACTAATGTATTTCTAACATAAATTATTTTGAAGTATTTTAACTTATGATGTAGTGAACCACTGCACTTTATATAACTGCATGAGTTGAAATAAATTAAGAAAAGACCAGTCAAGTTGTTTGTTAAACATTTCACTATAATATATATTTTTTTTAAATTAGTTTTGTTATAAATTTGTATGAACTTTGAAGCAATGCATGACCTGAAGGCATTGCCCAATACAGAAAAAAATATATACAGTTGAACTTTGTTAAAGCGTCAACGAAGGGACCAAACAAATGTTGATGCTATGTCCGAGTGACATTATGAAGATGTACCAACAGGAAATCGTATTTTGTTACCTTGAGTGAAAGGACAAAAACTATACAGTATAGAGTATTACTATTATTGGCAACATTATTCATGATGTTTATTAAAAAGAAAAACACTATACTTTTCTTTTCATGTACAGTAGTATCCCGATAATTGGAGCTGAGGTCACCTACTGTTTATAAATTAGGTAACATTGGTTAACGTGTTAAGTTTCAATGAGTAAATACATGTAGTGTGTATTAACAAACTGTATTAAAAACATTAAAATTACAGTACATATTAAAACATTAACTTACTGTTTTAAAAAACACACAACAATTTTACAGTACATATTAAAACATTAACTTACTGTATTATAAAACACGCAACAATTTTAACGTGTCAACATTACTGTGGTCTGATCAAAACTAAGTAAATGTCTCGCCAGACTATACGATTGAGTCTCGCCGCGCTTTTCTATTGTCCGAACACTTTCCCAGCAAGGTCATAGGTTTAGTTACACCACAGCACACAAACTGTCACCGCGTACGTGTGAATTGTTCCTTAGGAGAGATGGGAGAGTTAGCAGTGTTGCTTGTAGTGGAACCCCGCCCCCCCTCTACCGACTTTGATGAGACCCGCCGGAGGTTTTACGTGTGAAAAAAATACGTAGATTGTTTATTTCGCAATTTGATTTCGAGGAGGGGGAAAATAGGCGTCCCGAAATCAAAGGAAAGGGGGGAATTCTAACATTTTTCAAGTTTTGAGAAAACTGAATTGAAAGTTTGACATTGATATTTTGTAGATTTATGACGTTTCAAGCGAGTGGTTAAAATAATTATTGACGCTAAAACAGGGGTTTATAATAATGTAAAAGATAATGATTTGACCGGACCTAAAAAAATGACGCTATGTCCGAGTTGACGCATAGCCGAGGCGGTTAAAACCAAGTTCAACTGTATATTAAAATTATTTTCGATAGTTCTGATACATTATAATTTCGGATAGCAATTTTAATAATAATGAAAATTATCATAAAAATGTTAATCTTTGAAAATTTAAGGTGAATGTAAGACATCAATCAAACTGCTCTTTTTCAACTCCTAATTAGCATGTCATGTCATTTTGTCTTTTGTTTTAAGTAAAGATACACTACAGTAATATTATAGAGGTGCAGATTTTTGAGGTAAACTAAAAAATGAATAGACCTATTTAAAAAATCTTTCACTGGTGGATAATTTAGACATTCCTAACATAGACTTATCAGTATATTTAGAAATGAAATAACAATATCAACTTACAATAGTAACTTCAAACTGTTGGAATGCAGTTCTAACTCCATTTAACCTGCAAGATGGAGCCGTCTTGATAGTTGCAGTGAGTGGCTTGGAATTATTGTTTAAACTTTTCACAGGTTGTTGTTGGGCTTGCAGTAGTCTTTGTTGTTGCTGTCTTTGGGTTACCTAAAAATCAAAAGGTTAGGTTGGATCATACAAAACATAATTACATTTTTTTTATTATTTTTATGGTTGTTTCAAATTAAAAAAGTAACTTCTTTCTCCCAAAATAAAAACACTATATCACTTTTTTCTAAGTTTAAACTGTTTACTAGTGATAATATCAGTATCAACTAAGAAACTATATTAGTTTTATTTTAATTTAAATAATCAAAACTTGTTCAAATAAACATCTGAAAATTTATCTGATCGAGTTGCAGAAAATATAGAGCATCTTCTTGGGGTATTATTAAAACCTTTCCTGCAGAGAATGCAGAGTATGATCCATGGTTCTGTCAAATCTGCAAGGATCACATAGAGGTGTTGTGTCAGTATTGTGTGCTGATATCTAGCAATCACATTTTGAAACACTTTTATATAGTATACCATTTTTAAGAAAAAACCTAAAAAATAGTTACACTATTTTTGGAATGTAATTTATATTGTTATATATAATTTTCATACAAATGGTAATAAATAATACAAACTGTACAAAATTATAATTAATAATATTTTAGGTTAAAATTTAGCAATAAAAAAATAAAACTTGATTTTATGTTTGAATCATGTATTCAAGTAAACAAAAAGTCATATTTCTGGAGTATTTTACTTCTACTGTGAAACAATTACTCAAGTTGTTCTTAATGGTTATAACACTCTGTTACACGAGCAGCGGAGATTCCCTGTTTTTTCAGTTATTTCTGTAACACTGCTAAATGTGGGGTATTGTTAGAGTGAAACTCTAGGACATCTTCCCTCTCACCCCACATAACCCTCAGAGCTGGTTTTACTTGTTCTCGAGAGGTTAGTGACCAAACATCAACAGTTTGGATTTTTTATGGGGAAACGCCGCCTACTTGTATATCAGCGTAATTTATTTTACTTTCAATAATTTTATTGTTAGTTAGTATTTTTTTTTTCAAATTAAATTTGATTTTATTACTTGGAGAGTGTGTTTCAATAAAACTCTATAGCTTAAATAAAATAAAAATGCTACGTTGGTGAGGGTTACCCGCCTTCGCGTGTGATCACGATACAACACGCAAGTAGAGGTCTGCTAGTGGGAATTGAGGCAATGTTGAATAAATGTTTTAACTTACTTTACTTAATAATAAACAACAAAAAATGTTTGCACAAAACGTTTTACAAGACTCCAAAGATTGTAAAAATAAATAAAATATTTAATAACAAAGTAAAATAGTTCATACGCATGGAAAAAATGACAATCCCCGCCATGCGTGTAACCAAGTTACTTTTCCTACGCGTGTAACAGTTTGTTTATCACATGTTTTTATAAAATAAAGTTACAAATTTATTTATAAGAGCTAAAAATATAACTTTTTATATTTACAAGACAAATAATAAAACTAAGAGTAATTTATAATTAGTAATAAACTTACCAAATTTTTTTCATAAAACAAAAGCACTTTTAACTACTTACTTTAATTATCCAATTACTTACAAAAATAATATTATAATAAACGTTAGTATATTTTCTACAATTTGTTAGTTTAGCTATTTTAAATACAAAATTTTAAAAACTGTTAGTAAGGCTGAGGAAAAATCATTGTCACCTTTAACGACTACTGTTAAACTTATAATTCACTGTTAAATAACAGAACATGGTAATAAAAGTCCAAACAAAACATAACAAAAATCATTGAAAAATACAATATTTCACTGTAAAAAGCACATACAATAATTATGTATTCATAAATAGTACGGTAATTGATTGTTAACTGTATGGGATTATCAAGAACTTCTATCGGAAATTTTAGCTACATAAAACTAAACTTGAGAATTAAAATTCTTTGAAAGTAAATCACAAAACCTTCATAGCAAACAAAGATTGGATTGTCTACACTTATTTAAATTACAATATATTTTGTTGCTTGCCTCTTCTTATATTCTGATATTGCTTTATTTTCATCTAAACAGATTTGCATATCTAAACATATATATTGAGTAACACCTTTACTGTATGCCAATAATACTAATGAAAACTGGGAGTGGAGTCACTCATGGAAAAGTCAACAACGCCAACAGCTAGATCCAAACTGCCAAACGATGTATCCGCCTTGATATCTGCGTTACCAAAACATATTCAGGATCTATACCCCCTATTTCCGATACTTTCATAATATGAAATCATGTGTCTAGTATAACATGTTGATGCTTAACGAAATATTTGAAAATGTTTACAAATTGTTTAATCAAAACAATAAAAATGTTAGTAACACTGTCAGCTTAATTAAATTAAAAACAATTCAAACACATTAACAACTACTGCAAAATGATGAGTAGGATTAGCTGTAAGGTTGAGGAAGTCTGTAGGAATTAAGACCAAATTACAAAATCTACAAAACACTCATGCTCACACCGTGCATCACCTGTTACGAAGTCATCACCAGACCCCACCACCACCATCACCACCAAAACTAACTTTCACAGAAGTTAAATTTATAAAATTACAAAATGTTTTTTTTTTCCAAAATAGTTCTAGATTGTTATTTAAGATGTCTTCTAGATTATTCTTAATCGATTACAGGTAATAATATAAGTACAAATAAATTGATTTAAGGTATTATTATTCTGTATCTTTTATTAATTTATTGAAAAATCTTTAAAATATATCTGATATGAAAAAAAACCCTTTTTTTTAATGATTATTCTACCAACAAATTATTTATAATCCTCCTTTCCACACATTAATCAATATTTATAACTTTACTTATTTGTTACATCAATATTGGTCCGTTGAAACCAATGATTACATAGTATAAAACCTAGATAGGCTATGGGAGACGATCGTTGAAGCCGACTTTGTAGCGAGAATCTCCACCAAGATGGCGGCGCCGATTATGAGTCATCCTACTGCCGAGCGCTTTTGACGATTTTGCGCCCCAAATGTATGTATTTAATTTGTGTTTTTGGAAAGTAATTTTATAATAAAGCTGCAGTTAAAATTTATTGTTTTTTTAAATGTACTAAAAATATATAGTTTTAAATATATTTCTGAAAGCCGGTCAGCTAATTTCTGTATTTTTGTTTGTTTTTCCTTTTTGTTTGTTTATACAGTAAGACCTCGATAATCCGGCAGACTCGATAGTTCGGCATCAATCATCTTAAAAATTTGCACTCATTAAAATAGCAGTTTTTGTAATTATTGAGTGATTTAAGCCCGGTCTACACTGTCTGTTGGCTCCGCATCCGTTAAAAACAGTGTGTAAAAATCTACTGCTCAATAAACTTGTCCAAAAAACAAACATTACAAATCAAAATTTCTCCTAAAAATTTAACCGATTCAAAACAATGTGCTCTCGTTGTCCTTTAAAAACGTTAAAGGGATTGTTTAACACTTTCATTGCTGACAGTATTTTGTTGAACGTATTCCACTTAATGAAGATTATTTGAACAAATTGAAGTCTTTGGAAAAAGATACATTAAATTTCTTGTAAATAGTTGTTCGATTTAAAACCGCTTTTAGGATATCTACTAGTTCCCAGAAATAAAAATCAGCGACTTTTCAGTGAATTTTAGGGTAAAAATTTTAAAAATCGAGTTTTTATATACAATGTTTTTAATCTGTAAAACTTAAAATCACTTATGACTTATGTCTACTTCTCTTAGTAATACACTCAACTAGTGATACACGAAATACGTGATGTTTTAATCGAATGTCTCGATTGTTCAAACATCTCGAGCATCAAACAACCGCGCATCAATACGCCGCAACTTGTCTGCTCCGCTGTTCACTACTACGCCCATACTCCCCCTTAATGAACGCTGTTCCTGTTTATATTCATGTTTCGGCAAAAAAGACATTGAAACAACATAATTACTCCGCTTCATATATGCTCAAAATTATTTTAAAGGCTAGCTATGTCTTATAAAAAACTAATCAGGTTATTATAGGAAAAATATTTCATCATCTTGAAGCCTGGGGCTATGATTGCAATTATAACATCAGCGTGTCACTCTCACGATAGTATACGGAACCTTTTTTTTATATTAGTTACAATCCAGCGCTCAGAGAGCTTATATTATAAATATTTTATGTACAAAATGATTTTGTTTTAGGCTTTTAAAATGTATTAGCGGCAATCTCTCTACGCAGTTAATGTTACCTAGTTTTAACGTGTAATTTACGTGTTCATATACAGTACATGTGTTATTTATAGTTTATTCCCTGTCTAATCCATTTTAAAGGAGAATGTCGATAATCAAGCATCACCAGGTCCCCGAGCGTGCCGGATTATCGAGGTCTTACTTTATATATATATTTGTGTGTGTCTATTTGTGTTTTTTTTTAAATTGTTTACTTTACTCACTACCTCAAACACGTTTTTAAAACATCGAGGTAGTTTAAATTGTTGGCTTATATTATGATTGTTTTGTAAATAGAGCTATTTTTTATTTGTTATTTAATTTAGTTTATAATATATATTTATATATATAATATATTTAAGATATAATATATATAATAATTATGATTTTGTCTGTGCAATAATGTAATATACGTATATAAGGATCAATAAAATATTAATTAATTCATTCATTTTCAGGTTTCCGACAATTTAACTAAAGTTATAACATTTTTAGGGTAGTAAATGTAAAATGTAAGTTGCTGTGTATTTTTTTTTTACATTTTTGTAATTTTTCTAACAATGTTATTTTTCCCATTAAATTTTTTTGAATTTGCAATGAGTTTTTTTATTATTCGTAGTTGACCCAAGTTTTCTGAGGCTTAGACTATGTAACAACTGTTGTAAATGTGTCAAATAATAGCATAGATCATGAATAATAAAATAGATCATGCATCCATATGGCGGCAGTGTGGCAAAAAAAAGGTTGTCGGGAAAATATTGCATGATCGCGCCACGGGGTAGCGCTAGGGAGAAATCATTCAAGGCATTGGTGCTACACACCGCTTTCGTCGTTTCCCCCATAGATCGCGCCACTATCGTCAAATTTCCAGTGGATTGAAATAATGCATTGGATCGGAGTTCTATTAGGTTATCCAAATACAATGGTAATAGTCAGTAATAATAGTTTTGGTTACAATGATAGGAAGCGGCCTGAGGGCAGTGGGTATCGCACAGATAAATGTAGTGCGACGAGTGGCCCGGCCGTGCATAATTTACTCTTGTCTTCAACCTGCCTTTCTGACCAGAGTACACTTCGTAAAAATTTTTTATGACAAAATAAGCTAAATTCAAGTCCTTATTTACAACTTTGTCGCTTACAAAACTTCTCTATCCGAAAAATAAAAAAAAACTCTCAGGCCAACTTTTTCATGTGACGATTTAAAAACCACATATAAGTTTTAACTTTAACTTGTAAGGTAAATTCATAATAAAATTATTTTAAAACTTTAAATTGCACCATTACTGTCCAACATTAATGTTTTGTCTGCATGCGAAATTTCAAAATTTTAACTTCATCGTAAGTTGGTCAAACGACAGTGTATTTGAAAAGCGCGCATCAAAATTTTGTCTGTGTAAATGCTGCTTTTTACGCTTTTGGCCACCACCAAGATGGTGGAGTTGGCTTCAGCTGCTGTATTGCTTGTTAGTGCCCATGGCCTATCTAGGTTTTATACTTTGTTATCATTGGTTGAAACTAATTGAGTAACTAATGAAATTACTTTTTATTATTTTGTTAAATTTAATTTGTTTTTAATTTAATTTGATCAATATAAATTGATGAAAAGAGCTAAAATGATTGGTTACGCATATT
Source organism: Philaenus spumarius (assembly GCA_018207615.1). NCBI lineage: Eukaryota > Metazoa > Arthropoda > Insecta > Hemiptera > Aphrophoridae > Philaenus > Philaenus spumarius. The sequence continues at coordinate 109,079 of JAGFPH010001603.1, read as the reverse complement.
TTTTTTAAGTAAAGGATGATGAAATGAATGGCTCTGTATCATATAGGCGGTGGTGAGTGCGTGGTACTGACCTGATCTACTGTTGAAGGCATGCTAGAAGTGTTGGGCGGAACCATCTCGCATACCTTGCTGGCGAGTAGGCTCTTGATGAGTGAAGAGCTTCCCCCTGCAGCCGATCCATCACTGGGAGGAATCGGAGCAGGGGGTGGACTTGATCCTCCCCCTCCCAATAATGCCTGACTCAAATGCGGATGGGCAGATACCTTTACAATCATTACCCGCAAATATGGTAAACCAAATATTAAAAATAAAAACTTAAATTATAACCAAAACCAAAATTATCTACAGAAAACAAAACTCATTATAATTTAAAATGATTTACTATAGTAAAGTGAATAAATAATAATCATTTAAAACCATATTTATAGAAAAAATAATTAAACAATATAATGTTCAGAATTAAAAGTAGGAGAAAATTAGGTGTGATCACTTCACTTTAGGGACACATCTATTGTTGAACTTCAGTAAAAAACAACAATGTGAAACTAAAATAAGTTATAATAATAAAATAAATTGACAAGAAACAATATATACAACTGCCTTGCATGGAAGATAGATTTATTAATAATGCACTTGTAATTAAGAAGTTTATCTATGGGTTTGAAGTTCATTTATTATAAATAGTAAGGTTTCATTGTTCTACCATGTTTTAGTGAAGCTGTGTACCGCTTTTTTATTCCTTCAATTAATGTAAATATTAACATCCAAACAGTAATAAATTTATTTAGAGTGATAACGTATTTACTGTTTTATAATATGCTATGAAATAATGAATGAAACAAAAACTTTTTTTTAAATATGAAATTTTCAATTACGTTGTTTGTACAAAGTGATAAGAGGTTTCATGACCACACCAATTCAGAGTTATTTAATAAGAATGTATTTATTAAACTTTCCTCAAAATAATAAGTAATTTTATAAATCGTAAGTCAATAAAAAATATATAAAAGAGCAATAACGAAGGCTTAGTAGATTTCTTCTTCCTTTAATACAAAAATAAAACAATAACAAACAAAAAAATAATTGCAATAATAGGTAATACTTTTCTACACTACCAACTAATAAAATCTACCCACTTCAAATAAACAAAAAACTAAGTACTGTATACTTAATGAGGCTAAACAGGGGGGAAATATTCTGTGATTTTTTGTGATTTTTGTCTTTAGTTGGCATTTGAATAAAGACCTGTATTCTTTTCTGTCACAAGTCCTTTTATTTTGTAATGGTGGTTGAAGTTGTTTAAAAATCATTTATGAATTATTACATCAAATTGTATACAACATAAATAGGATCTGTCATAATTTGTATACTTTTTAAAATACAATGGGAGAGGGTGTTTTACTATGGAAGATTAAAAACATGTATTGGTGGTTGTTTAGAAATCAAAAGTGCATTTTGTTCATTAAATATTAATTTACTTGCAAAATTGTTAGTTCAAATTTGCCGAGAACTAACAAATAAGTTTTTGATAAAATCATGCATTTTCAATAACTGTTACCCGATGTAGCTGAGAGATTTTAGGGTACCTGACTGAAGCTTTGGGTTCGTGGTTCAAATCCAGGTAAAAACCATCAAACCATGATAGCTCTTAAAAAAAATATAGTAATACCCAGCAACAGCCAAATTACTGTACTACAAAAGAGTAATTTTCTTTTTTAAACAATAATAAATTATAATTATTTAAAATTCTGGTTTAACACCAGCTTTGAAATATTTGAGCCATATTTTGGGCAAAATTTAATTGTTATTAGCATGGTTTTCAAATAAAATATAGATGTTTTGATAGTTAACTTTTTTTAAATAGGTAACTTGTGCTATTTTACTTATTTATGTTTTCAAAGTTAGCAATTTTCAGTAAGCATCTTTGTTTATAAATATTTATGTAAAGTCCTACTTCAATTTTTTTTATTGTGCTAAATTTTAGTCTCCAAACTTACACACAGAATACATAATTAAAAAGAAATTAAATGCTTATTGAAGATAAAAATCACCACAAGACATTTTACAACACAAGGAAAAATTCTAATTTTTATCAAAAACCTTATAAAGATCAAAAATTTGAAAAAATCACAGAAAAATATTTAATTTGAATGTAGTATATATAAAATAGAAAACTTAATCATATATGTCAAATAATATTTACTAACCCTGAAGTCTTAATATTTAAGATAAAATTGTACAGATTAATAAAGTTGTAAAAAACAGGTATAGGCCTAATATTATTTAACATTTTCATAATTACTCAAATAACATTTTATTGAATTTAAAAAAAAATACTCTCGTAGAATATTTTTGAGGGAAATTGAGCAGGGGATATTTGAGGGATACTCTTCTACTAAGGAGCCTATCACTGTTACCAGAAAATGGTAAATCCTTACAGGTTGCAGAAAGGCACTAGTTTCATTAGTTAAAACATATACGAGAATGGTGTAAATCTGCACATGATTTCAAAACTATTTCTTACAGAAATATTATAAATTAAAAAACAGTTCTTCCTTCGTTTTCTAAATTAATAGACATTTCCTCCTTTGTTTTCCAAATTTAAAAACCAAACCATTTCCTTGGAGTCGTCCAACTATAAGCCAATAATATACTAATTTTTCTGTAATAAATTTTGCAATTCAATAACAATCCCACCACAGTATAAAACATACTCAATAGATATATAATTTATTCAAGATTCTATGTTTATTGAACAATATTTAACCCAATTATATAGAGATGGACAGGATCTATAATATTAATCATTTGAAGGCAAAGTTTTGTAATCCATGGTGTTTATATTGTTCTCCAGGGTTATGAACAAATTTTGTATTGCAACAATAAATATAAAGTATTTGTCTTCAATTATAAAATTTGTTACTTGTACATATATGATTGTTTTCTATTGTAATTGATACGTTCAACTAAGAACACCAAATACACTACACCTACCTTACTCTTGGTCTCTTTCTTGGGTGGGGTAGGGGGTGAAGGTGTAGGTTTTGGTGGAGCGCTGAGTTGTGCTTTAAGGATAGGAGAGGCTGGTGTAATAGGGGTGGAAGATGGAAAAAGTTTCCCTCGCACCTGTATTCCTTCATAAAACTGCTGAGTGGTGTCTCCTCCATTTAATGGTTTTGGGCCGACACTTCCGCCAAACACCGACCTGCAGATCAGAAAAATGTTATTAGTAGCTTCCTTAAAAGAATAACGCATATTTGTCTAATTGTTTAATATTTATAGATAGGAAGCATATTGTTATAATAACTATACATTATCATTCCCCTCATAAATCATTTTAACTGACTACAATATTTAACAGTTTTTTACTTTTATAAATACAGTAGAACCCCTCTTAACCGGCCTCGGATCAATCGGTCCTCGGCTTAACCGGCCTATTTCAAGAAACAACAAAATCAAATATATTAACTGGCCGAAGTCTCAAACATCGATTATTTGACGGACATTTCGGGATGACGCAATGTTATTTGTGCTACTGTATGTGTTAATGTTGTGGCAGGGAAAAAGTGGGAGGAGGAGCGTAACAAAGGAAGCCGCCTTGTCGATTGATTCTTGCCGCGGAAGCAAGAGGGGGGATCAAATCTTGCTTCCCACGCAACTGTATTATTTTTTCTTGGAATCAATTAACCAAGTGGCATCCTTTGTTTCTCTTTCTTCATCTGTTTATTTCTCGGAACCTTTACTGAATTTCGTGAGAGCAAAAGTGCTTGAAAACAGGAGGGGAGAAAAGGAGGCGAGGGAAGTTAAAATGTTTACATGTAATTTGTTAGTGTTTGTTTGTGTGTGTATGTACAGTACATACAATAAAATCAGTTGCAATAACGTCTTATTTCCTTTATTATTTATGAAATATGTACTGTAGGTTATTTTTGAACTAAAATCTATTTTTTACGGGAACCTTGGATCAACCGGCCAAACTCATAACCGGCCAGGGTCTCGGTCCCGATCTGACCGGTTAAGAGGGGTTCTACTGTAAATATAAAAACACTATCCTTCTCCTACATTATCTGTAGGCCTACTGATTTGTTTTCCAATAAAAATAATATTTTTAGTTTATGTAAATATATAACAGTAATAGTAACATTCATGACATCATACATGACTGATGCATGATTTTGGTGTTAAATTTTTAACAATTCATTTATTATAACCTAAACTGTAAAAACATAAAATTTCGATTGAAAGCAATTTGTTATATTTATTAAACAACTTTAAGAAACAATTATCATACCTTCAGGCCAAATTACCATATATAACATAGGTAGTACATAAGCTATTGTATTTCAATGTAATTTATGTAGTTTAAGCTTTATGAAACTGCAAGCTAGACAGGATAATTCTCTGTTTGAAGTTATTGTTTGTTAATGATGGATGTTGAATTTTATTATAATTACTTGTTCGGACATTTGCCATCATTTGTGTTATTTAACATTATTATTTAATAACACTATTATTATTTAACACACAAATGATGGCAAATGTCCGAACAAGTAATTATAATAGACAGGATAAGAAAGGTTATACATACAAAACAATCTGAAATAAAAATAGTTTAATTTTTATATATTAATAATTCAACATTTTTAGTTTTTGGAACATTTTTTTAAATGTAGGAAATAATTATGCACTACTTCCATTCTTAAAAGTTCTTATATATGATGCACTACTTACTATTTTACCTCTTAAAAAAATTACTTTTAGAATAATCAGGAAATCCTAATATGTTTCTGGATCATCATCATGTTTAAGCATGATGTTAAGCAAGTTTAAAAAATTGTTTAACAATACATTTTAAATTTTGAATGTGAAACCATTTAATTGAATATATGACAATACCTTACCTGACACACCGAGGAAAGTGAAGAGGGGCTATAACTCCTCTTCGTCCAATCTTAGCGCAAGAATTAATATACTGCTTATATAATTCACCCTGTTCTATTCTTCCGCCTGTGGAAGAAGGTTCAAATGTTGCTCGTAGCCATGCTAGTGCAAATTGTTCGTTTTCTTGTGCTACTTGTTGTGTTGCATGTGCAGGATTTGGTGCAATTGCTAAAAAAAATTTATGCTTTTGAATTAAAAAATATAATTAGGATGCCTACACTGAGACTATTAAGTGAAGCTAGGAAATATCTTATCTAAATGAACTCTTTCCAATTTTATTAATTCTAAAATGAAGTGATATTTTTGTTCTGTTTAAGATATTAAGCTTTCTAAAGAGCAGAAACAAAATGTGAACCAGAAACTTCACTTCCCCAGAAAGACCTCCCCCCCACAAAACATAACAGAAACTTACTTTAGTTTATGTCTTAAAGTCTTTTGTATTTTTCTTCTTTTTTTTCTTTTCTAGAACATTAATTAAGCCATAGGCACACATGAAAAAACACACAACACATGGAAAAGCCGGAATCTGTAGATGAATTCGAATTTAACAGTATTATTTGTGTCTGTATTGAAACACAGCAACCTTAACCAACAAAATTACGGCAGTTATTTTACGCAATTGAAATTGTTATGTACTAGTTTAATTGGTGTTTTTATTAAAGTGCATTAACTGACAATATTTAATACATAGAAATAGCTTGTCCAAATTACAGATGATCTAAAACTCAACATTTTTAAAAGAACATCTTTCTATTTCATCCAGATCAGCACATCTTTATTCTTTACATTTAATTTTCCTTAAAGGTTTGAATTTTCTAACAAAATTGTCAAGTCAGTTCTACAGTTCACTTTCAAGTCCTGTTATATTCTACATTTTAACTCATTTATCAACAACAATGTACCAAAATAAACAAAAAAATTCAAATATTTTACAAAATTTTTTAAAATATGAAAAAATTACATATTTTTGTTGAGATAAAATATAGTTTTAAAATAATTCTAAACATAAAACTGGAAAAATATCAACTTGCTGCCATATAGTTCAGAGGAAGCAGATAGTTGTATTTACTTATAGTCCCTAATTTGTAGTCATTCTTGGTGGTTTCTATATGTAACCTTTCTGGCTTGATACTATGACGGAATGAAATTAAACTAATAATTACTTAATAGAATAAAACTTGAACACATATTCTCATAATTAATATGTTTGTTAACACATTTCAACAAAAGCAAGTCTGAAGATAGTGACATTGTCGTTAAAAAAGTTTGAGTAAATTCGTATTAGTATTAAGAATCGTTGTTCAAGTTTTACCGTATTCAAACATTACATTATTTATCATCTCACAAGTCAAGCTCAATATTTATTTACTTGAGCTAATATTTTTATTACTTTTACTTTCTCACTATACTAATGATCGCAAAAAAAAATCGATGTTGTGATTTTTGTGGAAATATCCGTTTTGGGACCCCCTGAGTTCAAAAAAGTTCTATTAAAAAAAAAAACTATTCAATCAGTTTCAAAAAAATTTGCACCAAACATGTCAATCAGGCCTGTATAGATGCACGAAAAAAGCTTTAAAATTAAAAGAAAAACCCACAAAAATCAGTTATTTTTTTAATGAAAAAGCAGCATTCACGATTTTGATAAAATTTAGCTTATTTGTAGCCCTTAATGTACCACATGCAAAAAACCGCATCTTTCTAAAAATTCTCGTTTAGCTAATAATAATAATATTTATTAGTTACTCTCCTATTTTAATACAATTATGAAGTTACAGTGAATTTTTTACTACCAAATTAACGTTGGCACTAAAAAACCTTGCTTCCCAAAATTACAATTATAAATTACTCAAATTGCGAAAGATGACTATCAATTGCTAATGGTGATGTAAGTTCAAAGTAAAAAAACTGCTATCCAAGAGCATGAAACAGGAACGGATCATCTTCACCCTTAGAAATAAATTGAAGAAGCACCTTAAGAAATTGAATTGCCACCAACCACCAATGCTAATAATCCCTGTTTCTCTAATAATAGTGAAATTTTCTGCTCAAATATACAATATACATTCTGTCCTTCGAACTAGAGTGTTGACTTACTTGGCAAATAAATTTGTTTTTACCTCGGATTTAAGTACAAAAAGTACAAGAAAGGGGTCGACAATGCTAATCATTCAGAAGCACAGAACTGTAAAATATAACAAATCTTTTGCAGTAACGGCATGTCGCTTGTGGAATTCGCTACCAGATTCCCTTAGACTATTGATAGGCGTGCTCAATTTTCAAAATCATTGAAACTTTATTTCGTGAATAATATGGACGTGGACATATATCTTTGCTCGGGATATGTAGAAAAGGGAATTTGTTTCATTTACTTATTTCAATTTTATGATGAATGGATGTGAGTGTGAATGTTGTTATAAGTTATTTTATTTTTTTATTCCAATAATTTTTTTTTTAAATTAGGGTATTTTATTTTGTAAGCTTTAAGAAACTATAATAGCTCAGGATTTTTTTTTAATTCTTGTGATTATAAATGGATTTTTCTTTGTCTTTATTGTGTATTTATGTTTTGTTTTAGGCTTAAGTTAATTATGTCAATATGTTTAATGTCAAATTGTAATTGTATAATTATGGGTTAGTGTAAGAGAGTATGATATGGTCCTAACTTCGCCCAAAATAAAGTCTTTTCTATCCATCTATCTATGTACATCCACTGAGTTTAGTTCCATGTACTAAGAAGTAAAACATTTTTTAGTGACATATATTTTATTTGTTCTAAGGGGAAAAAATACCTGTTGTAGGACGTATTGAAGTAGATGTTTAAATATTTTTTTGAAACATGTAATAAACTCAATTTTTTAAATAGTTCATATTTATAAAAGTTTCCCAATCCTTTATTTAAGAAAAATGTAAATGAACACAAACCATGATACGTTATATTTCCTTCTTTTAATCTTTGACTTTTTTTATTAATAATGTTTATAATTGATTTATTTTTCAAATACAAAATAAGAATAGTTTAAGATGGAAACAATCTAACGACACAATGAACTAAATGTAACAAATTACCTCTCTGCTGAGTAGATGTTTGTGTTGATGTGAAGGCGGAGGAGGCTGAGGTAGAAACAGCAATGAGAGTCGGAGGTGGAGTTGCTGCAGGGGATGGTGTTGCGACTGGACGTGCTATGGCAGGAGTTGGCAAAGGTAAAGAAGGTATCGCAGACACTGTCGTCAGATTCGTACATGTTATCGTTTGAACTGTATTTGCACTACTTGGAACTGCGGTAGCTGTTGATGTTGTTTGAGATGATATACTGGGTTGTTGACCAGGCACTCCTCCAGAAACTGTTTCCACCACTCTCATTAAAATACAAGCTTTTGGGCCGTAACTTTGAGCCTGCAACCAAGAACAATTATTAAAATACTAAATAATAAAACTAAATGCATTACAAATTACCAAAAATTTTGAAAAAAGGAAAATTAAAATTAATTTGATAAATACAGTAAAACCTCGACTATCCGAGGTACTATGGACCGAGTATACCTTGGATAACAAGAACTCTGTCAAAAATCAAGAAGGGAAACATATGGAAATCTGGTGAAATCAATAAAAATGCAGTCAAAGATGTGAAAAAGGCATCTACTGTATTATCAAATGATAAAATCAAAATAAAAATAAAATACAAATACAAAATGATAAAAAGACATACATAGGAATTATACATTTTCACGTGTGAGGTTAAAAAAGCTGACTTTCGGCAGTAAATGAGGACGTCTGGTAAGCCTATAGGCTACAAGTACAAGTTCCAGTTATCTTTTTAAATGTATAGCCAAAAGGAATCAAAGAATAATTTCTTAAGATACTTAATTTTAACACATAACACATTATATTAACTCAAAGTCAGTCATCCTTCTATTTATTCATTTACGAATCCTATAATTTAGTTATGAAGTGCACTAAAATTCAGTAATGTTTCTCAGTAATGTAAATTTTGTAAATAGGAACATACAACTTTCAACAACATACAACTAGCGAAAAAAATTATTTTTGTTTACATGACCCCTCTTTTAACAAAAATAGTTAAGTCCCTAAATAAGCTACATCAACAACCAAATCTAATTGAACAATCATTTTATGAAAATCAAAACCGCACAGGTCTGCAAAAGAAACTAATATCGGAATCATATTTACATTAGCTGGTAAATTATTGGATGGTTTGCTTGAATTCAATTAATAAGGAAATACAATTCACACAACTTCTCATAAAATATACATATATCTCTTTTCTCAGTAGCAAAACTGTAAGCATAACTCCTCTTTTCCCCCACACATTACCAGTCGTTGGCACCCTGAATACTCGCTGTTCTCGTTTACGTAAAGCAAGACAGGTTGTGTTTATTTTCAGTCTTTGGTGACCAAAAAAGTATTGATCGTTCTAATATATTCATTCATGAAATATGTTAAACAAATTAAAGCTATACACAGATGATTAAATCTTTGAAATATTTAATATTCAGGACAAATATAAATTGTTTAATACATAAACGTAATAAAGTGTTGTATTTTTCTTCAAAATAACATCATACAAATTTTATAATAGTCTTACCTCAACAGTGACCAGAGAAACTAGAGTATCAAGAGCACCATGAACCCTCACAATAGAATTGCAAGCACGCTCGCCTAAGGAACTTAATGAGTACAGACACTCAAGTGTATGTACAAGAAGCATAATATCATGTAAAGTCAGGAACGAACAAACTCTCTCATACACCTGTAAAAAGAGAAATCAATTACAAAACATCAATTCCAGTACTTATTCCTAGTAATGTAAGATTTGATCTGGAGTTATACATTTCACTATTTTTATATTCATCGTTCTTACCTTTTAGTCCTACTTGATTATTACAGATTTAACTTTACTATACTAGTATATACAATATACAAGTGTTATTAAATTATACAAGTATTCAGTTATTTTATTAGAAATGTTGTTAAATTATTAGGGTTTTTTATATCTAGCCCTAAAATGAAATAAAACAGTATTACATTTAATTGCAAATTATAAAATAAAAACTCGAACTACTTTAATGTAGCCTATTTATTCAGTTGGTTCATATATTAGAAACAAAACTGTAATAAAAATAAATAAATTATACAGTATGAAATTTATTTTTAAGTGAATCTTATCTTATTAAACGAGCAATTCTTGTACATTTGTTTATAAATTTATTTCGGGGATCTCACTAACGGCTCGAACGATTTTGATGAAAATTTGCATGTAGGGGTTTTTTTGACGTCAGGAATCGAATGCGCTAGGTCTTATGTATGCAAAAATGTGCATAAAATTTAAACTCTGAACTTCTTTTATATACCACCTTTGAAGTCATTAAGTATAGGAGAATAGATACATTATAGATAAAATAAAGATGTTTTACAAACAGATATTAATCTGTTAATTTTAACTCCAGATGTTTATATACTTTTAACAAACATAAATCATTGACAATGTATCAGGTGGTATAGTTTTCAACTTATTTCTTTATTCAAACACCTAATGTAACAAAAACATTATTTTTGTCCTGTTATTAACCGTTCTGAAAACCTTTTCACCAGTTTCTGCATTCTTTGCATTTCTATAAAAGTAATATAAATTACCTATTATCTAATGATTATAACTATTATTATTTGTAGGGGTCTGCGGGTAGTGATTTTTTGGTTCGGGTCGGGTAGTGAAATTTTTCCCTCTGGTCGGGTCGGGTAGTAAAATTTTTCACTCAGCTCGGGTTTGGGTCGGGTAGTGAAATTTTTCCCTTGTGTCGGGTCGGGTCGGGTAGAGAAATTTTTCCCTCGGGTCGGGTAGTGAAATGTTTTACTCGGTTCGGGTCGGGTAGTAAACAAAACCACAAAGAAGTGATTATTTAGAAAATAAATCTTTTTCCTCTGAATTTAGCACTTGCCACCAAGTTCAGAAATATTATATCGTAACTTAGTAAGTTATTAGATCACTAATAAAAAGTAATCAACCTAAACTATTAGCCTAGGCCAATTGAAGTATTTTTTCTATTTCTAAAAATACTACCAATGTACCTATAGGTACTAAAATCATAAATACACAATTACAAAGGCCCCTATTTCCTACGTTATTATTTTGATTTATGTACAATTAGCAATTTTAACATTGGTAAATTAAATTCTAAATTGTACACGTAGTCACGTACACACAACTTTTTAAATAAATAAATATAAACAGCATAATTATTTCAGGTGGAGTAAATGTAAGAAGAGCTGACTTAATATTTGAAGGTACCTGTATTTATTTACACAAATTGTTATGTTTATTCTAAAATATACGACTCATAAAAGCAAATTATACTTATGGATGTAATTAATTGAATGTAATTAACTAAACAAATAAAACTACAAAACACCATATTAAACCCTTTTAATAATGTAGAAACCAAAAAACTAAAAAAAACTGCAACAATAAACCACTAGGCCTAATTCATTTTTCACTTTGAACACTTATACAGTAACGTTAAACTTTAAAAACTTCTTTTCTCTTAATATTCTGGTTTAAAAATACCAACATGCTGACCGTTCTACAACAAAAGTTGACCGTGATATGAACCATGTGAGTGAAACGAAGTGGAAGTTCATTATAACCTCAACGAACACAGAATCGCAAAACACAGACTGCAAAACAAAAATGAACCAAGACCATATACAAATACATGTAATTGTAGATGGTCTTGAATGAACTGTTATGACTAAGGAAACTTTTACGCCGACTAGGTATCCGTCTGTCTATATTAATGTTGATATTTCGGCTTTGAATTTCATTTTTGGTAACATACTTGTTTGCAAGCCGAAATGTTGACCTTAGTTTAGAAAGCCAAATTAATATCATATCGCAGTTAGGTTGTCACTTGTCGGAGAAAAGGCTCTCTCGTAAAAATTCTAGAAAAATTATCGATTAGTCATTTCCCAAGTATCGAATTATACTACATAGATAATAATAGGCTGGACGAGTGTGCCTATGCACGGATTAGTAAGACGAATAAGACGATATTATTACAGTCGTGTTTGCACATAAAACACAAGTCGTGCCTTTACTCTTTAGGTAATTTGACTTTTTTGTTTTCTACGGGACTTGAAGTAAACGACAGATGACTAGCTGTTTTAACCAACATGACATTTTTGATTCCATCTTTGTTCCGTTTGTCGAGTCGAAATCGTTGTTGGGATTATAATAAGAATAAAGAAGATCGGACATTTTTTGCTTTTAAATATAAGGAAATTTCATTATTTATTTTAATTCCTCACTAACCAAATTTATCGGGTACTGAATTCCTCACTGCCCGAGTTCATCGGTACTGAAATTTCTCACTACCCGAATCTATCGGGTACGTGAAAATACCCGACCGAGTTTTAACGTATATTTCGGACCCGCCCGACCATCAAGTAGTGAAAAAAACCCGCCCGAAACCCGAAAATTCGGGTACCCGCAGACCCCTAATTATTTGTTATTTCTAAAATACATAAACAATATCAAATATGGCCTATTCGTTGGATAGGTTACATAACCTACATGAACCTATATAGAGGTTTTTGGACGACAGGATTCGAAAGCGCTAGGTTTTATATCTGCAAAACATTCTAATAAATGTTAGAACTAATTACACTAGTTTTTTTTTTTTATATAAACAGTTCATATGTACGTAAGATCAAAAAATATTCATATTTATTCAATATGCGATTCGTATTTTTACATACATGTTCCTAAAAAAAACAATTAAAAAAAAAAATACTAAGCGATGCTCTGTTGCCCAAGTACTTAGGTATTAATTTAGATATTAATGATCAAATTAAGAAGTTTTACATATCTAAATTAAACTGGGTGCTAATCTCACACTTCACATATCTAACAGGAGCATAAAAAAAGTTAAAAAATGTCCTTTTACCCTACCTAGTAATGTAAGCTAATATTTTGACCTGTTATTATTTTTTACTAATTAATTATAAACAAAGAAAAAATAGTTCATTAAGATTAATACTTGTTTTGTTCTTTAAATTATTGTTTAAATATTCAGATCTATACTTATTTAAATGTCAAGCAGGGTGGCCAAGAAGCTAAAGGTCTAGAGTGCTACAGTTTTAACCTAGTAAGTTCAAAACTAGTTACTGGCTATCGATTTCTCTCCCCGCCTTCATTCATTAGTCTAACTGACATAAAATAAATAAATATGTTATAAAAACAAAACAAACAAAATAGGCTATATATATATATATTGAAAGAGTTATTGTTGTTTGCATAAAATGTCTACACTTTCAACAACTTTTATCAAAATTGACATTCAGTTCAAAATTTATAAAGAATACAGTTCAGAAAAATATATTGTCTCTCGGAAAATCATAACCCTCAAAAATATCACACAGTGGAATTCCAGGAAGGAGATGTACTGTACATTTGTGTAGAGATCAGGAAGGCCATAAGACCATTTGTATGAAATCCTAGTTTAATTAACAAAGGAATTATACATTACTTTATCTTTCTAGAATTTAATTATTCTTCCATAACGGATTCAGTTTAAACTTTCAGTACTGTAAACAAAATTAAGCTGGCTAAACCAAAAAAGTTAAATCAAAACATAAAGTACAATAAATGTTGGCGACGAAAGGTTCATAAAAAAAAAAAACAGGTGCCGATGGAATAAGTCTATTTTATAGCAAACAACAGTATACTCAAGGAAGCCAATAGAATTGATCGAGTTTTTTTTATGATTGCAAATGAGTGACAAAAATAGTCACATTATTGTGTTTACATTTTGTAGCATAGGTGGTACTTCGAAAATGTAATTATTTCATTCTCACTATTTAATTACAGTAGAATTATTTATTAACACAATTTAAAAAGCCAGGAAGGAATAATTTATTTTACAAGGATGAAGCCTTGTATGATAGCTAGGCTTATATTGGTATCAATATATTTTTAATTTTTACAAACAGGAAAACTTTAACTTGTTCCAGTAATTTTTAAATGTACACAGCTTCCCTAGAATTTTCATTTTATAATGACGGTCTACAATTAAAAAGATAAGAGGCATAGATAAGGCTTCAGACTTAAAGGATTGATCACAGATACTTATATTTATATAGCCGATAATGATTAATTCAGTTTTATGTTAACATGTTGTATTATACGAAATATTAGAGAAGGCTATCTCAAAACCCATAAAATTAGTACCCTCAAGAAATGTTTCTGCAAGCTGGATTTATTGCATTTTGAAAGCGAAAAAATAGATTCACCCCTTTTGGTCGGTTGAATTTGAAATCCTTTCCCAATGAGAACCCGAACCTCCATATATCAGCTCCTATCTATTGCCATTCTAGAGACTCTTTGATGGTTGAGTAGGCCTAAACTTCTTATATCAAGTACAAGTCTTATTGTTTTGAGTATCAAAGTATTTCCTATAAATAAAAAACAGAACTTATGTAACAATAATAGATCTTACCTTTTCTTCGAGACATCGAAGAAGAATCTCTTCATTTTTTTCATTTTGCCCTAATTTATTAAGAATTTCAATACTAGACAATGCTATACATCTGTCTGAAGATTCTAACCCTGAATTAATAACACTCAATAAATATTTTAACAAAGGATCACACAGTTCTATGTCACTTGCAATATTTCCCAACATGTCCAACCCCATCTGATGTAAGCTATTCCATCGTGACCCACAACATAATATTATAAACCTTATAAATGTAGTGTCTCTAGCCATTAATTCAATGTTTTCTTCGGCAAACGTTAAGTTTCGTAGGATCATAGCTATTTGTAATACACGTTGTCCAATATAGTCCTGCGTACCCAACGTCCGGCCAAGACAAAACAGTTCTCTATCTTCCGGTTCAAATTTAAGTCCTGCCCTTTCACCACTTTCACACACTACAATATCACTTTCATCACACTGTTCCGATGTTGATGCTACATCTTTTGATTTAGACTCTTCTGCGGACTGGTCTTCTTCACTTCCTTCGGTGCTTTTTTTCTTAGGCCGTTTAATAAAAAGCTTCTCATCAAGCAAAGGTCTAAGATCATTTCCTTCGAGTACATCAGGCCAGAAATGATTCAAGGAATGTCCACGTATACGACTATAGACTTCATTGAATAGGTCTCTTGTTGATGCTAGAATCAAATAAATTAAATATTTTATAATGTGTAATTACTTTTATAATTCTAAAGTATTCAAACTTTATTACAGTAAATGTTTATATACTGTACTGTTCTTTTCAGTTTCAATAAAATTTATTATTTAAAATGATAACCTGATCAAAAATTATAATTAGCCACAAATCCTTTCTTATTAATGTCTTTTTTAGTTTGATCTTATGGTCTTAATATAGTTTCTAGATAATACTAACTGTGATTGAAAACTGCAGTGTGGGCTAGTAGAAAGTGAAGTAGCCTGGGATGTTTTTCCAATTTGAGAGTGTGTTTTCCCTCATTGCTCAGAAGTGTACAGACATTGATAGCAAAATCCTGCTCATTAGGCAGTGGGGACATTAACGATAAAACCAAGCGGTCGTATTCAGAAGGTTTGTATAGCTCAGTTGAGAGACCATTATAGTTCCGAAGTGATTCTGAAAAGGAAAAAACTTTCATCAATTACTGCTACAAGTTATAAACAGATGGTGATTAATGACCTAATAAATAAATATATATACAGTGAATATACATGGTTAATATAAAATACATTAATTTTTTATCAGTAGTACAGTATAGCCTACTTCTGACTATCAGGTCTATGGAATTGAATAGCTTCTATGTGTCTGACAAACTTTGCAAAATACAGTTGTTTCATGTTAAATAATTTAACGATACATATAAAAACTGTACTTTTAGTGCAAAGTGTCAAAATAAAAACACAATTTTAACTACAAGATAGTCGAAACAAAACAAACATTGCCACGAACAACACTATAATATTAATTTTGTGTTCTTATCTATTTTTCAATCAAATTCCATAGTTGAGAGAAAAATTGTAATAAGATAACTCAAATGTTTACAAATTATTACTAACTTCTTTATTATTCACAATAAAACATTTTATAATACAACTTGTATTACATTTACAAGCACAATTAACTAAAAAAATAACACAATCCTAGGGTATCTGGGTCTGGCTATAGTATGCAGATACCCAACAAACTTAATATTCTTAATTGTTTTTAATGTTCAATTAATTTAATTTTGTAGTTCGAAATATACATTTTAAAAGTTCAAAGTTTCATACACTAATATAATGTATATAATTTTAACTGCAAACACTTCTCCTACAAACGTTATTAAAATTTCAGGTGGATTTTTAATCCTGTACTTTTTACTTACTATTTTTTTAGCCTGTACTTGTAGGCTTCATTACAATACCATTTCAATTCAAATTAATACAAAATACTTCTTTTGAACCTAGTTTCAGCTTATTTTTTGGCTCAAATTTTCTTATAAGATTTGTTTTCTTCTGTTGTTTAATACTTTAATATTTGTTTGATATTTTACTTTGAACCAACTTCACCAACTCAAATATACATCTACACAGCCTAAGAGATTAGGTAAAAGTAAACAAGAATGGGAAATTTAAAAAAATTTAGCCCCTACAATCGAAAATCACTGCCTTCAAATCAGCTTTAATTCTATCTAGTTACTTACATTTAGTGCCGAAACTTTTTATTATGTTTTCATTCAGTTGGTCCCAAAATATTGTAATAATTTTTGAATTTGATATAATTGATGAATTACATATTGTTAAAATTGTTTTATTTATAATTTGTTTAAATATCCATATTTATTCACGTCTATTTTTCACTCGTGTCTTTCCA
The DNA here is from genome assembly GCA_018207615.1 of Philaenus spumarius. Classification (NCBI taxonomy): domain Eukaryota; kingdom Metazoa; phylum Arthropoda; class Insecta; order Hemiptera; family Aphrophoridae; genus Philaenus; species Philaenus spumarius. The sequence continues at coordinate 92,260 of JAGFPH010001603.1, read as the reverse complement.
TTAACGATCGGGTCACAAACATGGTTACTGTATCGAATATCGATTGACTTTATCGATCTGGGTTCACGCTAATCAAATCACACTAGACTTAACCAAATACCAACCTATAGTTTACCCTTTACAGTATTGAGTTTATTAAATACATACATAATACAATTATTCCAATTCCATACTATAACTAATTAGATTTTATGGTAGTTTTCCCAATAAGAATAGTGTTAAATTTGCTGTCATTGAGTTATTAAAATTAAACTTTTGCCTTTACATTTATTTTGACAATGTAAGTATAATTAAATAATTTTATTATTAGTATAATTTTTTAAGTGTTGATACTAATCATTTTTGTTAGTTAATCAAAAATTCCAAAAGTCCTAAATGTTTTAATAACTATTTTGTTCAATTACAATTTTGAAGTTAACCTAATTTAAAGGTTTGTTTACTATATGGCTCTTTGATTATTTCATTACTTTTCAAATATTCTTTTTGTGTTTTAACCAGAACCAGAAATTTACAAATTATAATTTTTTAACTCCCTCTGCTACAATAAAAATGTTCTAACACTTTTAAAAACTTATAAATACATTTTTTTTTTAAATAAATACAGTATTCTATCAACATGACTGTACATAGTCTATTTTAACAATTCTTATTTTAGTGAGACAAATATAAAAATATTAATAAGTTCAACATAATTCAATTTATGATAGTTGATTCAAAGTTGTTTTAGCTAAGTAAATAGCATATACCTCAGCAAAAGATTTCCGTTTTGAATCCTGTTGAATCAAAACTATGGATTTTTGTTCATGTGGAGAAAAATGTTTGACTTTTCCACAATATAAATCATAAGTATAAGCAAATCTATAATTAAATTATACTTAACAAAGTAAACAAACAAATAAAGGATGAATTGCTTAACAAAATTTGGTCTGACAAATCAGATGAAATTACTAATCCAACTAGTTAGTTGCTCAATAATATGACTAAGGTACTACTAATATTTAAAAGATAAGACCTTAATAAACATAACTGTTAACTAGTAGAATATTATAGATAAAGAACTAACATTTAGTATAAAAACAATTTTCATGGATGAACAGAAAATATTTTTTTAATTAATAGTTTTTACTCATTAAAATGCACATTAGAAAATGGTGTTAAAGACTAGATTTAATTGACCTGTAAATTATAGGTGAAACTAATTTTTTTTAATTTACAACAAATCATTAATTCAATTAGTAAGCACCCGTGAAAAATCACAGGCAGAATTATGCAACTTCACCGTTGGTTTTCTCTTGAAATTCTACATCGAAATGATGTATCACATGACCACCTTCCCATTTAAAAAAATGAAGTTCATTCCAAGATGGTGGACAAAAATTTCAAACTCACCAAAAAGTGGTTCTTTTATGATTGTGAATAACTGCTTTTATTTCTATATCATAAGACTCGTACATTTTGAGCTGTCTCCAGACTTTTAGTTCATTTTGTATGTAGGAAAGTAAAAATAAATATATTCTTTCTTAATACATTGTATGCCTTCATGGTAAACAAATTTTTTCTTCAACATAATCTTTTTTACCTCATTTTTTTTTTTTTTTTTTTTTTTTTTTTTAAGATGTTCATTAAACAGTTATGAAAGCTTAAAAGTTATACCCCTCATAATTCAACATGTGAACAATGCTTACTGTAGGACTTGTTAGGTTTCATTTAATTAATTGTTTACAACTTCACTGCCCTCACTAGTAGCACAACAGTGAACTCCTTAAATTTGTAATATTGAGATGTTGGTTACTGAAATATCCAGTTTATTTATTGAAATTGTGAATTAAATTAGCTTTATACAGTTTGACCCATGACTATTACTTAATGATTCTTTTTAAAACATTTGTAATTAAATAAGCTCTTAGTTGTAGTAGGAAAGCATTTGGTGTAAATTTAGGTTAGTAGGTCTAAACATAAAAATTGTGAAAACTACTTTGCTTCTGCAAAGGTGCAGTAAGTCTGCGTATTATTGGAAATCATATAAAATTTCATCTTTTTAACTTAAAAACTAAAGAACTAAATAGTTTTAAGTGAACAAATAAACATTTTTATTCACAAAATTATTTTCTGAACCAAGACAGAACACAAACTTTGAAAAATGATACCTCTATTGATAAAATGGTGACAAACTGCTAATGAGGAAAGTACAGTTAAGACACTGATAGGGCAAGTAGTTTCTAAAAAATTAAAATTTTCAGTATGTAATCATATTATATATTTTGTGACTATTAATTATTATAACAGTAAATTAATAAGAGGTTTAAAATGAGTTTTAGGTGCATTTTAATTTGTTTTATAAATGGAATTAGGCACTTAAGTTAAGAGCGTAAGAGTACTCTCCACGAAAAATAGGAGCATTAGGACTCTCTATGATTTTAAGAGCAGATAGAAATACGAAAACACCATATAACTACTCTCTACGATTAACAATGACTAGGAATACACTACCCTTCTTAACTAATTATAGTTTATAGTCAAACTAACAAGTTTATTTTTTGTTTTGAAGGTGACTGAAAATGTTACCATTTACATAATTTTGTATAAGTAAAAAGGTTTAAGGTAATGGAAATTGACAACAACAATAAAGTTTTCTATGACTTATGAAGCCTAAGACGCTGTAATCACTAAGTTAAAATAAAGCAATTAACCTCCTTACAATGTGAAAATGTTGATGTGAACAGTGCACTCACTCATGAAGTTGATAAAGTGAAAGTATACTGCTTGCCACAGAAATTGTGTCATAAAAACAGATAGCCTGCAACAGTGCTTCATCCATTTCTAGTGTTTTTACTTTCCCAAGTTTTTTTTTTTTAATATTAATATTTTTCCTACTATAACTCACTTTTAAGTTAGTTCTAATACTAAAATACTGACTTGTTCAAGAAGAAATGTTATCAACTCCTATAAAAGCGAGTGTACGTACAAGCGAACGTGGAGAAACATTTCAAGAAGAAATAAATATTAGTTTAACTTAATAATATAACAGCTGATTTCACCCATCATCTGTAATAGGCAAACAAAACGTAGCGTAGATTATACTTTGGGGTTATGTTTACAACTTCAATCAATAATATAGCCTATAATATTAATAACTTCTAAATCATTTGATCTATCAATATGAAATAAAAGGCAATTAAAAGATAATATTTTTAATATAAATTATTATATGATTGACTTTATAATATAAATTCTAGCTTATGCTTTAATTGAGAACTCTGTATCTGGGCCTTAAGATTCGTGGTGGTTAAATATGCAAGTGTTTAAATTTATCAATATATACAAAATTATTATTATTATTATACATTAACAATCCTACAAACTATGAATATCAAGTTCAAATCTTAATTGAGGTTCAATTTATTTTACAGTTTGTGAAAACACTTTAATATAGGCAAGTATGTTCTAATTTCAAAATGTTAGTTGGATTAGTATTACCTTTGTTTCTACAGATTTCTTTTAAATTTATCTTACTATACTTTTATACTTGGAACATCTTCTTCTGAGGATTTATATTTAATTCATTTATTTATTTCAAATGATTATTCCTTTATAATTAGGAGATATATGCACCAGGACAATGTTAGATCATCAATCTTCAATTGGTAAGTGTTAATTAAAAATGACAATGTTAGATCATCAATCTTCAATTGGTAAGTGTTAATTAAAAATATTGTAGGCCTCCCGCCTCTATAATGGTGAATAATGGTGTCTGTAGTATATTTGCTTTGGCTCATCGCATTGATGGCATTGAGCTTGAAAGGATAATTTTAGAAAAATGTTTTTATGTCCACAGGAATGTCTAATCTTGTTCTAATATCACTTTTTACTTATTATTTACAATAAAATTTGTTTATTACGTTGTAATTTAATTTTATATCACGTAAACTTTATATTCGTTATATCTCGCCAAATCGATATATCGTTCTATCACTAAACATCTGTTACTTCGTCTCTGTGGTCCATAATGAACTGTTCCACCAAAATACACCCAACTTCTGTCATTTTTGTTTTCACTTCTGCACTTTTAATAAATTGTCTTACACTTTTAATAAACT
>JAGFPH010001603.1:77256-88153 GCA_018207615.1 Philaenus spumarius | reverse complement strand
GTCCCGACAGTCACTAACCAACTGATAGTAACAGTGACTGTGTGCAGGAGGGGAAGGGGGAAAGAACTCATTCATGGATTCATCTAGGTCAGGGGGAGGGGGTAGTAAACAAAACCACGTGCGACGCGGCCTAGTGATAAAAATATTCGTCACCGACACTGTTTGATAGTGCGACCTTGGACTTGCGTCTCTTTACCCCCACCAAACAAAACCGCGGACAACTTAGCCTTAACGTACGTTGATAGTAACTCTGATAGAGCCCGAGAGAAAGTATAGGAACATTTCCGCATTACTACTGCACTAAGGAGGAACGCGATACAGATTAACAATTCCGATAGAAACAAAGTAGCCACATCAAATATATTATCTTGGAAGGGAGTCGAAAGCAGCTACCCCGTTAGCCTATACATTATTTCTTCTGTCAACGACCTTACCATAAACTATAAAAAATTAAATAATTTTAAACTGCCCGACAATAGGATTAGTTGTCAATCGGGTTCTAAACCTAAGTTTAATACAACTGGTAATCGGGATGATAGGGATTCTACACCTAATTTTAGTATCAAACTGTAAACCTAATGACACACACTTCAGGTATGCTGATACATTAATTCACGAGATTTGCAATAAGTTTCCCTCATTTTTTCAAGAAATGATTTATCATGGTACAGTATAAGGATAAGAACACTAATACAGTCTATAACAAACCATAAGTATAGACTAACGTATTTGTTGTTAAATAAGTACAAGTAAAAATAATATTGTTCCAGTAAACAAATTTCTTTACTACGATTTTGTACTTTTCCACCCATTAGAACATCTGCAGAAGCCAATAGTTTTGCACGAACAGTACTCTAAGGCATAAAGTAAATTTAAGAGGAAATTATTTATAAACTTTAAGGAACATATTCAGAACGTATTTTATGTCAGATTTATCATGAACGTAGTGTAACTGATTTAGAGTGATTAGTTTAGTAAGAAGCTTTTTGCAATTTACTGGATCATACTAAACCTAGAAATGAAAAATAGGGAAATGATTAAAGTGAGCACAAATTCGTTTAGCTGTAAATTAATATGCTGTTATTCTCAAATAACATAGCTGAAAGTAACAGTGGTTGTTAAATTTTACATAACATAAATGGATTATTTTGATTTAAAAATTATTATTATCTTCAATTTCAAATCCATCACAAGATGTTAAGTTAAACATCTACATCACTTCTCTTGCTAGGTTCTTAAGAAATATTAGGAATCTGGGTGCCCTATTTTCGTAACAAATTTATCTCACAAAAGGGTTGTGCTATTATCCAGAAGAATGGTAGGCCGGATCAATTTGTTATTATTTGTTGTCATGGCAGTAATTTCAAAAAAGCAGGTTGTTTAAAACTCGACTTTAATTTATTGTCATTGAATCCATAATAAAAGTTAAATCAAATTATTATAATTTATACAAAGTTTGCTAAAAGAACATCTACAAGGCAAGAGAACCATGTCACTTTTTAAATAAAACAAAGGTGATTTCTATGAATTCCTGGCTACAAAAGTGAAAAATACAACAGAATTAACTAAACATAACCAGCAAATGTGTAAGTACTAAAGTTAAGGACCTTGAGGTGCAATCATGGAAAATCTTTTGATCTCCAATTCATACATTTGGAAATTAGAAAATATTTCAAGTAAAGAAAATGATGGTTAAAAGCTCAGTTGCAATGTATGTAGCTTGGACTAAATTGTTATACAAAATCTAATTCTTAAAACACAAAAGTTAAATCAATAATAAGTATAGGTACGTATATAAAAATACTGAAACATTATATTTATAATAAACACTTCAAAATTTGGTGTTATGAAACAAGTACGTCGTTTTGGGAAAGCGTCATTTTCATAAAGTGTTTCCATTATTATTTCTGTTATATTAAAATATATTTTAAACTTTTACAAGCACATAAAAACAATAGCCATTGATTCGTACTTTGAGTATAAAACCCAAGTAAATTTTAAAATATGTATTAATTATTTATGTATTTGAAGTATGAACACCTTTCCAGCAGCGCCCAGTCAATATTCAACCTTTGATAAAACCCTCCTCCAAGAAATATATTTTTACACAAATTTACTATGACCAAAAAATTGCTTCAGACTTAAATTTACAGAGATATAGCAGCATAATTATTGACTTTATCATGCTTATGATAAGAGACAATTTGTGTATTGAAATCGGATTATAGTTTTGTCACTAAAAAAGTGCAATTATGCTTGAAAAAAAATGAACTGCTTTGTAAGTATTTTATGTAGTGGAACAGATTCAAGTTATGTTGATTTAAAACCTTTAAGAATTTAGTTGAAAATTATTTCAAAAACAGTTAAAAAGCTTTGTTCACCTCCTCCATATCTGAACTATCAATGAGAATAATTTACTTTTACTAATTGCAGTTGTCATTTAATCTTAGTTCACATTTATAACATATTACAAAAAAACAAATAAAAAACAATTGAAAATGGAAATATTTCTTTTACTATCCACTACATATGATATTTCATTGTAACCCAAATTGAAATTTTATTTTCATAATATACTGTCTTAATAAAAAAAAAACAACCACATTAACCCTAAATGTATAACACTAAAAACTGTTGATTGAGTGTCAGCTATTTACCTGCACACAATGTTGGCCAACATTTGTGTGGTACATTTAAATCAAAATTTGTATATCAAAAATAATATTAAATATGACATAGTATATATTATTGTACTAAATTGTAAATCATTGTAGGAAATTCTGACGAGTTGGTATATAGTGCATTACTTACACTATATTGACTTATAACCATCTCGCAAAACATACACAAAAGTTCAAAACATGGGAAAGTGTTTGTTTCGAGACATCAAGAAATAAATGGAGTATTCTTCTTACGTTATCATCGACTAAAAATATCGTCTGACAAACAAGTTAGTAATGTAATTAAATAGATCAAGACCTGCTCTTAGCAGCTATTTTTTTATAAATTCAAGTCTAAATACAGCCGAGATATGAATTTGTATATGAATCTACGTTTTCGGCCCATATTTTAACAGTATATAACAGGTATTGGGTTTTTTATTTTATTACTAATTTGGGTGAATTAGTTATCTATTGTACACCATTTTCTTCGTACAGAAATTTACAACAGAGAAATATGTGTTTAAAGGCAGGTAGGCCTAATATAAGTTTTTCATAGAAATTTCTACTTTCAAAAAACACACATTTCTGGTCTCGCCATCACGTTATGCTTAATGTCTAGTGTATATGTTTTATAAGGTGCGCGTGTGTATTTGGTGTTTTGTTTGAGTTATTATAATTATTGTGAATTAATTAGTTTTGTATTATGTGAAGTGAAGAAATGTATTTCATTATATTACAATTGAAAGGAGTTGCAATTTAATTAAATATAGGTTTATTTCTTTTGTTTGTGAACAGAAACCCGTTTTTATTTCAGGATATTAGTGTTATACAATTTTTCAATACATTCTATAAATTTTATAAAACTATTTCATTATTTATTTTTCCATCATTAATTCATTATTCTAAACAAGAAAATATATAATAGTAGGCCTATACACGTTATTTGAATATTATTCATTCTGCAGATTTTAGAATGCATACAGGTAACTTTTTGCAAATTGCTCACTTTCATTATTTTTCCACAAACCTTTTTACGAAGCAAAAACTGGTTTTATTGTTTTGTTTGTGTAAAGATAATTTTTTCTACATTTGGATTTATAATTAAAATTATTAATATTTTTCCAAAAGCCCTACCTTAAAACTTTAAAAATTTAGTTTTTCCTTTGGAACAGAAATATCTAAAAATAAATATACGTAATAATGTTCTCTGTACTTTCATAAACAATAAAATGTATAATAGTGTATACTTTACCTAAATATGATGAATTCTATGTTTAAATGATAATGTGTATGAGTAGTAAAAAAGTGGCATACACAAGAGGTAAATCTAACAGAAATTAGGCCCACAAGTCTAGGGTAGAACATTTATTTTGTTGAAAACCCTCCAAAATAATCTACTTTACAACATAGAAAAGTTATGCATTTGTGAATTCTTTGTAATGAAAAATTGATTATTATCTTGAGGTAAATATCTTGTGGCAAATGTATTTTTTTTTACATTTCTGTAACAAGTTATTTAAAAACAAAATTTATTAGAATTAAAACGATTTATTATAAAATGACTAAAATCTTTATACATTATTTCTCGAAGAATTTTTTTTGTGGCAATGCCATATCTACCTTTTAATTCTTTATCAAAATTAATGATTCAAACATAATTTTAAAACTTATGTTCTCCACTATTGATGAAAAATAGAAAAACAGCTTAAAATTAATGTTTTCGTTACAAAAATTAATAAAAAAAACTTTCATAAATATGAAAGTTCATATGGTCCTTTATCAAAGGCACCATCTATTAAGAACTAACATGAGAGCTGTTAGTTAGATGGTTTACATTCTCTATGGAAGTGTAATCTATCACGCAAATCAATCAAATTAAATCAAAGTAAAGCGTTATAAATCGTTAAAAATTGTTGTTTATAAACCAACGTAAATACATAATCGTAACTAAGTGAATTAAATTAGTGTGTATTAAATCAGATAAGTACTCAAACTTGCAAAAATTTTGCACTGGTCAGCTAGTTAAAATACATAGTTAATTGAACATTTAAAAAAGTAAGCGGAGAAATTTAAAAATTTTAAACAAAATCATTTAAAAAATAATGTTTAAAATTAAATAATTTCTTTTTTACCGTTTTTTTGATAATGCAATTGTAATGTCCTACATAACCATCGAAAATATAAATCCAATTCAAATTCAGAACCTTAAAAATATTATAACGTTTATTATAATTTATAAAAATGATTTCAATATTATCGAAAGGAAGCAAACATAGTAATTAGGTGAACTAATTAAATCCAGGGATTTAAAAACATAACAAATAAAATGACTTACAAATAAATTGTTTGACTTTACAAATACGTAAAATATGATAGAAAACTGTGATTTTACAGAATCTCTTTACAGCCATGGTTCCTGCTTACAAAGAGTAATTGTGGGAAAAGTTCGTTTGCTAGTTACTGAACACAAACCAAAATGTACAACCCTTGTAAATGTATTGTTACGCCGCGCCGGTAGGTAGAGTGCAATGTGTGAAGTGTTGATGATGACGGAAGTGTAGAGTATGGATTGCCAGTGCTTCCCCCACCACTACCACCACAACTTGCATGCCAGGGCAATCAATAAACTGCCCGCCGTCTGCAGCTCTAGCACTCCCCCACCTAGCATCGCAGCCTCAAACACTATCTACGAAGTAAATAAAACCGAAGCTATTTTTAAAAGAACGATGGAAGACTTGCAACCATTTTTTATTTAAAACATCAATTTATCATCATTATACAATTTGTTTTTAAACTTATTTGGGAACGTTACCATACCGCTTGTATTCCATATACAGTACTATGAACAGAAGTAACTAGGACAAACCTATTCAAATAGCATACACACAATTCTCATATTCGCAATATCCAAATTAGTTTTATCCTATAAAATCAAACTTCTATGTGAAAAACCCGCTATGCTGATTTCTTCCTAATTTAAAAAAAAAAAATAATGGTATGAAGTTTAAGTTTTCAACCGAGTGTAAACAAATTTACGTTAATTGAAGCCCATCTTAAATATTTTGTTTTTGTTTCGTATTTGGACTTATAGTAGTAACTTGGATTTTTAGAATTACCACTTTAAAACAATGGTATAGTTGATATATTTAACCCTTAACTTCTAAACCCAAGTAAATGTTAATGGTAAGCACGTCGCAACTAATCATGATTCATTTTGACAATAGGAGCTGCATTTGTTTAAAACTGAATTAAAATAGCAATTAATATAAATGTTACTTCGGTTCGCATTAAAATGCAAAAGTATTGAAATCTTGCGAAAATTCTAAAAAAAAATTACCCCCACTTTTTATGACTTTTCTCGACGACTTCGGCTCGCATTAAAATGCCAAAGTATTGAAATCCTGCGAAAATTCTACAAATTTTATCCCCACTTTTTATCACTTTGCTCGACGTTTTCAAGGTCTCTGAACACGATAAAGCAAGCAAAAAATGTGTGTCCGTGTGTCTATCTTTGGACACGATATATGCACTAAATTTAGACGTCGTAGAAAATTTCTGGCGGTGCCAAAATCTTCGTAATTTTATTGCGGAGAGTTGAAATGTTTTTAAGCTTTATAGAGTGACAAAAACGTCACTTTTTTGAGTATTTAAAAAAAAACACGAGCCGTCCATCTTTTTTCATCTTGTTTTCATTTAGTTTTTAGTTGATTTTTCTCATATGTAAATACTAAAATGAATAACACCAAAGAACCCTGAATAACTATAAAGAGCATTAAGATAGGAAATACGAAAAACACAGAAATCAATATTTTTTGGGAAAAGAAATCTTTAAAACGTTAAATTTAAAGCCTCAATAAATACACATTTTTTAGAGTGGCAAATAATTTTCATAACATATTGTAACGTATCAGATAATAGCGCACTACACAAAAAGAACGAAACTAATGGTATTCATATATTTTGTCCAGTTTAATGAATTGATATACTGTATTATAAAAATATGAAAGTAGGTGCTTCGTTCAATCTGTACACATTACAAATCCGACTTACCTAAGATAGTACAAATCCGACTTACCTAAGATAGATCTGTTTCAGAGCAACTGCGCTGTTCACACAATGTTTAGGTACTTTGAAGTGTTCCAGTAACTGATCCCATTCATTTCTACTGTTCACCTGGAACATACAAATAAATGGTTGGTGTACATCAAAGATACTGATCAAATCTATAAAATACTAAATCTTTTATAAAGATCCAGATGGTAATCAAAGTGGCATTGTGTCAATTTCTACAATTCTTATCCTAAATTACTATGTTCATATTTAATATTCTAAGCAATTAAATATATATTTAGCACCATCGAATCCAGAATGACATAGGCTAAGCGTACAAAATAGAACAGTTTACAGAAATTACTCGTGCATACAGTATTTGTAGTACCACCGTATATTAAAGAGTTTAACCAAAATGAGTGTTGCATCAACAGATCCGGTGGTTGATTTATACGTTTAATTCAAGAAAAGCGTCAATTTCAAAAGCAAAGTCTATGTACTTAACTTTGTTTTATAAACTACTAGCTGACTCGTGCGGCGTTGCCCGTGGTGGTTGGTATTTTCAGTCTTTTTAACGTAATTGTATTCCTTTTAAGTGTTCAGTCAGTGAGTGGTATTTGGCTTTTATATATATAGATCTTAAATAATAAAAGCACTATTGTCATAATAATAAAAGATCTGAAATTATGATTTTTAGTAACTTTGATCCCCCCAAACCCCTCCTAAAATTTTGAAATTTTTCATACCCTTTCTTAGTGAGCACCTATGGCCCTAGAGGAAGCTACATACCAAATTTCATTCCAATACGTTGGGTAGTTTTGAAGAAATTGTTTTTTAATAACTTTGATCCCCCCAAACCCCCCTAAAATTTCGAACTTTTTCAAACCCTTTCTTAACGAGCGCCTACGGCCCTAGAGGAAGCTACATACCAAATTTCATTCCAATCTGTTTGGTAATTTTGGAGAAATCGTGATTTAGTAATTTTTACCCCCAAAACCCCCCTAAAATTTCCAATTTTTTTCAAACCTTTTCTTTGTAAGCACCTATGGCCCTAGAGGAAGCTACATACCAAATTTCATTCCAATCCGTTCGGTAGTTTTGAAGAAATCGTTTTTTAATAACTGTGATCCCCCCAAAACCCCCCTAAAATTTCGAATTTTTTCAAACCCTTTCTTAGTGAGCACCTATGGCCTTAGAGGAAGCTACATACCAAATTTCATTTCAATGCGTTCGGTAGTTTTTGAGAAATCGTGATGAGTGAGTGAGTGGTATTTCGCTTTTATATATATACTAGGGGAGACCCTTGCGTGCTCCGCACGCCAACCCCCAATGGAACCTTCTAAAAACATATGTTATGTTTTATTTATAATAAAGGTGTAATATTAATAATAACCTTAAAACTAAGATGGTAAATAATGTTAAATGTTCAAACCAAATTATTTCTTATATTTTATAACAGCAATTAATAATGGTTAAAAGAACCAGCAAGGCTCAGGTTTACACTTTAAAACCCTAACCTAAAAGGTGGAAATACAAAAATAATTGCTTCAAATTTTGAAATCGGCTGTTAATGGGAATATTAAAGCAGCTATGTTATCTGTTATTTTATTCAATTGGTTGCTATGGTATTAAATGTAAATACATGTGTTGATTTATCATTCTAGGCCTAACCTAAGATTTTTTTCCGACTAAATTTACAAATATAATGAAAGGTTTTTACCGAAATTAATTATAGCCTATGTTACTCAGGGATAGTGTAGTTTTTTATTAGTAAAACTATTTTTTCAATCGGTTCAGTAGTGCCAGAGATTACCCCCTACATACAAACAAACAAAAAAACAAACTTTACCTCTTTATAATATTAGTATAGATATAGATGTACACATCTCTAGTTTACATTCTTCTTAAAGTTCGTGTATTATTTGTTAACTAATTTTAAATATTGTTAAGTACTTCAATTAAGTATATAACATTCCGAATTATTGATTTATTCGTTCTTAGATGTGTCTATAAAATTGATGATTAAACATTTGCTATTTTTGTCGACACGAAATCTCAATTAATTATCGAAGCTATCGTGTCACTTTTCTGATTGCTAATCAAACGAAATAAACATACAATAAATCACTCGTTTAAATTTTAAAATATTGCATGATAGCAGAAATGTTATTGCTATACTACGACAGCCATATGTGTGTTTCACACATTAATTCATATGGTCGTGTAAAACCTCGTTTCGCCGTCCGAATTCTTACTAAGTACTAAATAAATGTCAGTTTCAATAAATAAAACCATCACTGAAATTCAATTCCATATATTAAGACTACAATAAACCATACAAATACTCATTTTGTAGCCACTTTAAAGATATTTATGAAAGTTAGTTCCGTGATTCAGAATACGTATGATATACAGTACTGACGGCCCAGGTATATTTTCTCTGTGCTGGCAGCATTCAGCATGCCAAATTCATTTAGAAATTGAGTTCTGGACAAGAAAGTCAATTTCGCTAGCTTGAGAGAATATTCTACGTTAAGCAAATATTGATTGTAAATTTTGTAATTAGCAAGTCAAAATACAATTTAAAATCATTAGTTCATCTATTCCGATCATAATCAATAATATAGTTTCCAAAATTAAGTAATTTTGACCACTGACTTGTGTGACTTGTAACATCACATCAGGTTAAAATCTTATGACAAATTTCAAAGTGACTGTTTATGCTTTGAATTTACTAACACTGTCAGAAACCGTGTTGCAGTGTACAAAGTTTTAAATAAACAGTATTGCACTGAAGTAGATAGATAGCGGAGTAGTTGCGCCAAGGCCAGGCATTAACTAACATGATTGCAGTTGAGTAGACTATGTTTTGATACTGTGGAATTCAGGACACTAGGCGACCTTTTAGCGAAGGTGCTGGGTTGTGTCAAGGCCAAGCATCGAGATAAACGTCGTTGTACCGTATTATCACAATGAAACTAATGCATTTATTCGGATAAATGCATATATAATAGCCGGCATTCAAAACATGCTGTATGAACCCTGACCACCAAGGCGTATATACTGGGTGTGACATACCACCGACAGCGAGTAACGTTAAACTAATCAGTTAAACCTTAATCAAACTGATCATTTACTGCTTTTACATTTTATTTACAAAAATGGGTGTACAACAAAACGTACAAATCTATTTGTTAGCCGCCATTTTGAAATGGTTGGAGGTATGACTAAAGTTTCAATACAAAAACTGTACATCTTTAAAGGCAATTCAATTTCATATTCAAATTATTTACATATAGGCGTTTTCATTTCCCCCAAATTCACTTTTTAATGTTGGAAAATTTGTGCCAAAGTATGGCATTGTGTAAAAGGGTACATCTTTCGCAGTGTTTGGGAAAAAACTGGAATTCGGCGAATAAAACTCAGGAGCTCTGATAAAACTGTTTAAATCAAATTACAAAAACCAAAATTTTGTACGCTAAGAGTGGCTGCCACTTTGAAACAGGACTAGGTAAGTCAAATATAATTTTTAAAAAGGCCTTTTAAAATGAAGGAACTTTCCATTTTAAAATTCCTTAAAAGCAACACCCACCCTCTATAATACGCTCTTTGGATCATTAGAATTTGAAAAAAATATTTTCGCTAGATTCTTTAGGTGCGAAAGAATCAGTTATAACCATTTTTTAAACTATAAGTTTGCTCGCTAAACGTGCCGCAAGTGGTCCTATTACATACTGCATCAAATGGCCAGATCAATTTACTATTTATTTATTGTATTCCTCCTAAAAATAAACAGATTTTTATTAATTCTACGATTTATTATTTTTACAAAATGTGCAAATTGAGATTTTCTTGGAGATGTTGTTAACGTCTATTCATGGGTATGTAGAAAAGCTGCGAACACAACAGGCGAACGCAAGCGACAGAAGGTCAGTGTGTACGTCAAGACGAACGCATTCGTTAGCTTGCGCTCGGGAGGCAGCAGTAAGTCAAAGAAAAATGCGGACCACACAAGCTCAGTGTGTACGTCAAGACGAACGCATTCGTTAGCTTGCGCTCGGGAGGCAGTAAGTCAAAGAAAAAATGCGGACCACACAAGCTCAGTGTGTACGTCAAGACGAACGCATTCGTTAGCTTGCGCTCTTGAGGCAGTAAGTCAAAGAAAAAATGCGGACCACACAAGC
>JAGFPH010001603.1:41349-65409 GCA_018207615.1 Philaenus spumarius | reverse complement strand
GGTTTAGGAAAAAATACAAAAGAATAAAAATGTCTTAAATTCGTGTCCTCAATCGAAATTCAACATAAAAAATAGCGGTTTCCATTTGAAAAAATGAAGTTGGCCGCCCTCTTGGAAAAATGGCGGAGTTTTTGGAAATGTTAATATTGTATTTTTAATGTAAGGGCAAAAAGTAGGGAAGGTCCCCCATTTAAAGATTGTTGTAACTTTTATAGTTTCTGAGATGCCAATGGTGGCCCATTTAAAAAAAATCACCCTGATAATTGAGATAATAGGACTGGTATTATATGAATACGAACTAAAAACATACCAATATCAAAATATTACAATTATAAAGGCCTTCAGAATCGAAAGTTTGTTAAAGCAAAATGTGACGACAACAAAATATTTCTGGTTACAAAAAATGGGTTCAACTAAAATTATAAAAAAGACTCGGGTCTACACGAGAAGAGAGGAAACTCAGCCAAACCCAAACCAAGTAGGCTAACTTTTGAATCGCAACTCGGTAATGAAGAGGTACATTTCATTTGGTCGATTTTATTTAAAATAAAATGTTACTGAACACTAACTGATCGTACTTTCTGTATATATAATACGAATCCCTCGCCGAAAGATGCAGCAAATTAATGACCCTTGCGTCCGCAGTTCGTATACAATTGGCGCCAATACGCACACACTAACACGAAGGTATACGAGGAAGCTACTACGTTCATTCATGACGAGGAATCTACGCTGAATGAATCTCCACTCCCTCTCCCCTCCTACTCGTCCCACTTCAAGGTCATTGAGCGAATACAATTTTGTGTTGTTGATAGTGATAGTACACTTTACTTGAGATATGCGTTCTGCTAACACACGTAACACCCAGAGCAATCGGATTGCCGCACAGACATCAAACGGAAGTAATTATTGATCCAAATCATCCCTTAGAGGTTGGAGTTTGTAAAACGAACCGATGAAGAGTTAATTCTCCAGTGATGAAAATGAAATACCAAACATTTTGAGAAGGGTCGATAAAAGCTTGTTCTCTAAAACTCTTTATAAAATTAATCATCAACAAATGATTGTTTAATGTGGTTTACGGTTGTATACATTGGGATTTTATAGAATGGGCATTGAAAACAACCTATTTGTAATGCACAACCAGACCACTCAATACAAAAACCTTACGCCATACCGTGTAAAACTACAACGGTAAATTTGATCAGATTTCAAGTTTACAAAGAAAAAATGTGATATTTCTTTCATTTATACATAATATAGAAGGAAGACACTAATTTACTCTATAACTAAACATGTTCGAAATTTCAATACATTAGTTCTTGTTTTTAATTACTTCACATAAATTCTAAATTTAACTAAAATGATATACAGTACCAAAAATCAACTATCTTAGAGATGTTTCACAACAAGTTCAGGGACCTCCTAAATGTCTTGTGGCCCTTAGAGTCTGGATGATGTTTTAGTACATAACCTACTCAATTTGGATTAGCAATAGAGATTCGGTTATGCTACATTTTTCGAAGTAATAATTCAGTGGGTGGTCATATGGGTAAAAATAAAGAAGAAAAAACATACTATATATGTACGGGACGCTTTTTTTACCAGCTATCCGACATTTCTTACAAAATAATTTATGTCTGGAACTGCTTAACCTGTGAGTTGAAATTTTGCTTTTTACTCGTCAATGTAAAGACCTAGTTTCTAAAATAAACAACTTGCTCCAATAATCCGTTTCGTAATGGCGGCCAATTAAACATTTACCCGGGATTGTTTTCAAAAACCATTTTTTATTACGAGCTGAGTTGGTGACCAAAAAAAAATATTTAATATGTTTTGAGGCTTAAGAGTTTTTATTCTGAAAGAAAAGTCAATGCTGAAACTCAGTCAGTTTTGATTGCCAATCCCCTAAACACGATTGAACTGATGATTTCAACGACGACTTGAATATTTTGGTCATCGGTACGGTCTTATGCTCTTATATCTTGCTGGTTGTTCGCGGGTTTTGGTTTTTTATTGTGGGGGACGTGGGCGTGAATAGCAAAAAACTGTTTCAATCAACAGTTTCGAAAAACACGAATGAAACCGTACGCCCAAAACAGTTTTTTTAAATTGGAAAGTATCCCGTTTATTATCCTGGTGAAGGCGTTAAATAATTTTCAATGTTTTTGTTTAGAAATTTTCATATTGAGATATCCTCTCAAGTTATCAGTATAAATTACATTCTTACATCATTTGAACTAAAAAACAGTGACGTTATTTAAATAAATCAAACCTGTTAACCAGAAACAAAAATTTTTCACACTAAACAACGTAATGTACACATTTTCAATGTTTTTGGAGGGTGATTTTTCGTTTTAAATGACTAATCAATTTCAGCAGGGGTTTACTCGTAGTTTTTCCAGTACCGGAACGATGCCGGAACTGAACAAAAATATTCCGCAGGAAATTTTTTGAAGTTTTCACTTCTAAAACTCCTATTTTACGTATCTTTGCCGAGTTTAAGGGTGCAGATAATATACTTACTTTTATAAGAAAAGTACACATGTATATGTATGTGACTATTTTAGTACTTTACATAGCAAATTTTAGAGACACATACTATTTTAAGCAAAATCTTGGCAAAATGTCTCTTATTTAGTCAATAAAATTTATCAGAAATTTAAATCCTTGGTAAAAGACTGTAAACCTAAACAAATTTTATGCAGTCTATATAGCAAGAAATTCATTTTCTTTTATTATAGCTAGAAATTACTTTTCTTATACAAGAACAATTAAAAATGCAAGCAAGCTTATCACGAGAACACAACACACAAATACAGACGCTAAATGTGCGGCCGGTGTTTAGGTACCTACGTTTAAATATTTTCCTCTTTCGGGGTGCCTTTTGACCTTGTATTTGTGACTGGGTTTGTCAGTGTACACCATTGTTTGTTTGTATTCCATGTTGTGCTCTTATTTGGGATATTTATTTTCCAATTAATTAATCGTGAAATGAAGTGAGTTATTCGATAAGTATTAATCACTAAATGTGGTCCAAATTATATCATCTTTGGTCTTATTTTGATTACAATAATCTCATCAATATATGTTATAAACTTTTTCATGCCGAAAAAGTTAATAATACAAAAGTTTAAGCATCGCTGGTTTTTCGGCCTCCTCGACTCTATAAATCATCGGTCTCTTAAGCGGGTTTCACACCAAAGCCAGGCCGGGCGAAAATCGCTTGACCACTGATTACGCAGTATTTCAATAGCTTTCAAATAGGACGCCGTGCTCGACCGAGCGATTTTGAGCAGTCCTGCCTCCCGCTACTTCAAGCGGTTTCTGCCAGCGTTTTTCAGTTTAGCTCGATGTCCATGCCAGAGTCACTGTGTTGCAACTAAACTGCGACTGCTAGGAAGGCAGGAAAACCTATTGAGTGAGACTCGGCTTCAGTGCGAAAGCATGGCAGATTTTGCTCGGCTTGGCTTGGCATCGCTTCACCCGGCAGCGCTCGCTGAACATCAAAAGCATGCTGGGAGGCTGGCAAAAGGGTATTTGGTCCTCCCAAGTTGTCTCATTTCGATTCCGAGCTGAGGGACAATGTGGGAGACTTTACTGCATTTGGCTCGCACAGTCGCAACGCACTGTAGTGTGGGGAAACCTTGAGGTTTTTCGATTGGCGGACGTAAAATTCTGAACCGAGCGCTGAATGAGTGTGATTGAGGAGTAGATGATCCAATGCAACGTTAAAACAAAACGTGCCAAAATTTTATAAAAAGCAGTACCGGTACCAGTAAACCCCTGAATTTCAGCCAGAAAGGTATTAAGAGTTTTGGAAGGTTGGATTTCATAATTTTCAATCCCACTGTGACTGGGACCTATTCCATACACCCCAGTCATTAGACCTTCTGAAGTGTCCTTGCCACCTTAGTTTTTCAGGACTAGAACCGCCACTGGTCAGAACTATAGAAAAGAAAGGTTAACAGTTAAACAGCGTCCATTATTTTGACGGGTCAACATCCATAGGAACAATTACTCAATGTTCCACAGTTATATACAATTCGATAGGAAATTAAACGAGCTACAAAAACGAACTCTTGGCGTTCCTATACAAATTTGCTGTTTTTGTATAATTTTTATTTGAAATGTTTAAATGGTCAGATTTACAAAACGGACTATTTTAACAAGTTGTTTATTTTTTTCAACTGGATCTTTACATTGATGAGTAATGTGCAAAATTTTAACGAAGTCGGTTAAGCAATTCCAGAGATATATAAGTTATTAGTAAACAAAATCAAAATGGCGGTTAGTTGGTAAAAGAAGCGTTTCCGGACATGTGTTTATAGAAAATTGTTTTCCTTTAATTTGACCCATATATGACCCAATTATATCAGCGCATTACAGAATCGCCCTGTATATATCAAGTAGTTTACTTACTTTGGCAGTTTAAAAACCAAATCTATATCGTTTATAAATAAAAAGTCGAATCAATATTTTACATTCAGTTATTTTTATGTTTAGGTACCTAAAATGGAAAAAACGAGAGCCTAAAAAAGTATCACTCCCTTATCTGACTAACAGCAGTAAAATACCTCAGGAACGAATAAAAATGACAACATGAATTTTACAATATAAAACACGAACACAGAATCTCACAACGCCCTAACTACAATAATCAATCTACAACCAATAGTTCTTTAACTTAACACAGTTATAGTTTGATTATTGGACTCGTAATTCACTGAAGATGACGACTTTGTCGTTGAAACTAAATAAACGTATTAGTTGTGTTCAGTTTTATTAAGCTTCTCACATCAAGCTCAATATTTATTTATAAACATAACGAAAGTACCGCATCCAGCATATTCAGATAATCAAAATTTAAAAAATATTACACTCAGCTGGCCTTTGCTAGTTTAGACAAATTTATTATCACCGAGTATCGTTTTGAAAGCCCTGTGTGTAGATGAAAAAACATGTAATTTTTAATATATTCTGTTTAATATAATTCATTGTTTTTCTTTTTTTCTGATAAAATCAGCTGTGTTAGTATGGTGCTTGTACACTTTACAGGAAAAGTCATGGGATCAAATTTTTTGAAAATATATTTTCCACTCAAGGTAAAACAAAGTTTGGAGAGTCTGGACACCAAACACACCACCTCCTTTCCTTCGTCCCCTTGATTTATTAACGCCAGTTAATGATCAGTTAGATTGGGTGTCAATAATACCACTTTGGAAATACCCCCACGCAGGGGTGCCCACAGCATGGTTTGATGGCGCAAGTTGCGCCATCAGAATTTTTGGGGGGGAATCAATTTTTGGGGTGTTTTTCACAGTTTGGGGGGGAATTTTCATATGTTCCTGATTAAAATCAATATAAAATATGAAGATTTGACGATTCCCCCCAAGAAATTAGGAGATAATCTATTGTTTCTATGTGTTAAAAATCTCCAATTATTCGTGTGAAAGTGCCGTATTATTGACAGCCAGGCAATTCGACTACTACTGCTTGTAGTGCAGTGTAGAGACGAGCCGATAGAGGGTGCCGCGTGCGGTGTAAACAAAGTAAAACATATTATAGACATTTACAGCATTGAGAACCTGCCAAGGTCATTCTGCAAACAACTGCCCTCCCCCTCACAACAGTCCCAAAACCATGGTGTAAAACGGTGTAAATAGATAAGGGGTGCTACTCAGAAAGACGAGTTTTGGACGGATTCAGCGCATTTCATCAGATGACGTCACGGCTCGAATTAAAAATACAGCCTTTCGTCCAAACTGCGTTTGCGCATAAGTCATCAACAAATGTCTTACAAAGTGTATATTTTTTGTTTCTATATGAAACGTGCTTTCCAACAAGTATGAGTTTAACGATACAAATATAAAATTTACTATACCGAATTACCTTTATTTTATGCTCTTTAGATTGGTGATTTTGAAAATGACGTGAAATAAATAGTAAAAATACTTTCCCACTACACTTAAATAAAGTGTAGAAGGAGTTATTATTAGAAATAATTTGCATATTATTAGAAATATTCGTCTAAATTCAAATAGGGTTAAAGATTTAATATTTTCTAACTTCAATATCAAATTTACATCGTTATAAACTACGTTTAGTTAGCTTTAAAACGATAACAAATTCATAAAATTTTTAAATGAGCGGAAGTGAGTGAACAAGTTTGTCTTGTCGTCTAATCAAAGAAAAAAACTTCTGTTCAAATCATTAAAAAAATCCATTGAAAGTAGTATTACTATTCACTTTTTTTAAACTAATTTTTAATATAAAACATTTTTATTGACTTATGTATTGCTTGTTTCTTTTTTGATGGAAATCACTTTCTTCATTTGTATGGTTGTCCATTTTACATATATTGCAGTTGTATTTTCGAAAGAAAAATCTGTTCGGTGTATTATTATTTATTTATTTTACATATTGCTGTGTAGTTTTGTCCTACATTGTTTTGAACATTGTTGGTCTTATATTCATTTTTTGACCTTTGAGTCCAAAAAAGTGGTTTTTACAAAATGTCTGTCTGTATGTATACAAAGCTAGAGCAAAAACTATTCGATCGATGTCAAACAAATTTGCACCGGACATGTCAAGTAGGCCTGTATAGATGCACGAAATCGGGTTTAACAATTTTGAAAAACAACCCCCTTATTGGCCAAAAAAACCCCAAAAAATCAGTTACGGTATTATTTTTTTATTAAAAAAAACGGCTCTAACGATTTCGATAAAATTTGGCTTATTTGCAGCCCTTAATGTACCCTACCACATGCAGAAAACCGTATCTTTCTAAAAATTCTTGTATATCTAATAATAATAATAATAACAACTAATTTTTAGAGGTTTTTTTGGCCAAAAAGGGGGTTGTTTTTCAAAACCTTTTTCGTGCATCTATACAGGCCTAATTAACATGTTTGGTACAAATTTGTTCGAAATCGATCGAATAGTTTTATCTCTAGCCAATAATAATAATATTTATTAGTTAATCTCCTAGTTTAAAATCAAAACTCCTACCCCTCCTACAAAAATGAAGTCACTGTGAATCTGTTTAATAATTTAAATATGTTTGTGAGAAAGTATGTGCCAGTTTCTGGTACCGTTTATTTGAAATGTAATTGTTTTATAACCTTTCTGTTGTATATTTAACCCTAATGTGTGTACAATTTCTGTAAGTTGCTCTGTCATGGTTTTAATGGTTTAAAATTATCTATTTCCCGTGCTATTGTGGTTTTCCGTAATTCTTAAGTATTTTTTGGTGATTTAGGTTTTTTTTGAAAAAATTGTTCAATTTTCCTTAGATTCTTGTCTAGTGTTCTATTCGCCATTGTTATTATTATATGTTCGCAAATTTCAGGTCTTAAACCCTGTATTACATGTGCTATTATTTGGTTGTCTTCGACGTTACGGTATGTAATTAATAGATTGATTTGTGATTTGGCTGTCCATCCGTAAGCCACTTCTTATCTGGACATAAAAGTATGTATATCTTCAGATGGTAAGCCGTGATATTGGGATGGTTGATCTAAGGGTATTTTCTCTTTCCTCTCCATTTCAGTGTTTGTTTTCTTTTTTTATTTTATTTAGGTGTTGTCTTGCTGCTTCGTAGATGTGTTCGTTTTTCCTTTGATTGGGCCATTTGAAATTTTGAAAGATCACATTTGAAATTTTTTGTGACATCTCATGATTTCGTTCAGTGACATATTGTTCGATGAAATTTTACCTGGTACGTCCGTTTTGACTTCCATTTGCTATCGGGTTAAGGTTTGTTGTGATTGAAGCGACTGGTGCGAGCATAGCTCTGCGATGATTGCCGTCAGACTGTTGTTCTTATTGAAGCGATTATTCTACCAGTCGCCCGTTCAAGAATAACAAGACCATTTTGAACAATGCAAAGCAGGCGCCCGCGATTATCGCAACGTACCTTTACATCCAACGCGTCTGGCCTGTTAGTTTTATTCCATTAAGTTCTTTTGAAATGTATTTGATATTATTAGTTATTATTAGTTATGTTTTGTTATTTATTTAAAAATCTTAATTTAGGGTATTCGTGTTTACCCTAATACTTACACCTTGTAACTACTTTTCAATCAAAGTCTAATTTTATCAAAATAATATTAAAACAATTTTATTCTCACTTAATTTTGTGTTACATGAAATATCATTTATTTGTATCATGTTTTTGTATTCTTCCAAATCGGTTAAGTACCTACTAC
Source organism: Philaenus spumarius (assembly GCA_018207615.1). Classification (NCBI taxonomy): domain Eukaryota; kingdom Metazoa; phylum Arthropoda; class Insecta; order Hemiptera; family Aphrophoridae; genus Philaenus; species Philaenus spumarius. Next base: position 57,199 of record JAGFPH010001603.1, on the reverse strand, counting down.
TGGTCTTCAAAATGTATTGTAGTTTTTTATTGTTATTTTCTTACAACATTTTCTTAATTATTACTAGGGGCTCTGCCCCTGGACGCTCCGCGTCCTAACCCCGGCTCGGCCTTCGGCCTCAGATGGCTGCTTCGCTTCGCTCGCAGGTGGAAAATTCGATAAAGAATCTCGTTAATCTTTGGCTCGTTTGTACATAGGTGACCGAGCATAAATCAGCTGTTTTATTTGGCAGCTGACTCAAACTCATTAAACATTATCTCCATAAGATTAACATGGGAAATTTGAAGGATTGTATACCGGAGCTCCTTCTCGGGTGAATAGCGGCTGAACGGATGATAATATATAAGACTTGAAATATCTGTGAATGATTATGTTCAGTTTTTGATCCAAATTAGCTGTTTTATATATATAATAGGTTTGTAACAACCAATGTTTGAATTGAATTAAAATATAGTTAGCATTTTTCGTTGATTTTTGTTTGTGTTTGTTTTTAGTTTGTCAATGTAACCTCAAAAAGGTAATACTACATTTGATACTGATTTGATCCAAATCAGTTGTTGATAAAAATCAGCTGTTTTAAGCTTTTCATACGAACAGCTGTTTTTGTGTCCCTGATAAAATCAATAGAAATCTTTCTTCCATAAGATTAACATTGAAATTTTGAGGGCCACTGGGGCGTAGCCCTAATGTCCTAGGACTTCGGTAAATGGCCTAAAACCTTCCCAGGGTTAACCTGTGTTACTATGCAAAATTTCAAAGCAATCGGATGGACTGTATACGAACGCAAAGTGGACAAAGAACCAAAAAAAAACCCCAATAAGGAATACACAGCAGAAATTTGCATTTGATTATAACGTTTGTAAGGCGAAAGATACATGATTTGTAATGCTTGATGACATATCTGGGAATGATTACCTGCAATTTAAAAAAAAAATAAGGAAATGGGCCGGATAGAATGGCCGTACTGACTGCCACAAGTTTTCATAAATTCTTTTAATATATAGATCAATGAATGTAAATTTATTTTTGTATTTTTCAACTATATATTACTTTTTTTATTAAATTCGAATAGCTAGTGTAATACTTTAACATGTTACATTACATACGATTACCACCAATAACAAGGATTTCTTTTTCACCAAGCATTAGAGGTTAAAGAACTTATTTAATATTATGATGTTTTCTACTACTTACAAAAGTAGTAATGTGTTGTTTTTGTTAATAAATCTTACTGAATTCGTGTATTTGTATTATTTTTTAAATTACGTAGAGCCTGCTTTTTTCCATAAACATATTTTTATGAGAAACTGTAATAAGTTATTGGATTTAACTGTAAACTTTTATTTACCTAATGGGTTGTTTTCAGAGAATAAAATAACACTTTTAAGAAAAGAAAAAAATAATTATGCGTAATTAAGTTTTTTTTTTTGCTAAAGTGGCATAAAATGTCTACTTTATTTGGGAGAGGGAACCCACAGACAGGTTTTGGGGGGGATTTGCGCCATAGGCTTTGGGGGGGGATGGGCACTCCTGCCCCCACGCGATCATTTTTTAGGTTCCTCTTTTAGAACATCTTAAATGAATTATACTTGAAATATATTGCAACAAAAGATAAACAATTTAAAGTAATAAAAAAACAATGGTAGGTTGCTTTTATTTAAATAATTATTATTATTAAAACATAATATAAAAAGATTATCGCTTTCGTCATAATTATTATCACTGAAAAACTCATCAGTTAGTTAGGTTGGACAAACAAACCTTCAAGTAACTTACAACTTTGAATAAAAACGCAAGTAAAGCTAATCTTAATGGAGAATAATAATAATGATGATTTGGCGCTAAATATTCCCGCGTTCCAAGAAGTTTGAGATAATTCTCTGGTCACGTGAACAGATTGAGTCGGTGTATAAATTTAACCGACAGGAAACGAGCATACGTAGCATTATTTATGCCGGGATCTATTTTTAGCCAGGAAGCCCAACTATTACTTCCGTTAAAAATTCAATATCAAAACCCAATCACACAGTTCCCTGTGGTACACGAAAGCGAGAGAGACAATTCACTTTCCAAGAGTGGCACTACTGATCAAACCGGCCGAGTCACTGGGAGCGTCGACGTTCCCATCAGATCAGTAGACTCAGACATCGATAAAGCTGTTAGCTGTTAAGACCAGACAAGAAGTTGCCCAATGCCATCCCTAGCCCAGACAGGCTACATGCTGTAATTTGAATACTTTAACATTGACAAAATTTGTAAGCCGATTTAATTAATACTTCATTTATCATTAAACAAAATGTTATTGGGAGCTGTAAAATTAACGAACTCTTAATTATTAAATTTTACAAAATATAATTATTAAATAATTACACTTTTTTAATTTAGGAAATAATTGTTCACTGCAAATAAAAACCGTATACGAGCTTGTGAATTTTGGCTCTGAAGACCTACTGACTATTATATAGCCTGAAAAACTATTTTATATTCCGATTCGAACCGTAGATCTTAACCTTCGGAGTCATGCGTGGTTAATGCCTCTGTAATAACGCCGCCCGTTGATTATAAAATTCTGCTAAAATTGTTCATTATTTTGTATTTATTTATCGTGCGTGTATGTATACAACTACAACACAAATAATAGTTATTTATGTATTAAGAGCGTAAAGTATGTCTTTCTTTAGAGGAAAAGTTACCACGCTACGCGTATCAGATTGATACATTACATCAATGCGATGTGTATAACAAGGTTCCAAAATATGTATTCGTTCAATCGATGAAAATCAAAAAAGTCTTTAAACACAGTATGTTTACCTGCACTGAATAGTAGAATGTGCTTAGGTAGGTTGACACTACTACTTTATTTTCTAAAAAAAGGTCGTCGTCTGCAAACATGTCAGATGAGGGTCGTAATAGTATATTTCGCACCTAGGGCCGAAAATGAGATTTTGCAGGCTTGAGATCGTGTTTCAAGTTCGAGACGGAGACGAGATGTCGAGAACTTGAAACGATCGAGAGCTGCAAAACCCTTTCGGCCGTGGTGCGAACGCTATTTTTCACCACACTACACAATATTTTATAATAAACACTATATAAAATTAAAAAAGAATATTTATTTAGCACACATGAAAATGAAACTTTGAGGTTATAAACTAGCTAGCTATGGAAAGTACAGTTTTACCTCAGTTGCTAGGCAACGGTGAAAATAACAATTATGTGTGTGCCACTAGTCTGTCGGCAATACCTATTGAATCATTTGCCATATGGGCCTATTTCATAACGAAATTGTGTTGAGATATACGTTCATCAATATTTTAATTGAATAAACGAACAGCTGACTTTACGGCCCTAGGGCAGAAAAGAGCTACTTTCGGCCTCCAAATGACGTTCCGAAAATAGCTGAAAACATCGTAGTGTAGTGAAAAGTAATTTTAAGCAGCATAATGACAAGATCTAAAATGTTATTAGAAATTAGAAAATTTCGGTGACTTAAAAATGTGTTTGGTTTTAGTATCCAATGTAAATATGCGACATTTAGGCGCCCCGAGACACTTTTTCGGGACACTGGGTACGATCGTGAAAAACGGGATAATCCCGTTTTTACGGGACGTTTGGTCATCCTAAATGTAGAAGCCTGTGGGGCATACCTTCAGTTTATGTTTGAGTGGTAACGCGAAAGTGTATCCCCTGATTTCGATAGAGGTCCCCAAATGACATATACATAGGCCCTATATGCCTTTAATTATAAGCTGCTAATAAAAACAAAGATTCTTTACGAACGAACAGATTAGACGCTGAAAAGTTGGATGTTACCCTACATGTTATATCTTCAGTGTACTGTACATACAAAATTCTCATTGAAAACGCCGACTTTTTAACAAAGTTTTGGCGGCTGGCCGAGGAGGTTGTCTTGGCTAATCTACATGCACCAAAAAACTTAGTGCCAAGCATGAATCGCCTACTTAGGTCCAAACTGCTGTTTTTATTATGTTAGATCAAAAACTATGTACCGTACTTTATTTCCACCTTTGAACGTCTATAATTAGTGCTAGAGGCTCTGCCCCTGCGGTGACATATTATGGTGATGCAAATGCAAACTACAAAATCCATAACTTTGTTCGTAATTTTAAAATTTTTAATAGACATTTTTATAGAAATGATTATTGATTAGGACAGAGGCACTTAGATCTAAGTTGGGTGGTGGGGGTAGCTAAGACCTGTACATAATGTAAGACATAGATCCAAATAGACACGCAATATTCCCAACATTTGTCCACAAATCCCTAATTTTGTCCGTAATTTTTTTACATTTTTTCAACTTTTATACAGGAATTTTAAATATTTTTGGAATAAAAGGTAGCCTAAAATATTCTCTGAGAAGTCCTCTGCAGCGTTAATGAAAGTTTCGTCAAAATCTGTTCAGCCATTCCGGAGATTAGCCCGGACAGACAGACAAAAAATGCATAAATGTGAGTTTAGGTTTTGGTATTGTGTGAATAACCATATGAACTTAGAAAAAGGCTTCTTAAAAATCACAGACAAACACTTCAATTTTATTTATATGTAGGCCTATTAGGCCAGTCGGTAAAGGTCAATTTTGACCAAAAGTACCAGTAATTTGCAATACGGCTGGTTTTTTTTTTATAAGTACATTAAAGTATGTAGATTAACATAAAAAAAAAGTTTACCAGTCTATCGATTTCCCAAAGTCGAAAAAAAAATCGATTATCATTTTTTTTTCTCGATTATCCTTAATATTTCGAGCTGGGATGAAGATAGAGGAAAATAAAAAATACCACCGTGTAGCGGAGGTATTTTTCAACAAAAAAGGTCATATGTATTTATTTCGTCCGAGCAATGGTTTGTCTGGAAAAAATTCGATAATGCAGGTGTATGCATTTTGCAGCAGGGGAAATCACTAAAAGGGGACATCTTATTCATATATGAAGCGTTGGCTCATTCTAAATTGGCCGAATTTTAATATATCGAATTGAAACTGGACATAGGAGTTAAAATATATATTTTAAACAATTATGCTGAGTCTCAGCTTGTTATCTTGAAAGTTACCCGATCTAGAGCCACTTGACTTATTAATGGGTTTCTCGATTTTAGGAGTACCGGACCCACCAATTCATTTTAAACAGCTCCAGTTTAGAAAATTTTCAATATATCAACCTGAAAGTTTTTTTACAAGTTAAATATATATATTCAAACAAGTTCAAGGAGTATGAACCTTTTTCATTATTTACTTTTAAAAGCACAAGTAAATTAAAAAAGTATAATTTTAGACCTTTTTAGATTTTTCATCAAAACGCTTGAGTTGATCAGCTGCAGATTAGTCATTTTTTTAAATATAGTTTTTAAAATAAGTATAGCAAAAAACAATTGTATTTTTAACTTTTGTACCAATTTTTAAATCGATATGTTCAAAAATGTCGAAAATGGAGTCGTTGAATCCAAAAGTGTTATAGTTAAAACGAGATAGGTAAAACAGAAGACTATTTTCAAGCGCTTCGTTTTTTAAAATAACAAGAAAAAAATCGTTCATACTTACTAAGAATATTTATACTGGTGTACTTAACTTGTAAAACAAATTTGATGTTGATATTCCAAAAAGTTTCTAAACTGGAGCTGTTTAAAATGAATTGGTGGATCCGGTACTCCTAAAATCGATAGTCGAAATCGACTCCTAGATCGGGTCATTTTCAAGATAACAAGCTGAGACTCAGCATAAATGTTTAAAATATATATTTTAACTCCTATGTTAAGTTTCAATTCGATATATTAAAATTCGGCCAATTTAGAATGAGCCAACGCTTCATATATGAATAAGATGTCCCCTTTTAGTGATTTCCCCTGCTGCAAAATACATACCTGCATTATCGAATTTTTTCCAGACAAACCATTGCTCGGACGAAATAAATACATATGACCTTTTTTGTTGAAAAATACCTCCCCTACACGGTGGTATTTTTTATTTTCCTCTATCTTCATCCCAGCTCGAAATATTAAGGATAATCAAAAAAAAAAATGATAATCGATTTTTTTTTTCGACTTTGGGAAATCGATAGACTGGTAAACTTTTTTTTATGTTAATCTACATACTTTAATGTACTTATAAAAAAAAAATCAGCCGTATTGCAAATGACTGGTAGTTGTAACCTATACCGACTGGGCTATATGTATAGATTATGCATTAGCATCAACCCATCAAACACGGTTTCACCCGTACACACAATAGTGACTTCAATCAATTATATTATTCGCCAGAAATTATTTAATTAAAAATGTAACAATATTTGATAATCGTTGAACTAAATCTCAGACACACTTTAGACAAGACGCAATTACAGACCAGATTGTTAGGGTCCTGACTACATAAAATAGTAAAATTGAAACCAGGCTCTTCTTTACCTTGAAGAAAACTCCCGAGTGTACAGTATGATTAATACAAAAGATCTGACTGAAGCCGCAAAATCGTTGAACATGTATTCGTATTAACGTGTTTCGGATTCTATTTATAAATTAATAATCTGGGAAACTACTTTAAGCTATAAAGAAGGCTTTATATTTTTTACGTGTTAGCTTAAAATATGGAAATTATTGCTTAAAACTCCCAAAAATGCTTTAAAAATAATAGATTTTTATTCAGTTAAACTGTTGATTAAAAGGTGTAGCCGTCGATTTCTTTCAATTATGAGATATAAGACAAAAGCACAAAGCCTTTAACCCTTTAAGATGTTTCACAACTTTTTAGGTTGAAAAACGGCGTCCGAATTCTTTTAGATTTAAGGGTTGAAACAACCCCTAAAACAATAAATATTTATTATTATACTTCCCATTAAGCTAGAGAGCTTGGAAATTGGTACATTTATTTCTTACAATACATACATACTATGTAAATCATAGTTTCATTTTATAGCATGCTGCTAAGGGGTGAAAATGTAATAACAACCCCTAAAACAATAAACATTTACTGTATTACTATGCGGCGAAACTTTGGACCGTGGGCGAAGCGCCACGGGCACCTGCTAGTTTCCCAATAAAATAATAAGGAGCTCGTACTGAAAATGGCAACCATTTGCATATCACAAAGTTATAATTATCTAAAACCCTTTCAATATTTATTTGCGCCCTTCAATATTTATTTACTAATTGTAGGCCTCTGCCTTTGAAAAATGTCAGTGATGAAAGTTATAGTTTTGACATATAAAGAAGTATGTATAAAATAAAAAACAGAATTGTGAAAACAGAGTATTTTAATATTGCTTGTATTTTTAATATGAGTTTACAAATTGCGTATCTTAATCAAATAAACAATAAAACATTAAATTTTTTTATTAGCTTTTAGGAACAAAAACTTTGTCAGCAGATGCCAAACACTGCGCTGGCGAACAATAACATGTTTAGTATACTAAAATTTCGGATAGTGATTTATTTACATAAAAATTAATATTTGTAGAACCATTTCAAAGAAAATTCTATAGATTTTTAATAATTTTCAGTAGGGACGTCTAATATTTTGGGCATTTTGTAATTAATTAGCTATTAATATACATTCACTTACAATGCAAAATTAAAACTATATTTATAAATCATGGTACAACGAATGAAAAAACAAAATAAAAATCATGATTCCCTTAAAAAATTATGTTTACGACTTGACGTCAGGACAGGAATCCTAAAGTATTTCATAAAATACGGCGTAATCATTCAACTAGTGGGCATAGTTTACGATTGAGAAACGAATAAGTTCCCAGATCACTCTCTTACTATCAATGTTAACCTTACACACACTTCAATATTATTCTATCTTACATGCATTTTCAATTTAGGAAATTTGATATCAAATGCTCACAAAAATACAATCCAGTTTTCTAATGTTATTAAATCTATTAACCAATTTACAACTACAGCAACACCTTAACGTTTACGCTAAAATAAATTTCTGGTATAAATATCCGTCAAAAATATCTCAATTTTCGTAAATGTTCATACAAATTTAAATTTTAGTACTTTTAATTAATAATGTTTCGTAACTTTTGTTGTATTTCAAAACGTTCTAGTAATCCGTTACAAACTTTAATTTACATTTTTTTTATATGCGAAACCCGTAAATTCTTACCAAGTGCAACGACTCCATTACAAAGTTAAAACTGTACCTAAAACTCGTTAACAAGAAAACAAATTATTAAACTAAACACGCAGCCAAAGTAATACTCAATTACCAAGTTAACAACTATCCTACAGCCTTTTAGCAGGACGCGAAAAAATAACAATCTATGATGCTTTTTTATGTATGTATTGTAAGAAATAAATGTACAAATTTTCAGCTCACTAACTTCAAGGAAAATATAACAATTAATTTTTATTGTTTTAGGGGTTGTTGTCACATTTTCACCCCTTAGCAGCACGCGACAAAATACAAATCTAGTTTAATTTTTCTATGTACCTTGAAAGAATGAAATGTACAAAATTTCAGCTTTCTAGCTTTAAGGAAAGTATAACAATTAATAATTATTGTTTTAGGGATTGTTTCAACCCTTGAATAAAAATTAATTCTAGCCTATGTTACTCAGGGATAGTGTAGTTTTTTATTAGTAAAACAATTTTTTCAATCGTTTCACTAGTTCCAGAAATTACCCCCTACATACAAACAAACAAACAAACAAATTTTTCCTCTTTATAATATTAGTGTAGACAAGAAGACCCCACAAAAATAATAATAATTAAAACACAAAATTACCACCAAAGTTTTTCATATATATGTAATAAAATAATATATTATATTTATTAATAATATATATATTATAATATATTTAATAATAATATATAAAAACTCATAATGAACTCTAGTTCATGTTTTCCATAAAATCCTAAGGTGAAAGTTTAAGTAAATTAAATGTTGTAATGCGTGTGATGTAAAATGTGTAAATATAATACATTGCAACTGTATGTTTGTTTGGCTAGGGATCGCAAAGGACGCTAAATCCCTCTCAATAAGTGCAGTCTAGTCTTTACCCCTCGTGCGCGTGGACTTTAATCACAATAAACTATAAAAGTTATCCTAATTATCAAACAGGAATTTTAGCCATAATAAATCTCGTGCGTATTTTTCAATGCTTGTACAAACAGAGGCACTATTGATCGCTGCACGCGTGAAGCGACATTTGACCGATTAAATAACATCTGCCGTTTTATCTCCCCTTTTTCCCTCCTTCCTGCCACATACAACAGTCGCGATAGTCAAGCCGGCATTCAGCGTTCTGCTTTCATGAGTAAGGCTTCTAACTGTACGATGTACAGTAATTATAATGTAGAGGTGAAACTACTTCGCAGCACTCCAATGATCCAATCCCACATTACAACGTTGACATTTCATTTATTTACACACTAAAAGTTAACAATTTGAAATTATATTTTCCTGACTTGACGCCTTCATCAATGTACGCCTACATGGCCGTTCAACGGCCCACCCAACTGATTGATTGCCATGCTAAAATTCATAAGCCAAAAACTGTGAATTAATAGACACCACTATACCCCACGCGATCATTAACTACCAAGTTCGAGGGAAGGGAGTTTACTTTCTGTGGAGTAGTCATTGATCACAGTTGGTTTTCGTTCAAACCCGATACACTTTTTGATCGTTGTTCGCGGGCTTCGCGGCTTCAAAAGAAATTTCCCTTTGCTCTTACGCATAATGTGGATGGGGTTGCAACCTAAACCGATGGAGTTTCGACGAACAATTGGATTGTAAATAGTACATTATCTATCAAAAATAATTCAGATAAATGTAAGTTAGTCTCATACCTCCAGCCATCCCGAAATTTGTTGACAACTCAAATGACTGAACTTACATCCAACCAATAAATAAATAACACCACTGAATGATGAAAATATAATATATTGGAGTAAATGGGGACAAGGTAGGGGGGGGGGGGGGGGAAGGTTATCATCGCAAAATATTACAGCTCAATAAAACAAAATGTACATAACTTTAAAAAAAAAAAAATTGGGAAAACGGTTGACCTTCAAGGCCATCCATGTAACTTCCCGCTAAGTTTAATTACAACAAACACTATTTTTGGAAATTTTGAACTGCCATAACTTTTGAATGAATCAACCGATTTTTATGCGATTTGCGGCAATCGATGCAGTTTTTTAAGTCCATTGAAAGAATCAACAACAAAAATTTTTCAGATGAAAAATTTCGGAGAAATTGAGAAAAAACACTTTTTTTATTTTCTTTCGTTCACGATATCTCACGAACGAATTAACCGATTTTGACCGGACTGGTAGCGATCGACGTCGCATTTCAAGGGTAAAAGCTGATTAGATTTTGGAATTGTTCGGTTAAGCCGTTTAAAAGTTATTCCAAAAAAACCTGATTTGAAAAATTTGTATTTCATAGTTTTTCGAAATTTCTCAGAACCTACCGGTCCGAATTAGTTGAAATTTTCAGGAAATATATTTAAGTCATACAACTCCATACAGCGGCGCGCTCCGTAAAACAATTAACCCAACCACTAGAGATTTTTTATTGTTATTGAGTTTCAGCAAGCGACATCCACAGTGGCTTTAAGGGTAGCACATAGTGTATGTCATACAAAAAGTATCAGGCAAGAAAATTTTTGCGCATTTTGTATAAACAAAAATAACTATAAATTTGGACTTTTTGGGTCGTTCGTTGATATTATACAAATTTATGCAAGGATCACGATACTTCCAACGAAACATTTGTAGAGAATTAAAAAAACATACAAAATGGTTTTTGAAAACCTCGATCGGACCATTTCTCTCCGTTGTTTGATGGAACTCTTTACAACGCCGTTTGGTAGGATCCAATCGGTTAAGCCGTTCAAAAGTTATAAGCGGGTCACATACTTACATACACACACACATACATACAGACAGGGTGACACCCTCTCGGGAGTGGTCAGGGAAGATTCCTAGGACCTCAAAACGTCGAGATCTGATGAATACTCGATTTTCGAAAAACGGGGTGAAATCAATAACTTCCCGATTTTAGAAAATTTTCAATTTTCTTAGCGGGAAGTAAAAAAAAAACTCATATCGTGTATAGTTTTCTTACACTAACGCTTTTGGCATTACACAAATTTTAGCTGCAGTACATAACAAATCATAACATTTTTATTTCTTAAATACCAAACATTACCTCTTCCTCCCCTAACAAAGCAGAAAATTTTGTTGAGTTTCAGTTAATGGAATGTTGTAAGGGTTAAAAATGGTTAATAGCCTTGCCAAATTTAATTGTAATGCCTTTATCCTTTCCCAAGAAAATCAACTGTGACACTGAAAAACGCATTGAGTAATCCTGATGTTCGGAACCATAAAACAACGCCAATACGACATGTTTCGTAATTTAAAACTGTACAAAGTAACTATCATTTGGTATAATTTTATTATTTTCTAAGTAAACGATAGTTTTTAAGCTGCAGCCGTAGAGTGTATCCCCGATTTCGTTATCATTAGCATTTCTGTAATGTCTCCAGTATAGAAGCAAACCTAAAGATGTATTTACATTAAAAATACTTAATTCTATTGCAGATTCGAACCAAACAGTTAGTACTTCAGTCTATCCCCCCCCCCCCCCGCATGATATTCCATACCTCGGCCTAATTACAAGTATGAGCGCAAATCAAGGACGTTAAGTGACACACAATCGATTTCTTTGCTAATCATGGACATGTAGTAAAATATACAATGTACAAATTAAATATAAATTAACTCGTGGTAATTGAAGAAACGAAAAAATATACGGATCAAAGTATTTAAATTTATTTCCAGTGTTTAGTTATATTACTTACATAACGTTTCAACGTTGTTTGTTTTAAACTAAGTTAATTGTTATGGAAGACATATTTGATATCGCTATTTATTTTGGTCATCATCAGAAGTTTAAGTAATCTGATATGACTCAATAAATTGAGATTATGGTAACGTAAAGTCCTGCTTATCGCTAACTGACCCTCTCCATATATTTCAAGTACGATATGTTACAATCGATATTTTTTGTGTAACATTGATTTCATACCGTTTCTTTCCATATCACAAAAAAATAGAGATGAATATTATCCCCCAAAATGAAATCTTCGTTTCCTTGTCGGATATCTAAAAAACACGCGGACTTTTTACGATCTTTTAAAAACATGTTTGCAAACAAATCGAGTAGTAGGCCTACCTGTTACAGCTCTTAGCTCAAAAAACGTTGACTCCCTTCTCAACTCATCCCTGCCGTAAACTTGGTAATACATCTCAGTTGTAGTTTTTAGTATAGAGACACATAGGACAGAGTTTCAGTTAATTTACAGATTTCGCGTAACACTTTTTGGTATGACAAATGAAATGGACCTTCAGGAAATACTACACTTTTTCCGTCGTAAGTGTATTTTACATTCAAGTAAATTAATAACTAAACTACCTTGCTTTCTAAGTTCACATTATACCTTATTATCTGTAATAAGAATATAGTTTATAAGTAATCGTTTTTTTTATTCTTATCAAGTAAACAATATGCAATTAAAGAATTGAAATATAACCGAATGCAAACAAGTACAGTAGTTGTAAAAAGCAAAGTCTATAGAGTTTTATTCTGTGCAAAAGTAAGCTACTGTCTTGCTTAAACAGTACTGCCTTTGAATTTTGGGCAGTCCAAAAACCAAGTTCTCACTTGTGTGCAATTTCCAAATTTCCAATTTGTTAGTTTTTTCACTGTCATTAATTGTTTATTTGTACCTTTTAAATTAAAAAAAAGTTACTAGGAAGCCCATATATAGTTTAGGGGCCCAAAACTCCGTGGTATTCCCAATAGAACTACACTTTTTAAAGAAATTATATACCTTAAAATTATGTAATAAAATAAACAGTATTAACAACATACTCTTGTGAACGCTTTAAGTTAGTTCAAATTTAGAATTGAATGCGGTACTACTGAACGTTCTTAAATTCAGTGTAGTTCCAGTTCCCGGAACGAAAGTATTATGGCGTTTATAGCTTTACCAGTGGCCGCGCTTCCGCTGTATAATCGTTCTCCATTCTAAAATGAATAAGAGGCTGAGTAAGGCGGATCAAAAAAGATTGGAAGAATAAGGAAACTGGTAATTGATTATGAAAAAGCTCAAGGTTTTCTCATACAAAATAAAAAAAGATTGATTTACATTAAGTTTGACACAATAATTGCAAGTCTACATTTTTATCAAATTTGTATTCATTTTATTATTATTAGCCTTTAAACTATTCCATGTACACACATATGTGCCTTTGCTACTTTTGATCGTGTGTACTTTAACTTTCGTGTTGTTTCGTTTACTTGGAATTATTCTCAGCGGTTTTATTTCTTCAAACTTTTGCTACATTAAGGATGGTTCGAATATTTTCGCAAGGGTTCCAGAATTTGTAGATCCGGGCATCAGCAGAGCCTTGATGAAATGAAATACAAAACCACTACCATAAAGACAATCATTACCAGTTTCAAAAATGTTCCTATCACAGAGTGCGCATTTGGTTTACAATATTAATTTGTTTTCCCCGTTGAATATTTTAATCATTCGAGTAAAAAAAGTACCTACTTAATACGTTAGGGATTCCATTCTAAGCTGTATTTCACCTTCTAAATTCAAGAAAATACATTAATATCGGTGTATTAAATTACCGAGAACTGTGAAATGAATGTTATACATGCAGGCAGTTTTACGTTTAGAATTCATAAAGCAACACTGCGGCTTTGTCACGAGATCAAATAATGCGCCTGCACAGAGAGGTTGACCTTGAGCTGAGCAGACGTATTATCAAATCTGAGCCATGTATAAACTAAACACCAGGTCTTCGCCACGGCCGAGCAACAATGTCAGAATGGCTTACGGCCAAATGGATTATTAACTTTTTCCAAAGAGTCCACTTCTTGTTAATAACATCGACTCAGTTGCTTTCAATGTACATGATATATGTCTTACTTTTACGATAGAGTAGAGTGGTACAAATTCAGTACTTTTGGAGGTGATTTCTTGATTATGTACACAATTAGAAAAAAGACCTTGAAATAACAAAACAGGTTTAGAATGAGTTGTAGATCAAAATTACATGTTTCTGTTTAAAGCTGTTATGAATAAACGCATTGCCTTTTGTATCAGATATAATACATTTATTTTAAAACATTATTTTGCTAGATTTTAAAGTTAAAAGTTGACAATATTTAAGACAAAAATAATCAGAAAAGGGACATTATAGTACAATTTTGACTATTATTTCTGAAGAATAAATTGCTTTATTTGCTGCGTTGATTATTCAAACTAGTACAAAGTCTTTATGGTTTCTCTAAAATACTGCTTGTATTAATTTAAAACAAATGTGTTTGAAGTAGAATATTAAAAGTTAAAGAATTTTGGACGAACGCAAAATGTAATACACTAAAATATACCGTATTATACCCACAAAGGTTTTACATTTCTGAAATGTGAAAGGTATATAATAGGTTTTTAATAAAAAGGTACCCAAGGCTACTTGAATTATAATTGAATTAAGAGTATCTGGAATCTTATTTGTCGAAATTGGTAGCTAATTTTTTACTCTGCAGACTTAGGCAACTGAAATTTTACTTCAGTCCTGACTAAGGATTTAAAACCGTTTTAGGGATATTTATTTGGCTACTTTAATTTATATTTCTCAGAAGATCGTATCACTTCCCCAAAAAATTCAACTATCAACAAACTAACAACACTAAAAGGCATCTGATCACACCTTATATATAAAAACAGATTCAGTTTTTCAAAAGAAAGCAAGGAGCAAATAACCGCCTAAATACACTACATAATTATGTATAAGAATCCTAAACTTAGATAGTTGGAAATGTAGAGAAAACGTTAAAATTCTTATATACAGTATATCACACCATAATCTCTATATATATACACAAAAGGCGAAAGATTTATGCGATTTGAAGGGAAACCAGAGATTCTTGTTGTTTTGTAATGTTTTGTTAGCGGTATGCATGTAACACATAGTTCAAAGAGGTGTTAAAGTAAAAAGGTTTAATAGTCTTCCAACCGACAGACGGTTAAAAAAAACCATTGTCTAATAAGCTTGAAAAAAGAAATTATTGTAACCTTCATTGTATAATAAAACTTTATTATTATTATTATTATATATACATAAAAAAACGTAAGCAGCACTGCCGCATTTCTTATCCGGGAAAAACTAGTATTAAATATTGGGAGCTACCTATGAATTTTGTTCCTTGTTTCGGAAACTGTACCTAAAATACCTGTGCACAGGATTATAGTAAATTTAATTGCCTTTCGAATGAAATAACTCACAAATTGTACTAGGGCTTATGAGTGGTAGATATTGCGAAATTATCTAACATGGATAGTGAAAAATCCTTTGTCGGGAGTTTCCTATTAATTTTTTCCTTGTTCCGGGAACTGTAGGCCTACCAAAAATAAATTTGCACAGGATTATAAAAAATGTAATTGCCTTTCGAATGATATAACACACAAATTGTACTTGGGCTTATGAATGGGAATGGTAGAAATTGCACAATTACCTTACATAGATAATAAATAAACGGTATCTTTTAACTGACACAAACTTTCTCCCAACTTACTGTAGTCAAAATAATATTGTTTTTAATCATTTTATTTACTACTTTTTAGAACAAAACAAAAAAATAATATTCTACCTACGTCAATCGTATAAAAAAGTTATTGTCCCAGGCGGGATTCGATCGCGCGACCTTTGAATTACTGGCCGTCCTCGCTACCGTTGTGCTACCCCGTGCGGCCGTCGCCGTGATGCTAGATTGACAACATAAATTTGTTTATTTTTTAACATT
>JAGFPH010001603.1:7209-23325 GCA_018207615.1 Philaenus spumarius | reverse complement strand
TCAAAACATTGCAGATTCTATAAACATCGTGAAACCTGGTTGTACAGTTATTCAAGACATAAAAAAAAATGACTTAGAGCCAATTTTTAACAGAAAATTATTATAATTACTTATAATAAATTATAATATAACTTATAATAGTTATTATAAATTATAAGTGATAATAACGTGATAGCACTCAGTATAGTTGCACAAGTCTATAGAATTCTTCATCATCCATTTTAATTTGGTCTTAAAACAAATTTAAAAAGCCAAAATCAACAATTCTGAAGTTATTTTCAACAGTGAAAAGCACCTTTTTGACATAGGCTAGATCTTTAACCGAACTGTTCGTCGGACAAGAAAAGCTAAATTAATTTTAAAATTTGTAGGACATTTTATGTTCTTATATTTTGAATAGGAAAGTTATTTAACGTAGTGTTGTAAAAGTCCAAAATGTTTTATAAAAGAATCACTTTCCAAATCTTTTATAATAGATGGATACCACCTTTTATAAAACATTTTATAGTGTAAAACGGGCCGTAGTGTGCTACTGTGACCCCATAAAAATATACCTTTAAATTTTCGTATTTGTATTTTAAGTACTTTTTGCTTTACTTTGATTCATGACAGTCATTCAGTCAGGAAAAATCTGCTAGGATATATATATAATTATACTAGCTGACCCGTTCGGCGTTGCCCGTGGTGGTTGGTATTTTCAGTCTTTTTAACGTAATTGTATTCTTTTTAAGTGGTCAGTCAGTGAGTGGTATTTGGCTTTTATATATATAGAACTTAAATAATAAAAGCACTATTGTCATAATAATAAAAGGTCTGAAATTATGATTTTAGTAACTTTGATCCCCCCAACCCCCCTTAAAATTTTGAATTTTTTTTAAACCCTTTCTTATCGAGCGCCTATGGCCCTAGAGGAAGCTACATACCAAATTTCATTCCAATCTGTTCGGTAATTTTGGAGAAATCGTGATTTAGTAATTTTTACCCCCCAAACCACCCTAAAATTTCCAATTTTGTAAAACCCTTTTTTAGTGAACACTTATGACCCTAGAGGAAGCTACATACCAAATTTCATTCCAATCAATTCGGTAGTTTTGAAGAAATCGTGATTTAATAACTTTGATCCCCCTAAACCCACCTAAAATTTCGAATTTTTTCAAACCTTTCTTAGTAAGCACCTATGGCCCTAGAGGAAGCTACAAGCTACATACCAAATTTCATTTCAATCCGTTCGGTAGTTTTTGAGAAATCGTGATGAGTAAGTCAGTGAGTGAGTGGTATTTCGCTTTTATATATATATATAGATTGAGATATTTTAATATTATTTCAAATTTTATTTTATTGTTCAAATTTTCCCTTTTTTAATATTTGAATAATAGCTCAATTACTTCAATTTTAATTAATTGTAAAAATTATATTATAATTAATCGTAAATAACTATTCATTTATAGGTTAACAAAAATCTGAATAATTTTCTTAATTTAAAATTAGGTATGTTACAATATGCTACCGTTTTACTAAATTATTAAATTTAACTTGCTTTAATCGAAAAACTACTGAATCTATTCCTGTTTCAATAATTAAAAGTGGACAATGATGATTCGTGCTGTTATTTGTATCAACATTTTAATTCAAAACTGTCCATTCGTTTCAGAGAACTTATTGATATAATTAGGTACATGGTACCACAGACTATTCTATAGTCTGTGATGGTACTAACCCTTAAGCCTACATTCCCTCTAGATAAATCAATAAAAAACAACTGAACCGATTTATGTCAAACTTATATGAGAACAAAAGTTTCTAATAAAGAATCACTCTGGTCGCGAACTGAAACTATCAAAATGCAAACCTGTTCCCATAAATTATTCATAATTTTGCTTTTTAGACATCTTAACATAAAGAAAATAAAGATCAGCATTTTGTATTCGTGAAACTAAATTTTGCTTATATTTCTACCCTAAAACGTATATACGTAAATATTGTAAAATAAAACACTTTCAGAACACACAATACATCTGCCAAATTTGACTATACTGCACATATATAAGCAATTGTTATAAATGCATCAAGAGATTTGCTCTTATACTTTCTATGATTTATCTACAACAGCTTATTAAATAAAATAGTTCCTGTTTAGAGCAATTTTAGTTCAAAAATGACTGGTAACTTATGTCTTGAAAACTGAGAAAGCTTAAGGGTTGTAAAAGGTTTAATTTATTAATATGTACTGTAGTGAAATAATTAATAAATGCCACAGATTAATAAAATTGATGCTAATGTAAATTAATATCTTTGCAGGATGAAATGCAAATTTTTTAGGATACGATATTGAATCACATTTTCATCAAATTAGTATGCAAGAAGATGCAGTGCATTTCCTTTGCCATCATCGGTAGTCACTGAGAAGTTAGTGTTGATTATTTACTGTGTTGCCATGGCAATAGCTTGCCCTTCATCTGTTGGTTGGCTATGGCGAGTTTAGTATTGTGACCGTTTTCACTTTCCAGCGTCTATGATTAACTATTGTAATCGCACAACAATTCAGATTTGAGCTTTGAATGAAAAACCAATTTGATTTCATTAATATAATCTATCAAAACTAGTAGTTCTGTGAACAGTAGACCTCGCTCGTTGAAATAACAAATGTGGTTTTGAGAGCTTATGTTAAAAATAGTGTGCCAGTAAGGAAGTAAGTAGAAGTTTTAGCGACTGAAAAATTACCAAACAGTTCGACTCTAATAAATACTGTGTGGTGCAACAAAGAAACAAAATGAATAAGGGAATGTAGTTGGTAAAGGACTACAACTCAGTAAATGCAACGCCAATCAGGCTCCTTATCTCGGCTCCCCCTCTACAACTCACTCACAGTCACAGCGGCCACAATGACGCAGGAAAGAGCAAGACAGCAGGTAGCGCTCTCTCTCTCCCTCAGTCCCTTTCCATAAAATTATAAGGTTTTATGAAGATATCTAAAGAATAAACGTATAAAAACATGGTTAAAATAAAAAAACTTGGGCGATTTTTAATAAATTTGAAGTTGGCTGCCATTTTGTGAGCTTAGAGATACGGAAAAATCAAGAAAACTATTTTGTAGGACATCCAATTTGTTATCCGCAAAATATTATTAGTTTTTCATTCGACTTAAGGTTAAGCCACAAACTGGCTTTGGAAAAAATCTTACACTGAGAGAAACGGTGTGGCCGCCATTTTTATTTTATTTAATGGGTTAAAAATGGAAAACCCCTTATATATACATCGCTCGGCCTAGGAATAAGGAACATTCATGCAAAAAATCATGACAATCGATAAAGGCGTTTGGCCGTAATCGTGAAACAGACGAAATGCCGAACGGTCGAGCTAAAACGGAGACCTCGCTCCGATCGGTCAATAACAATGGACATTTTTAATAGACTTTAAAAACATAATGTTTAGTTTTTTCTCCTCTTATATTCCATGGTAAATTAACAGTTTCAACCAAATAAAAGCATATTCTTAATACAATATATTATTAATAAATGTTATTTAATTTATGTTCAAAACCTATTTCGATCATTTCTTTCTTTATTTAAATACTAGTGGACCCACCAATGCTTCGTTATTGCTTGATTTAATTTAAAGGGTAGTTATTCCATTTCATTACATTGACTTAAGTAATCGAATTGCAAAATGGTTTTATGCCACTTATGTTTTATATATATATATAATGTAACATCCAATGTTTGAATTGGATTAAAATATAGTAAGCATTTTTAGTTTATTTTTATTTGCTTTAAGTTGGTCAATCTAAAAAAGCTGTTGGTTTTGAAGAATAATAAACTGATTATAAAATGCTGAGTAAAGTTGCTATATAGTAATGAATGTAATTTGAAACTTTTTCGCAAAACTTTTCAAAATTTTCTTTATAAAAAAAACCCAGTTCCGACTATTATTCGCTTACAAAGGAACAGCAATTCATTTTTACTTTCTCCCCCCTATACGTAATATATGGAGAAAGTATTGTTTTCGTCCAAATTTTCGAATTTGCATTTTTAGTGGAATTATCTGTTTTAGTGCTCCCTGAACCCCAAAAAATTGTTTAGTGGTATTATCTGTGTTGGTGCTCCTGAACCCAAAAATATTTTTAGTGGAATTATTTGTTTTGGTGCTCCCTGAACCCAAAAAAGTGTTTTTTTGGTGATGTCTGTCCGTATGTCTGTTAGGATGTGTACAGAGCTGGAGACCATACCAACGGTCCGATTTTGATGAAATTTGGTGTGTAAGTTCTGGAATATCTCCAGGCGTTTTTTTTCATTTGTCACATTTTTGATTTTTAAGGGGTTTAAAAATGGTCAAAAAACGAAAAAATCTAAATTTCTCAAAAACGGCTCTAACGATTTTGATAAAATTTGGCTTACCTATTTATAGCCCTTAATTTACCCTACCATATGCAAAAAAAACGAATCTTTCTAAAAATTCTCGTTAATGTAATAATAATAACCTTTTAATAATAAAAGATTTTTGGGGATTTATGGCCAAAAAGGGGGTTGTTTTTCAAAATTTCAAAACCTTTTTTCGTGCATCTATACAGGCCTAATGACCTGTTTGGTGCACATTTGTTCGAAATCAATCGAATAGTTTTAATAATAATAATAATATTTATTAGTTAGGTACTCTCCTACTTTAATGTGTGTCCCCCTCCTACTTTAGTACAATTATGAATCACAGTGAATCTGTTTAAGAATTTAAATATGTTTGTGAGAAAGTATGTGCCAGTTTCTAGTACCGTTTATTATTATGTAGACTAGTGGACCCAGCAATGCTTCGCTATTGCTTGATTTAATTTAATTAAAGAGTAGTTATTCCATTTCATTACATTTTGACTTAAGTAATCGAATTGTAAAATGGCTTTTATGCCACTTAAAAAAATATACTACTTTAGATTTGTAGTTTGTAAACCTTATTTATAGATAACTAGGGGCTCTGCCCCTGGACGCTCCGCGTCCCAACCCCGGCTCGGCCTTCGGCCTCAGATGGCTGCTTCGCTTCGCTCGCAGGTGGAAAATTTGATAAAGAATCTCGTTAATCTTTTGCTCGTTTGTACATAGGTGACCGAGCATAAATTAGCTGTTTTATTTGGCAGCTGACTCAAACTCATTAAACATTATCTCCATAAGATTAACATGGGAAATTTGAAGGATTGTATACCGGAGCTCCTTCTCGGGTGAATAGCGGCTGAACGGATGATAATATATAAGACTTGACATATCTGTGAATGATTATGTTCAGTTTTTGATCCAAATCAGCTGTTTTATATATAATAGGTTTGTAACAATCAATGTTTGAATTGAATTAAAATATAGTTAGCATTTTTCGTTGATTTTTGTTTGTGTTTGTTTTTATTTTGTCAATGTAACCTCAAAAAGGTAATACTACATTATTGATACTGATTTGATCCAAATCAGTTGTTGATCAAAATCAGCTGTTTTAAGCTTTTCATACGAACAGCTGTTTTTGTGCCCCTGATAAAATCAATAGAAATCTTTCTTCCATAAGATTAACATTGAAACTTTGAGGGCCACTGGGGCGTAGCCCTAATGTCCTAGGACTTCGGTAAATGGCCTAAAACCTTCCCAGGGTTAACTTGTGTTACTATGCAAAATTTCAAAGCAATCGGATGGACGGTATACGAACGCAAAGTGGACAAAGAACCAAAAAAAACCCCCCATAAGGAATACACAGCAGAAATTTGCATTTGATTATAACGTTTGTAAGGCGAAAGATACATGATTTGTAATGCTTGATGGCAAATCTGGGCGTGCATACCTTTAATTTAAGACCTCAATTATGAAAATCGGTCGGGTAGAAGAGCCGAACGGACTCGGAAAAGAAAAACAGAATTTTTTTAATATATAAGATACAGTAAACCTTTTGTTTGCTTTTACCTAATCTAATAACACTGATAGTTGTGAAGAATTATTGTAAAAACCCTGATTCTAAATTGGTTGCAAATAAACGTGTTTTGGTTCATTGTAGGCCTAACCTAAAATTATGTTCAGTTTTTAATCGAAAATAGTTGTTTTATATATAATATGTAACAACCAATGTTTGAATTATTAAAATATAGTAAGCCATAAAAGTTATCACAGTAAGTACATGGAAGAATTTAAGGTATTTATGCATTCGCATTGGACAGGGTATGTTACGCGCCGGAAACGGGTGTGGATTTAGACGCTCGCTGCGTTCAGGTGCTACCCTGTAGAGTTCATTGCTCTTGCACTATAAGCCAGTCACTACTAGGCCAAGGTCACAACTAGCCCACCGAGTTGAAATGACTGCGCGCCGCCACTGGATAGTAGCCAGGGCTGGATTTAGCATTTTGGCGCCCCTATGCCCAATAATTTTTCCCGCCCCCTAGTCTGGTTAAAGTTACTTCCCCAAAAACCTTTATTAAAAAATTATATCAGACCTATATGTTAATTACATAAACACTACACCACGATGCAATTTTATCATTGCAAGTTTGTTGAGTAATTTACTTGGTTCTGGGCTTAACAAAATGCCGTCTTAAAACACTTTTAGTAGGTAAATGTTAAGTTATGGCTATTTATTTTTATTTCTAGATATTTTTTTTTGCTCGGCCGTGCGCCCCCTGGCCGCCCAATGACAAATCAGGTTCACAAAGTACTGAAGCAACAAGTGACACTCAGGAAGATAAAGAACAAAGGCATCTTCAAGAACATGAAAGGTCCCACAATATCTTGAAGACTATATATTTTTAATTCAGTGAGAAAGAATGTGGTGAACTATATGACTGATGATATCATTGTACGAATATATCGATTTGTAATAGATTGCAAAATGTGCTTTCTCATTGGTTAAAAACTGTCCATTGCAAGGGTTTACAGAAAACTTCAAATCTAAGAAACTATAAGAGTGACGAATGATTGGAAGATCGTGGTAGAAAGTTCAAATCTTGACGAATCCAATTCCAATGGTGTCCTTATCTTCTCAAAACAAGTCTAACGGTTATGTGCCTTTAAAAAGTGACGAGTTTGAGTCATTTGCTTGTGCTTTCTCGCGTGGCATCAGTTGATTTAGACAACTACAAAATTACAATGATGATTACAATGTAAATATGTGTTTTAGAAGAAATTTGCAAATACAAAAATTGAAGTTTAAAACATTTCCTGTCCAATGGTTTTTGTTGTATTGAGGTGGGATAATATTTAGTGGGTGAAGTATTCGATACAAGTTGTGTTGTCTGAGACTACTCAATTGAGCAGTCTGCCACTTGGACGTTAAACAAAACAAAAATATAATAACCCAAAGGTCCCAAAGGAGGGGGCTGAAGCCCCCACAGCCCCTGGATCCTCCAAAGTACCAAGATAATATTGGTGGGTTCCATAGTTTTCTAATATGATTCACTTGTTGACTGAGACTAAAACATTTCTCTTGAGTGACAGAGTGGTTTCTGTATTTGAACAATTGAAAAGTGAGATATCAAGGTCATTTGTCTCTACCTTATTATGAACTGGCCCAATTCAGTATTGAAACTGATTATGCAACAAAATAGATCAGTGGCATTTTTCTCAATAATGTATCTGATAGTAAGTAATGACATTCCTCTATAGAAAAGAAAGCCTTAATCATAGTAGAAGCTGAGGGAAATGGCATGAATTCCTTGCTGGTCATCATTTTACAAATATAAGCTGTCTGCAAGTTTCATGTTTGATTTGAATTATTCAGGAAAGGTAAACAATGATAAAATAATGAGATGGAGGTAGGAAATGTCTTGTTTTAAGTTTGACATCCTCTAGTGACCCGAGGAGGATAGTACAGTAGCTGATACCTTATCTGGTGTGAGCTCTCCCACTACTCCGCAGTATTGACAATTCCTTTTAAAACTTTCTGAATTATATGAAGCATTATGCCATACTGGTATTGCACAGATGTACCATTGGATTAGGAGTGCCTCTGTCTGTTCACGCAGTTCACGGTACTGAGATATGTAATGCACCATTGATGGTATAAGTGCGCATAACTCATGTGCCTGTGGTCCAGAGTGACTTCCACGTGGGGGGAGGAAGGTTGGTTTAGTGGGTATTGTCCTTTTGGATCGAGTCCCACAGTACCTTCTCAGGAGAGGTCTGTGTAAATGCATTCCACCTACCGAAAAAAAATCAGCGGATTACTACTTTATTGTTATTATCTCAATTATTGCTACGTAAGGTTTAATTGTTGATCACGAATTATGAATTATTTTTGGAATGATTATTGGGAGTTAGTTATTTCACGAGTGAAGGGTCATCTATAAACAATATATTATAAGGCAATATAGTTTTGCCTGATTAAATTTATTTTAGTTACTGGTTTGAGTAGAATTAGGTTTTGATTGTGGTATTGTTTTAATAGATTGTATTAAATTAAATAAAGTTTAGTAAAAGTAAATTCATTAAATTTTAAAATAATAATAAAAATAATTAAACAAAGAACTTAAATAAGAAGAAGAGTAAATTAAAAATAAATTGACGTAGGGTATAAAAACATAATTTAAAAATATTAATTGATTGTTCTGCCTACAAACTTGCTAAAGTTAATAAAATTGAAATTTAATATAAAATTGTGTTTTTATATAAATTTAATTTGTATTGTGGGAGCAGTTTATAACTAACAGATTTTAGTTTGCTTTAAATTTTTATTTTTGAATAAAATTTATTGATTTCTTAGAACAGGTTTGAGAGTAATAACTCACTGATGTTTGCATATCCAGTAATGAAGTCATGATGGTATCCATTATTTTAAAGATTTCTATTGTGTCTAGTTGTAGTAATATCCTAAGCACAAATAATATAAGTTGTTATAAGTTCAGTTCCAGTGTACTCATGGCTTAAAGGTAAAAAAAATCTAAGTAAAATAATTAATTATGAGCTGAACATACTTTATAGTAAATTTAAATTAGATGACTGGAAGTTTATATTTGATATAATTTTATTAAAAATATTTAGAAAACTTAATATTTGGCAACCAATTGCATCACCTAAGCCGGACAAAATAAATGGCCTGTTTCTTTGCTTCCAGTAAGTGATAGTACTTATTCTGCAACGTTTTTTAAAAAGTTAGTGTTCCTTGAAAGTTGGGCACGTACAGTTGTAGAATTGGCTGCCGAACAGAGGACCGCTACAGACGGATCGTTGTAGTATATTGTATTGAATGTATAGAGAATTAACGGTACCAGGAACTGGCACATACTCTCTCACAAACATATTTAAATTATTAAACAGATTCACTGTGACTTGTAGGGTAGGGTAGGATAGGTGATTTTTTATTAAAGTTAGAGATTAACTAATAAATATTATCATTATGATCTTAAATAATAAAAGCACTATTGTAATAATAATAAAAGATCTGAAACTATGATTTTAGTAACTTTGATCCCCCCAAACCCCTCCTAAAATTTCGAAATTTTTCATACCATTTCTTAGTGAGCACCTGAAGAAATTGTTTTTTAATAACTTTGATCCCCCCCCCCTAAAATTTCGAATTTTTTCAAACCTTTTCTTAGTGAGCACCTATGGCCATAGAGAAAGCTACATACCAAATTTAATTTCAATCTGTTCGGTAGTTTTTGAGAAATCGTGATGAGTGAGTGATTGGTATTTAACTTTTATACATATAGATCACAACTGATTTTTTGCCAAAAAGGGGTTGTTTTTCAAAATTTTTCAAAACCGTTTTTTGTGCATCTATACTGGCCTACTTGACAAGTTTGGTGCAAATTTGTTTGAAATCGATCGAATAGTTTTTGCTCTAGCTTTGTATACATACAGACATACATACAGACAGGCATTTTGTACAAACACAGAGAATAAAAATATATATTCCTTCTCTGTGGTACAAACCATTTCTCTATACTATATTTTTATAGTATAGCGAGAAAGTAAAATGTGTAGCCACACCTCCTAGATATACAGGCGTTTTGATACTTTATAATAATTGACGTTATAATAATTGAAGCCCATATATGTTTAAATGGGGCTTTTAAACTTATAGTACAGTCCAGCCCATTTCATCCCTAAAATACAATTTCAATTTATTAAGTTTTGAATGCGTGGTATTGAAAATTTATTGTTGTAGGTACTTGTAATATTTTTGTTTTTATTTTTGTCTCTAGAGTTGGTAAAATCATAACTAAATACGAATGAATTAATATACATTTAGTTTGACTATAGTCCTCACATAAGATATATTTACTTATAGTATGTTTGTTAATTGCTCTATCAATAATATATAATTATGTTTCCCTCACCTGTGATGGTTACTTATAATGTAATAAATATTAATGAATTTCAATAAGATGTTTAAGGTTTCAGATTGTTTGTATTTTTATATTTTAATGAGATTAATTGTTTGCAAAATATCTGCATTCTGTTAGCAACACCAATCATTTTTGTAATGAATATATACAGTTAACAAGTACAGTATTATACTGAAACTTCATAAATTAATAAATGTATTAATTATTATGAATGTAAGCATTATATCTTATGAATAAGTCATATCAAATATATCTATTTAATCTATGACTTTTCCCCATAGAATATTTTCATTGCCAGTTGCCACAGCCACTTATGCATTCGTTTGTTTTGTTTAAATAACACAGAAAACAATAAACTTAATAATTTGTTGATTTTTTAAATACTGTACCTGTTTGTTGTTTACATAATTATTGTTTATTGTATGTTATTTTAATTATATATAAATTGATATGATGACAACAGTAAATATGAGACAACAAAAACTAGAACAGCAGGTGAAATATTTCTTTAATATGTAATAATTTTATATTTGATAAACGGATGTTATTAGGCTATTCAAACGTATTAATATAATAATATAATATTTACTAACAGTAAGAAAAAGTAATATACTTTAAATTATATTTAGTAATTTACAAATAATTTAAAGATATTTATTGCCTCAATTTTTGTTAAATCATGCCATAGTCGCTTAAAGCCTCTCCTTAGATTGGTAGATAGATTAAGTTGTTAGGTAAAAATAATGTATTGTTAACACCTTGTACTTAGAAGACTGATTCTGTAAACGTATGTGTAGTTGCCAAATTCAGATTGTTATTTTCAGTTGTTTGGAAGTATAATTAATTATGTGAAAGGCTGTCATCTGCCAAAAAGTATTACATCAAACCTAACCTCTCAGAAGTAACAGATTTAAATAAAATTACATGGTGCCAACCTATGAGCAAGAGAATGCTGTAAAATGTAATCATCACATAATTCAACATATTAAATCAGTGTGAACAGTAAATATAATTCTGCAATATTTAATAGAACGAACTGTAAAAAAACCTTAAAAACAAACTTTTCTCACACCATGTAGGTAGCCTATATGAATAAATATTGTACAAAGTTTTTGGACAACACTGTAAAATTACAAGATTTTTATACTCCCCATTTCAATGTGTTTAGGGGAACAACTTGAAAGTCACTGTAGTTGTAAATTTATCACTAAAACAAACTTAATTAATTATAATATATCGGGATATTATAGGCGTAGGTACGTAAAATAGGCCTGTATAGATGCACGAAAAAAGGTTTTGAAAAAACTTGAAAAACAACTCCCTTTATGCCCAAAAACCCCCCAAAATCAGTTTTTATTATTATTAGCTAAACGAGAATTTTTAGAAATAGTATGCGGTTTTTTGCATATGGTAGCCTAGGGTATATTAAAGGCTACAAATAAGCCAAATTTTATCAAAATCGTTAGTCGTTTTTTTATAAAAAAATAACAACTGCTTTTTTGTTTTTTTGCCAAAAAGGAGGTTGTTTTTAAAAAATTTTCAAAACCATTTTTCGTGCATCTATACAGGCCTACTTGACATATGTCTGGTGCAAATTAGTTTGAAATCGATCAAATAGTTTTTGCTCTAGCTTTATATACATACAGACATACATACATACATACAGACATACAGATAGACATTTTGTAAAAAACCACTTTTTTGGACTCAGGGGGTCTCAAAACGGATATTTTCACAAAAATCTCTATATTGATTTTTTTTGCGATCACTGTACTTCTGTACATACTATAATAGTATAGTGAGAAAGTAAAATGATCAGTGTAATTAAGACAGTAATCAGTGTGTATATTAAAAGTAAAACATAGTAACACCTGATTTTGTGTATAGTAGGGCCAATCATTTTTGATTTTGTGTTGCAATCATTCCTAAAAGTTAAATTAAGAAATAAAATTTAGCATTTTTAATAATAAACTTTTACCTGCAAAAAATAAGAAAAGGGCTATGTGCCAACTCTTATACTGTAAAAACCGGGCTAAGTCCACTACTCAAATCTGTAAAAAAATTATTTTTTTTTAAACATGCTTTCCTATTCATGAATAACATAAATAGACTTGAACTAAAAAAATTTAAAAATCCCACTGGTATTTTCGGAACTTCGCAAGAGTACACCCCATGCTTTTTGGGTGTGTTTATTTTGTGAAAAGTAAAAAGATTGCTAGCTATCAAGTCTCATTACATTACCAGATTCGCTGAGGAAGAATTAATTTTATCTGTGGGTTATTTTTTAGTTTGAGTCTATTTATGTTATATTCATGGATAGGAAAGCATGTTTAAAAAAAAAAAATTTTGTTGCATTTGTTTTATTTTTTAGTTTTTAGATATAGTCATAAATTGGATTTTTCCAAAAAAATTTGGTCCTTAGAGCCAAACCCCCCCCCCCCTGAGGGTTAATTTTTTGGTTAAAATAACTATGCGAGAACGCAGACGTAATGCGTGTGATGTGCTATACGAAGCTGCCCGAGGCGATCCGGAAACAGCTGAGGCGACCATGCACCGGTTGAACGGTAGTGAGTTGAAGAAAAGAATGTAAAAAGAGGGCTAAATGTTTAAAATATAATTGTTATTTATATGGGAAATTTACATAGTAGTAGTGATTCTGTTGTTTAATCAAAGTGCTGAGTTAACAAACAGGTTAAAGGAACTTTTTTTGTAAAAAATTGCAAGCAAATAATGTTTTTGCTAATTTTTATTATAAAAAGAAAAAGAAAATTAAATAGTTTTTACAAAGTTCAAAAACATAAAATGTTGTTATAAATATGCCCTTTTCTAGCACAGTCAACTTATATACTATACAAAAAGCTATTACAATGTAGAAAGAAGTAACTTAGATTTAAAAACATTATAAAAAATGTACTTAAAACATAAAATTTTAAAAGAATTATGCCTTAGTAAACAGTAAAAACAAATTTCGATCCTAAAATACAGTGTAAAAAACACAGTTGTATAACAAACATGACTTTTACTATGCTAGGTTTTAGTAAAAAGGTTTGTTTTCTTCTTTGAGGTACAGTAAGCTGTCTATAAACTTTTTCAAGTCTTGCTTTTTTTAATTTTTCAATCTTGTTGTCAGTTCTATCAGAGATCATGAATAATAAATAGATCTTGCATCCATACGGGGGCTGTGTGCCGGAAAAAAGGTTGTCGCGAAAATAGTACGTGATCGCGCCGCGAGGTAGCGCTAGGGAGAAAGCATTGGTAGCATTGGTGTTTCAAAGAGCTTCCTTCGTTTCCCCAATAGATAGCGCCAAAAAAGTCGAATTTCCAGTGGAACAAAATATTGCATTGGATCGGAGTTCTATTAGGTTATCCAAATACAATGGTTCTATCCTTCTTCACTCCTTTTTTTAATACAATCGTTTGAGCCCATGGTTCGAGTTCACTGAAACTTTTTTTGTAAACACTTTTCCTGGACTAGTTTTGGAGATTTTAAGCCAAAAATCCTTAGAAATTTCGTTTTTTGGTGTTGAGGTAGTCTTTGGCTGCTTTGGAAAAGTCATGAAAATCTTCGCCTTCCATCATGGTGGTCAGAAAAGGGGTTTTGCTATTAGCATTACGCAGAACTATAACAAGATCTAAAGGAACCTCTCTACTCTTCATATCTACTCTCACTTCTGTAATCTTTTTCTTTTTTCTATAAGAGCAAAGTCACAATCATAGGTTAGGTATGAATGTCCAGGGACGACATACTTGTGATGAACTTCATCAAAGTAATCGTTACAAACCAAGTAGGCTAAATCCATAAAAACATTATCATTGGATTTTTATTTTGGCCGTAGCAGTTGTCAGACCAAACTATTAGCTTCTTTTTCTGGGTAATTTTACTTTTAATGCCTCTTAGTATGCAACTAGCAATTTCGTTGCCTCCCCTTCCAGCCATGCCCTCGTGCCAAACAAACATAAAACCTTTGTTATTGTCGTCCATATGCAACCCAAGATTGTAACAGGAAAGTTGGCGTAAATAGTATATTTTGCAGTGTGTTAACATGGGCAAAGAGATAACTTGTTGTAAGTCTATGAATACAGTACATGTATCACTTGTAGAAGCAGTTGACTCTACATGATCATGCTTCATCTCTTCCCTGGCTTTCTTTGCTTTTTTATGATGAAGTTCTATTGAGCTACCTTAATTAAATATAACATTTCAGCGTAAATACTCTTTTTTCAAGTCAAATATACAAATTATATTTTATTTTACCGAGTGAGATTAGAATACATTTAAGTTACAAATATTAGTTTATATTATATTAATTTATATTAAATGCTATTGATAATATAGGCCTAGGTTGGTGCAACTTTGAACACTTTCTAAAAATATAATATACCGGTAAGTTAAATAAAAAATATAAGAATTAATAATAAAGCAATAATTGAAAAATGCTAAAACTTCAATAGGCTATGTTGTGAGTTGGGCCTTTTCTGTTATATCCCCGCATTTATAAACTATTTTCTAAAATTATTTTCTATTCTCAAACTATTTTCTATAGAATGAAGATTAATCGGGAATGCCCAAATAACTATTTATAACTACTCCATAACATAAAAGGAAAGAAGTTTCCAGTTTTTGGTGATATTAGATAAGGGTTATCGCAAACGCGTAACTTTAATATTCGACTCTAGCCTAATTTTTTTGCAGACAACAACGTTGTTTTACATTTTACTGTTACAGGTTAAATGTTGAATACAGGTAAACATAATCTGACTAAATAGGTTAGGTTAGAACCTTTTAGGTATTTTTTTATTATTATTTTTGCATTTCTGTTGCCATATTTTAGCCTAGAGTCGAACAGTAAAGTTGCGCATGTTTAAAAATTGTTTATTATTTTTTCCCCAACGATTATACGTTTAAATGGCGAGTAAATATTATATTTCACATTTGTAGTTCTATCCCGATTAATCCTCATTCTATAGAAAATAGTTTGTAAATGCGGGGATATAACAGAAAAGACCCTGTGAGTTTCATATTCACTTAGATTAGTCTACATTTTAAGAAATTACCAGCAAAAAATTCTGCGCAGTTGTTTCATGCACTAGAAGCTAAGCCGAATAATCTGTATAATAGGCTGTATAAAGAGATTGATCTGTGTTATTCATTTCCGGTTTTATATGAAAAACTACAATCATTAAATGGTTAAAATTATACATTTGTTTTGGGTGCTTACAAAAATAGTATTTTTTTAGAGCAACATTAAGATAGGCTTATTAGGGCGAGCGGTTTAAACTGACAGCGGTGAAAATAGGACCGAATCTGATAATTGTGATGGTGAAACTAACCTACATAAATTTATATATTTGTCTGATAGGCTTACTTATTAAATTGAAATCATTTTTCAATAGTTTTTTTTACAATTTGTTGCTCTTATTTGTTTTCTATACGGTACTAATATTATAAAGAGGTAAAGTTTGTTTGTTTGTTTGTATGTAGGGGGTAACCTCTGGCGCTACTGAACCGATTGAAAAAATAGTATTACTAATAAAAAGCTACACTATCCCTGAGTAACATAGGCTAAAATTCATTTCGGTAAAAACCTTTTTTTATTTTAATATTTGTAAATTTAGTCGGAAAAAATCTCAGGTTAGGCCTGGAATGATAAACCAACACATGTACCATATTTACATTTATTACCATAGCAACCAATTGAATAAAATAACATAATATAGATGCAATATATAGTTTACCTTATACAGTAGTCGGAGCAATTCTTGATATTTTTGTAGTTACACTACAGCGCTGTTTCGCCGTTCACAGCCGGCTTCGTCAGGTG
>JAGFPH010001602.1:243019-263108 GCA_018207615.1 Philaenus spumarius | reverse complement strand
CTAGGTGAATTTGTTTTTTGGTTTAACTGAAATATTATAAAAGTTTGTTAACTAACTCAAGAGTCATGAATAATATTAATTTTACACAGATAAATTTCAACCCTCTTCATAAACATCCTGTAATTTATTAAACCTTATCCCATTTTAAACCAAGATAATTTATAAGTTAACCATTTACATTCTATTTTCCTACAATTTGGTAGTGATGAAATTTTAAACATAGTATTTGCAATATACTAATTTATATTAATGGTAATTATTGTTTTATGTTGCGTACTGTATTTTATGTTAATAAAATCTTACCATTTATCAGACTTTATCATTTCAACTACATAATTTTAATAAAGGGATCAAATAATAACACTAACACTTTTGTAGAAAACATTATTTGTTTAAAGAATTACAAATATTTATTAATACTTATATCAAATAATATAGAAACAATTATTATTATAAATACTATGTTTGTGTAATTAATTCAGAAACACATCTCAGGATAATAATATTTTACAAATGTTATTAAATATTGGAAAACTTACATACATTTATTAATGTTTTTATAAAACAAGTGCAGTCTAAAATAATTTACAAACATATCTAATCACATTAGGCCTACAATAGTTTCAGCTAAAATCAAGTTTTGATTATTTGTATCACATTTTATTTTTATATAATAATAAAATCTTACCATTTATCAGAATTTATCATTTCAACTACATATTTTTAATAACGGGATCAAATAATAACACTTACACTTTTGTAGGAAAAAATTATTTGCTTCAAAAATTACAAATATTTATCAATACCTATATAAATAAATTTACATATAATTAATTCAGAAACACACCTCAGCATAGTAATATTTTAAAAATGTTATTAATATTGGAAAACTTACATTGGTTAATGTGTTTATAAAACAAGTGCAGTCTAAAATAATTTACAAGCATATTTCTAATCACATTACAATAAGTTCCACTAAAATCAAGTTTTTATTATTTGAATCACATTATTTCTGTTGAGTACATTTTTGTTAAACCAATCATTTAATACTTCAACATTATTTAGAGCGCACACAAATTTAGTTTGACTATTGTGAAAAAAAAAAACAACGTTTAAATGTCTCGTTCGAGTTTAAAATTCCAAGAGATGGACAATGTAAATCTTCTAAATTTATAACTTCTTTCTCCAAAACATGTTCAATAAATACACATTTTTCTTTACCCTTGAAGTAAATAATATTCATTTTTCACAGATGAATTTCAATTCTTTTATCAACGATTCATAACTGGTCGAACCGTCGCCCCACTTTAAACCATGATAATTATGAGTTAACCAGTTACATTCTCTTTTCCTGAAGTTGGATAACATATTAAATTCGAAAAGCGGTCCGACAATATAGTGCTGACAATATTTACTATCTGTAGATTTTATGGCTAATTCCTTTATTATAAATTCGTTAGAGTTATTCTTAAAACCTTGGAAGTCAATTATTACATTTATTACAATAACTAAACACCAAACGCTACAAAAAAATACTAATATGCATCAAACAATAACCATCCTATTTATGAAATATTTCCGAAGTCAATCCCATCGTTTCTAGTTTCAACTACTTTAATGAATAGTAATCTATTATAGTTGTTGTATGATTTCAAAATACTTATTACAAGTCTTAAATATTGCAGTTGAATAACAGCTATATGGGACGTTTGTTTTACCAAGAGTCCATTTTATTCGGGATTTCTGAAAATAAAGAATGTAATATTGAGTGAACCACTTAGAAATTATATAACTGCACTTTAATATTTCAAAAATAACATAAGTCGATGCGTTCTTATTTATTATATAAATCAAGTATAAACAATAAACGTATGCTGACTGAACTCTTAAAATATATAATTTACAATTTTCGTCCCCTACGAAAACATTTCTTCAAAATTCGATTAAAGATAAGTTATATTTTGGAGGACTTTATTGGACTCTTTCATGATGGTTTTGCACACCCTTAAGTAATTTAGGGTTTTCAGCGGTTGTAAATATATTTCAAGTCGGTGGTAGGTAAATCGCCTTTTTTATTCATGTTATAGATTAGAAAATATAAATCTTTATTAAACTAAATTCATTACTAATATATCACCACTCATAAATGGAAATTTTCAAAACTGAGAAAAAATAATATAAGTTTTAAGATTTTCACCTTAATAAAAATACAATTTGTTTATAGAAAAAAGAAAACAAAACAGGGTAATTTTTCTGTGATTACAGCCTTTTGTAAAAAAATGTAAGATTAGTTGAATACATATCTGGTAAAACCTTTTTGAAAAACAGCTGATATGTTTTAAAAATTAAAAAATTATTACTATAACATATATAAAACCAAACAATATTTAAACTCAGTGGTTATGTAGTTGATTTTATAAATAAATTTTACAATTTTTTTTTCAAAAGCAGAGTTTCGACGATATTTAGAAAAGTTATTTCACTTACAAATATTTGATTTTAATTTTGACGTAATTAGGTTTTTATAACTCAAATGTATTTGAAACAAGTTTTAGATTAAAAATTCACCATTTATATTGTTTGTAGTTGAGTACATATTAGGTAAAACTTTTTTGAAAAATAATTGTTATGTTTTAAATATTATAAAATTATTACTATTACAAAATATGAGACTAAACAATATTTTAAACTCAATGGTTATATAGAAATTTTTATAAACACTTTTTACACATTATGTTTTTTTTCCTAAGCAGAGTTTCGATGAGATTTATAAAGTTATGATTTACAAATATTTTATTTTAATTTTGGTGTAATTATGTTTCATATCTCAAATATATTTTAAACATGTTTGAAATTTAAAAATATTAAATCACCATTTATATTATTTGTATCATTTTAATATTTTATTTTTAATACTTACGCATGATTATAATTTGAACAAAATAACTATTTTTTTCAAAGATCGAAGTAAAATATACTATAGAGAACCAAAATCCAGTTTTGAAAAAGCTGTTTTGAAATAATTTGAAAAATGGTTCCTTAACGAAAGAATATTAGTTTCCTTGTTTTAACTTTAAATCGTGTTTTCAATCAGAATATTCTAACAACAATCTATATATTTTATAAACTAATTCACGATGTTTAGCATAACACTGTTGTATGATTATTTCAAGGTTGGTTAAGGTCGGTTAATTTTGTACCACCTTTCTAATGTGCCTAAAGGTATTTCGATAGAATTAGATTCTTCCCTGTAATGTCTTACTCAGTTTCACTGTTTCTATGGATTATTTTGGAGGAGATCGTCAAGTACAATCTAAAATAATTTACAAACACATTTTGTTATAATAGTTATTACAAATTGTAAACCTTTTCAAAAATAACTGATATGTTTAAAATATTGTTACTTCACATAAGGGCAAAAAATATATTTTTAAACTCAGTGTTATATATAATTTGTTATAATAGTTATTCAAAGTGAGTTTCTTTTTCTTCTTAAAAGGATTCGGTATATATTTAAAAATTTGACTTACAAATATTTGTTTTTCAATTTATGGATACACCTTCACAAAAATGTACTATATTTTTCTAACCTTCATAACCCTTGTTCCATTTTTCTAATAGGATCAAACATCCACCGATGATATACTTCTGGTAATTTTAATGAATAAGTATTATTGAAAATCTATACCGAGGGTTTAAAAAATATATAAATCTTCATTAAACTAAATTCATTACTAATATATCTTTATTCAAGCATGAAAATTTTCAAAACTGTGAAAAAATAATATATATAATTTTAAAGATTTTTATTTTTATAAAAAAAATAAATAAAATTTTTGTAATGAAGGAATAAAACAGGTTAATTTTTCTATGGTTACAACCTTTTTGTAAAAAAATGTATGATTAATCAAGTTCATATCTGGTAAAACTTTTTTGAAAGAAATAACTTATTTGTTTTAAACGTATAAGGACAAAACATATTTTTAAACTCAATGTTATATAGAATTTGTATTACAATAGAATAATATTACAAATTGTGTTTTTTCTTACGATTGTTCAAATTATATTTAAAAAGTTAGGAGTTACAAATATTTATTTTTCAATCTGGACTGACAGTTTTGGTTATTTATTATATATACTATAGAGAACCAAAAATACTCCTTCACAAAAATGTATAATATTAAGTTATTATTGTCTCGAGTTCATAAATTACTGAATACATTCGTATTTTATTTCTTCTTTATTGTTCGTTTGTAGTATCTAAAAGTAATTTTGAAACTAAAACCCGGTATTTTATTAAAAATAATAAATTTTAAACATACGATATATAGGTTAGTTTCTTTTTAGTTTAGTTTAAATATTTCTATTTTCCTATTGCTACTTTTAAAACGGTATGCCTACCAACTATTCTTACCCGTCAAGATTTGTGTATGTTATTTAGCCTACATATTACTTTAAAAAAAAAAAACTGTTTTAAAATATTTGAAAAAACTTACCTTAACCAAAGAATAATAATTTCCTTGTTTAACTTAAGAACGTGTTTTTAAATTGACAACAGTTCAATTATAGTGTTGAATTCACATAATAATATTTAAATCGGTAATCTTAATATAAAGAAAGTTGTGGTCACCCTTAGGTTTAGGTTGAGTTAAGTTATCAAAAATACAAATAAATGAGAAAGTTGTAGTTACCCTTAGGACAAGAAATAAAAGATAGTTGTATTTAAACTTTAGGTTTATATGAGGGTGGGATTTATTTTTAGTCATGGATCCACTGGGATTTATTTTGAGTCATAGATCCAGCTGCGTTAAAAGAGAAAGTTGTTTTTCACCATTAGGTTTATAGGGGAGAGGGTAACCTTGGGTAAAGTTTAAAAAAGGTGGGGTTTGGATTTATTTTTAGTCATGGATCCAGCTGTATTAAAAGAGAGAGTTGATTTTAACCAGGTTTAAATAAGGTGGGGGTGGGATTTATGTTTAGTCAAAGTTTTTGGGGAGGTTGGGATGCATTTTTGGGGTGAGGGGTGACCCGGGAATAATTGGGTGGTGGGTGGAATTTTATTGGTGGAGGGATGAATTTTTGGACCTGGGGCTGGAAAAAGGGGGTGGTGGGTGGGAGGCGGAGGGTGGAATTTTTGGGCCGGGGCGGAAAAAGGGGGTGGTAGGAGGTATTTTGGGGGTGGAGGGAGGAAATGTTGGGGCAAATTTTGGGGTTGGGGGTGACCCTTGGATCCACCCGGATCCACCTGGTCTATACTCCTCTATTCCCCTTTACTTCCCTGGTTCTTTAAAAATAAGGAAAACCAATAGTATACAAACTGTTAAGGAACAAGTAAGTGACAAGTCGCATTGTTTATAAACTTCAATTGGTAATAATTGGCAAAGGGTTGGGGTCCCATAATGTCACTACCCTGGAGAAACCAGGATCCACCTGGTCTATACTCCTCTATTCCCCTCTACTCAGGGATGTTATATGACATCGCGCGATGCAGTTTTTGAGCACATTTCTGCAAAGGTATGAAACCCTCTTAAAGCAGATATATATATGATACATGATCAAAATATTCTTTAGGGCTCTGCCCCTCAAGCAGTTTTTATTCTCATGATAACCCTCACACTAATAAATTATAATCTCACAGTTTTCTTCACTCGTTTCGAAGGTGCCATGGGATTCCACCCCACTGACATTAATAACTATTTTTACTAACACATAATGCTGGAATTATGGAGCTGAAATTCGGTCGGAAGATAGGTATTAGAAACATATCCGTACTGAAAATCCTTTGGGTCTACAGCCTACTGGCATTCAAAATTTGTATATTTCAAATGAACAGTGGTAACCTTATTTACTTATTACTTATTTACCTTCTTTACTAATGGTAAAATAATTGTTCTAATCATGTAAGATCACATGAACGAAGTCACAGTGAGTGCCATGAAATAATTTATATTATTTTGAAAAGAAACTGTTTTTAGTTTCGTTTCCAATTAAGGTTAAGGTTAATTAATCAAAACCGATAAACAAAAGTGTTAAATTTCATAATTGGTTTTGTAAGTTTAATTTAATATCTTTAATAATCAGACATACTATTGCATTATACAATAATATTATATTTTTGTTTTCAGTACACCTGATTCAGAAGTACAGTATATTATTAGTTATCAATGACACTTTAATGCTTCTGAGAGTTCCATTCTTACAACTTATTGTAGATCGTACCTTATCTCTTACAAATTTAAAATTATTACATTCGCAAGTGTTTCAAAATATTAGTTAAGTATAACAGTAATAATATAAAAAGTTAAATATGGGTGTTTCACGTTCTTTTGCAAACATAAAATGTTCTACCTTTAATAACATAACCAAATAATAGATCTACTGAAAAGTTTGAACTATTAAACATGTTAAGTTTAATTAAAAAACAAACACATTTTTTTGTAATTTCTACAATTTAGAATTACAAAAATTTTTATTTGTTTTTAATAGAATATGGAATTATACCAAGTACCTTCGGTCATCACTATCAATCGTACGTTAAGTTTAATTAAAATGGTTATAAAAATCAAGTAAAATGGGATAAAAAATACAACATACAAGGTTATCTAGTAAGTATATTTATTATGAGTTAAAATAACATCTAAACATTATAGACTCTAATCAATTGCCCTATTATTGCTCTGCAACTCGGGCACGTCAGAGGCCAACGCACACAGCAGCAGACGGACGTCTGCAGACGGACGTATGCATGCAGACAGATGTTTTGGTCAACGCACACAGCCACAGACGTTTTGCAACGCATGCAGATGTTTTGAGTCAAGAACTTATTTTCCTCTCCCCCTGCTCGTTTTCAGTATACTGTGAGATGGCGTCAAATAATGTTGTGTGGTGTAACGCGAATTTCGCAAAAAGTATTCCGTGGCTAGAAGACGATGATTCGAGTGATGATGAGTTGGTGCTGTTATATTCAGTATTAAATAGGTCACATTGGGTAAATCCGATTAATAAAAAAAGAAAACTTCATGGTGAATACCATCATCTTATGCAAGGGAATTACTTATGTAGTAAGGGAAATATCATATCTACAAGTACACCTGAAGAGATTTGCCAGTTTTATGAAACTAGCTGGAAACCTATACCTCGCTTTGGAACACGTGCTA
The DNA here is from genome assembly GCA_018207615.1 of Philaenus spumarius. Lineage (NCBI taxonomy): Eukaryota > Metazoa > Arthropoda > Insecta > Hemiptera > Aphrophoridae > Philaenus > Philaenus spumarius. The sequence goes on along the minus strand of JAGFPH010001602.1, from coordinate 255,951 downwards.
CTGAAGAAGCAAAAAAATTAGAGCACAATTCGTAAACTTCTTTAACTCAGAACACGGGAGTGTACCTTGGCAATGGGAGAGTGTTTAGCAGACATGCATTGGGAAAATACCTTAATCTATTATAATCTATTTATCATACAATACATTTTTTAAATATATATTATGACTGTAAAAATAAATATAACTGCGTGTAAAAAATGTATTGTGTTATATTAAAGCACCTATATTGTGTTTAGTGTCTTTTTCTATAATGTGCAAGCTTAATATTTATAGAGAAAGAGGGTTTTAAAATTGTACTAAGAAAGCTCCAAACAAAACCCCAGAAAGTATATTCAAAACTTTATTTTTATTTTATCTATATAATGTTTAATACTCATTTCAATATAAGCTGAGGATCGTACAAAAATTAAGTGAGGTAAAAATGTATAAAGGTTAAAAGACAAAAATCTTTGCTAAAATATTAACTTACTTTCTTTTCCCAAGCCAGTTGCAATCTCGCTCCAAGCCTTTTCTCTAAGCATAGTGTCACGGTAATCAGGCAAACGTGGGTCCCAAAGAACTCGGTGACATCTCACTGCTTCTATTAATTGTTCCATGTCGATTACAACAAAACTAAACCTAAACTAATATAACAAACTAGTGGACCCGGCAATGCTTCGCTATTGCTTAATTTGAAACTTTGAAAGCCTGTAATTCGTATCCCGTGTAATTCAACATCCTGTAATTCGTATCCCGCGAAATTCAACATAGGCCTAATGATTGTTACACATAATTAATAAAACAACTGATTTGAATCAAAAGTTTAATACAATTTTAGGTTAGCCCTTTAAAACCTATGAAATATAATAATTAAAACATCTAATATTACAATTTAACATTATATTATTGTTACACATTATAAATAAAACAGCTTATTTGGACCAAAGGTTTAACACAATTTTAGGTTAGGCCTATTATTATAAAATCAACACACTTTTTTTGAAAGAGTTTGGAATAATCACCATAGTAACCAGAATAACACATTAATAAATACGAATCAGCTGTTTCATCTGTTATATGGCTGCTTATGGGAGGGATGAATTTTCGCATTTTCTACCCTTTAAATTCAAAATTTTGCAAAATCCTTTCTTAGTACGCCTCTACATTATTGGACGGATGTACCTTCCAAATTTCAAGTCTCTAGCTTTAATAGAATCGGCTCTGCGTTGATCATCAGTCAGGACATTGCATTTTATATAAGAGATAATACAAGGAAACACAACCAACGTATTTTACATAAAACAGACAGCTCATTACTGGTAAACAAACCCTAGAGCCTCCAGCGGAACTGATGATAAACTCAGGTAGCGCATGCGCGATACAAAACGTATGCAAGCAGACGTTCAAAAAATCGCCCTCGGAGCGATTCCAAAACGTATGCATCCAGACGTCTGCAGACGTCTGCAGACGGACGGATTTCTGTGTGCGTTGGCACATTTGATAAGCTGGAAAGCGATTTTTCGTATGTCCGTCTGCAGACGTCCGTCTGCTGCTGTGTGCGTTGGCCTTAATATGCGTCTGCGCAATACTTCCATCTGATGTAACCCCGTGGAAAAGGGTGAGGCTTATAAAAGCCTCAGCGCACCCGTGGCAGAAAACCGTGTGACCACAGGGCTACGGACCCTAGAGGCCCGCATGCTTCGGCAAACACTGCAGCTCACAGGGTTTCCCTCTTCAACTGCTGTGTCATCAGCGGCCGACAAACCTTGGATGCCGATTCTCAGTTCCTCGGCCTGCCTCAACACTTCCTCCAGCCCCATGAACTCATTGGAAAGTTGCGTAGTTGGTACAATCCTGTACTGACTGTACGGCGACTCAACTGCATGAACTTCCACATCTAAAAAATACATGATTTTCAATTATATTTTTTTATTATTAAAAAACAAAATTGTATTTCTTTCTTTATTTGTAATAATTTGTTTGCGAAGTACGTTAAACTTATAGTGTTTTGTTGATATAAATTTGTTAAAATTTTTATATTTTAACAGAAAATTTACTCAGTTTGTATTTCAAAATACCTTTAATATCATCCTTTGTTATAAATAAGCCAAATTTTATCAAAATCGTTAGAGCCGTTTTTGACAAATTTGTATTTTTCTCGTTTTTTGGCCATTTTTTGGGGGGGGGGGGGGGTTAAAACACCTTAAAAATCTAAAATTTGAAAAAATGAAAAAACCGCCTGGAGATATTCAAGAACTACACCTACATACCAAATGTCATCAAAATCGGACCGTTGGTATGGACTCCAGCTCTGTGCACATCCTTACAGACACACGGACAGACATCACAAAAAAACCACTTTTTTGGGCCCAGGGAGCACCAAAACAAGTAATTTCACTAAAAATATTTTTGGGTTCAGGGAGCACCAACACAGATAATTCCACTAAACATTTTTTTTCGGTTCAGGGAGCACCAAAACAGATAATTCCACTAAAAATTCAAATTTGCACGAAAACAATACTTTCTCCATATATACTACGTATAGGGGGGAGAAAGTAAAAACGACAATTGAAAAATGAAACTTATATCATTCAAAAGATACACCAAAAACATAAATTATGTGTGTATGTTGCCGTTAAGGCAGGTAAAATAAATTAAACATAATTTTATGTTAGAGACCTAGACTGATTAACCAACATATATATTTAATTGAATGTATTTCATTCATTACCATAGCAACCAATTGAATAAAATAACAGATAAAACAGTTGATTCGGATGTCCAGCTTAGTACAAAACTAGTAGCTTGTAGGGGCAATAGGCTATATATTCTAGAAGGCCTAATTCTCACTTTGAAAAAAAAACAGCTGGAATTTAAAAATAAAAAAACTAACTATGTTATATCCTAGTTAAAAATTAATAAAACATATCATAATTTATTAGTAGGCCTATTTATTAATAATATACGGTAATGATAGTGATTAACCATTCTGATTTCAAAATATAAAACAATTATTTGTATTTCTAACTTTTTGATTAGGATTTTGATTAAGTGTAGACCTTATCCTTACTGGTTCTTTTAACCTTTATTATAATTGCTGTTATAAAATATACGAAATAATTTTATTTGAACATAGTTACGAAGGAATACGATTCCTGGTTTCCTTTGTCGCTACTTTGGTCTCACAGGATGCGCACCGTGCATTGCGCGAGTTGGGCGGTAAAACGAAATAATATTTTTACTTATTAAGGGTCTGCTCCAGTAAACGAGAAAGCAACCGGAAACGCGCTTCTCTCTATAACCTTATCTAAACAGTGCAATTTCTTGCAGCTGAGCGCTTTGACTTTGCCTCATTTCAAACCATTTTATAAATCCATCTTTTGTAATTGAGTGCTGAAAAAAAAACTGAATATTCTTTATAAAATTTCGGATCCGGCTTGCAAATTACTTTTCATTATTAACTTTTTATTGTGTTAGGAAAAAATTCAAACTTTTTACTTATAAAATGTCAATTACATTACAAAAGAAAAGCATTTAAAAAAATCTAAATGCAAAACGGATGCGTATTGTAATTGTGCTTAAAATGAGACCTTGCAAACAATTTTATGATAAAAATAAACGGTACTAGGAACTGGCACACACTTTCTCACAAACATATTTAAATTATTAAACAGATTCACTGTGACTTGTAGGGTGGGGTAGGAGAGGTGATTTTGTATTAAAGTTAAAGATTAACTAATAACTATTATTATTATTATTATCTAGAGAGAAAACTATTAGATCGATTTCAAACAAATTTGCACCAAACACGTCAATTAGGTCTTTATAGATGCCCGTAAAAAGGTTTTGAAAAAGTTTGAAAAATAACCCCCTTTATGGCCAAAAAACCCTCAAAAATCAGTTATTATTATTAGGTAAACGAGAATTTTTAGAAAGATGCGGTTTTTTGCATATGGTAGGGCACCTTAAAGGCTACAAATAAGCCAAATTTTATCAAAATCTTTAGAGCCGTTTAAAAAAAATAATAATAACTGATTTTTTGGGTTTTTTTTACCAAAAAGGGGGTTGTTTTTCAAAACCCTTTTTTATGCATTTATATAGGCCTACTTGACATGTCTGGTGTAAATTTGGTTGAAATCGATTGAATAGTTTTCTCTCTAGCTTTGTATACATACAGACCGACATACGTACAGACATACAGACAGACATTTTGTAAAAACCACTTTTTTGGACTCAGGGGGTCCCAAAACGGATATTTCCACAAAAATCTCAACATCAATTTTTTTGCGATCACTATACTTTCTCTATACTATAGTATAGTGAGAAAGTAATAAACGAAATAAATGGTTTGAAATTTAACATTGCTCTTATGGGATAAAAATCCAAGATGGCCGCCACTACAGCAGACCATTAAATCAGTCTTATTGGTAGTACTGTAATAATCAGTTTTAGATGTAAAGAGCGGTGCGCGGTTTCGGACCGACGAGATGTCACCGTCACATGTGCTACAGTATTAATACCATATTTACATATAAAATATTATTAATACCACCATTTTTTATGTAGCCTACCGGATACAGCAAATCTGCATACTTGATCGAAAAGTTATTCTCGTGGGAAATAATTCAATACTGGACTTCATTTCAATCTAAGACTCAATCACTATTACTTTAGTGTACACAAATTTTAATTTGTGTTAACATATAAATATTTTGTTAGTCAAATTTTAGTTTTCACCATTTTATTAAGCATAAAAAATGAACAATCCTATATTTTTTTATTACTCTACGTCAATTAGTTACTGAGATACTGAAACTGCTAAACACTATTTATGGGGAATAAATACAATTTTATTTATTTCATATCTATGAATATATCTTTATATATAATTCTGTTGTAGGGATAAAAGAAAAAATCTCACATGCAACTCCAAAGTTTTTAGTTGATTATGATGGGAAACAAACTAATCAACTCGGCCGATTTTCCGTGTGAAAAGAATTTAACACCATTAAATCGACGGGAATCACATCTAAACGGCAATCGAGGACTTGTGTCCCCCATTACAGAATGCGGTTGTTGTAGGCAACGAGGCTAGGGATCTGATAAAGCTCAAAACTAACATCTTTCGGCATGGTTTTTAGCTTGAACCTTTTGTCTGACTCCTATTTCTCATAATCTCTGTTCTTCCAGGGTTTGTATTCATTGGGTGAAAGGCAGTTTTGATTCCAATATTTAGTTACAGCCCAGTGTTAACTAAATTATAAACCAACGAGTTCGCACTCAGCCCGCTGGCGTCAGGGGAGCGAATTTACACATTAACAACATTAAAAAATCTAATAAGGTGTTAAAACAAATACTTATTATGCTACTTTTTTGGGAAGTACCTGTCTTTATACCATATTTCAGCTCCATTAGATTTCCACTATATTCTTCTGTTATGTATTGCCAATCTACACGCAACGCTTTCAATAAGCACTGCAACAGCTGTTTATGGAACAAATATTCTTAAGATATCATATGGCGCAATACAAATAAATAGTATGTTTATATAAGAATAACATGGGAACTTTTATCTTTTATAACGGTGGGGCGGAGCCCTAAGGTGATTTCAAATATCCAATTAGCCTATAACCTTCTAACGCTCGCATTTATAGAAATAGGAAACAAGTTTCATCGTTAGTACTCCCGTTTTCCTATGAAAAGTGAACAACCACGATCAAAACCGCACGAAATCACGTTTTTGAGCTGCCGCCATTTTTTCCCAAAAGGCATATGACGGTTTCAATTATCCTATAACCTTCTAAAACAACTAAACAAATTTCAACGAATACGATCCACTCGTTTTCCCGTGAAACGTGAACAAAAACACGTTTGTGAGCGTCACCGACAGACAGAAATTGAGATGAGGGTTTTCCGGCTTCTCTGGTGCATGAAACGTGAAGTCAGGCAAAAAGTACTATTCTAAAGCAATTTACAGACAACACTCTTATTTAATTTATAAATAATTTTTATCCATATTTCTGTTAATATAATGACGTTTAAACAATGTTAAATCTCATTCCATTGCGGAGTTCGGGTTTTCCACATGTCGACTCCCCCCCCCCCCATGTTATCGACCCCCTTTGAAAGGGACGACAGGTATTTTCACTATTAACATAGTCCTTCAACCAATAATCAGCAAAAATATTGCGTCATAATTCACAAGTAACGATACAGTATCGAGTTTTTTTCTCAAATAATGATTATTTATTATATAATTAAATATGACCTTCTCCAGTACATTTTTATGGCTTTATTGCTGTACACCATAATACTAATGTCAATTCAACTAAGATAGTTTATAATGCTAGTACAGCTCAAAGTTGGCCAAATGTAATCAAATTTGGTATCAAAATTATCAGGAAAGTATCATGAAACGAAATATGATACCCTTTTTTCATTTTCACTTAAGACATACAGAATTGCAATTTTTTTACTATAGTATGCTACTGGTTCACTCAGGCGTCATTAATAAGGGTCAGTTTTATGGCGGGCGAGACCGACCCTAATTACTCACCTTCGTTGCCTCGATTTAGTGCCATCTGGTCCAAGTGCTATCTCGTCCAACATCCAATTTCCTAGAAAAGAGTGCCATCTCGTCCAGCTCAGTTTTACACTTGAATAAACACACTAATTGGTGCCATCTCGTCCACGTGAAAACTTGACACGGGTTGAGGAATGCAACGCAGGTAGCCTGTGGTTGTGCGCCCTCGCTAATGACTACATATCAATAAGACGAAAAGTTCCAATGTTAAAAATTCAGACCAGGGAAGCAGGTATAAAAATGTGTTTGCGCCGTCGGCCGCTAGTTTTCGACGGCCACGGTCACATGAAATCGGACATCTCTTTTCTCTTTCCATCCTTGTCCACCACTCGCCCGGCAAAACGCGCCGTGAGAGCTCCTAGCGACTTTGGCACAAACTCACTTTTCCTGCTCCGAATCCTCCCATTTAAACTGTTCGTCTTATTGATATGTAGTCACTGATAACATAATAACATGTAGGTCTTGGGTTCAAATCCTGGTCTTAATCGTTGTTTTTAGTGAATTTCATTGATTGATATTCATTCGTTGAATTGATATGTAGTCATTGCCCTCGCCTAGCACCCTCACCCCCTCCAACCCCTTTGTTTACATGTGGACACTGCCAATTTAAACCTCATTTGTATGCTTGATCGGGAGGTGTAAACATCTGTAGGAATATGGAGTTTTCGACCACCATAAGAGGCCAACCTAGTCTTTTATATAACGGTTTCCGATATACGAAGAAAAATTAAAAGAAGTACGGAGAAATCAGTGGCGGTGTATAAATCGTACGAGTGTAAATCACATTATATAATTAAAATTAAAAAATAAAGACCTAAAAGGTTTGAACCTATAGTATGTAGTCACAGTATGTTTGCTTTTTACTTAATCTGGCCGATAAAAGTATGATTATACTTCGTTATTATGACTTTATATAACTCAAATTAAAAAAAAAAAAACAAAATGTCCACAGTATGTTAACTTTTTACTTAACCTGGCCGATAACAGTATGTTTGTACTTTAAAAACGTATGTACAACTTTGTAGTTGATTGGGCTAAACTGTTCGTTTCTATGAAGTGTATAAATACAGTACTATATTTATAAAGAAAAAAGTTAAGGTTTGTGTATTTATAGTAGTTTCGATTGACACGCTAAAGTAAACAAATACCTTGCTGTTTTACGCAAGGTATAGTAGACCCTTAATAAAAAGAATTAAACGTTCCAATAGTTTTGTAGACCTGTCAAGTAAACAATAACATAGGTTTTTGGGCGAGATGTGATTATTCGCTGGGCCTTTCTAGTTTCAGTAAATAAATGTTTTTTTTTTTTTTTTTTAAATTATTGTCTTCTAAAGTGCTGCTACCTAGAATATCATTCCGACACCATTTAACAATAGTTAACTTTATTGTACGAAGTTATTTTAATTTTTTAAGTTGATTGAATTATTTAAAGTAAATATTGGTGTTTTTATATAATTTCATAATAGAGATTAACCATTTTTAAATCAAAAGAAAGTAAGTAGTTCCAATAAAATTTCTATTTATTTGTAGATTTACAGCAAAATTTAAATAATTTTAAGGTTATAAGATAAGTGTGTAAGCTATATTTAGGTCTAGTCTTTTGAGATGTGTTTAACATATATTTTGTTGGTGAATAAATGATACTGTCTAATATACAATATTCAACATTGTAGAATAAAAAATTTCCAATTTGTATTTGTAAAAATTTAGGACATTTGTTGTAAAGAAAATTTGTGTTTTGAAAAGGTGTTTATGCATTTTCTCCGCCACCTCGAAACTGTTATATAAATAACTGTGGTGCATATTCAAACCTGTGTTAAAAAAGCCTTCATTTAACACAAGAAAGCAAACAGAATGTTTCATTCTCACCCATTATGGATTTCCTATACAAACTTAAGAAGTTTTCCTTATTTAACTGACCGAAGACGGGTACAACAGCTATACAAAATTTGGTATGACAAATATAAACATCTGTTCCATATTTACATGACCTAAGGCGGGTACGACAGCTATAAAAATTTGGACTTATTTACCTAAACTAAGCCTGGTACGACAGCTAGTCTAACAAAAAATGTGTTTCTCATTTACCTGACCAAATCCGGATACGACAGCTATAAACAAGTTTTCATTATTTACCTGACGGAAGCCGGGTGCGACAGCTATAAAAAGTTTCACTTATTTACCTGAACTACGTTAGGTATGACATCTATAAAATTGTTTACTTATTGATATAAACGAAGCCGGGTACGACAGCTTTAACAAGTTTTCCTTATTTACCTGACCGAAGACGGGTACAACAGCTATACAAATTTGGTAAGACAAATATAAACATCTGTTCCTTATTTACATGACCAAAAGCGGGTACTACAGCTATAAAAAGTTTTACTTATTACCTAAACTAAGTCTGGTACGTTAGCTAAAAAAAATGTGTTCCTTATTTACCTGACCGAATCTTGGTACGACAGCTAAAAACATGTTTTCATTATTACCTGACGGAAGCCGGGTACGACAGCTATAAAAAAGTTTCAATTATTTACCTGAACTACGTTAGGTATGACATCTATAAAATTGTTTACTTATTTATATGAACGAAGCCGGGTACGACAGCTGTAACAAGTTTTCCTTATTTACCTGACCGAAGACGGCTACAACAGCTATAAAACATTTGGTATGGCAAATATAAACATCTGTTCCTTATTTACATGACCGAAGGCGGGTACGACAGCTATAAAAATTTGGACTTATTTACCTAAACTAAGCCTGGTACGACAGCTAACAAACAATGTGTTTCTCATTTACCTGACCGAATCCTGGTACGACAGCTATAAACAAGTTTTCATTATTTACATGACGGAAGCCGGGTACGACAGCTATAAAAAGTTTCACTTATTTACCTGAACTACGTTAGGTATGACATCTATAAAATTGTTTACTTATTTATATAAACGAAGCCGGGTACGACAGCTGTAACAAGTTTTCCTTATTTACCTGACCGAAGATGGGTACAACAGCTATACAAATTTGGTATGACAAATATAAACATCTGTTCCTTATTTACATGACCAAAAGCGGGTACTACAGCTATAAAAAGTTTTACTTATTTACCTAAACTAAGCCTGGTACGACAGCTAACAAACAATGTGTTTCTCATTTACCTGACCGAATCCTGGTACGACAGCTATAAACAAGTTTTCATTATTTACATGACGGAAGCCGGGTACGACAGCTATAAAAAAGTTTCAATTATTTACCTGAACTAAGTTAGGTATGACATCTTTAAAATTGTTTACTTATTTATATGAACGAAGCCGTGTACGACAGCTGTAATAAGTTTTCCTTATTTACCTGACCGAAGTCGGGTACAACAGCTATACAAAAGGATCACTTATTTACCTAAACTAAGCTGGTTCGACAGCTATCTTACAAAGTTTTAAAATGAAAATAGTGGCTCTATTGCACATCATATTGATGGACTATAGACCCTCTAATATTTATTAAATAAGAACGGGTCTATGGACCATCGATAATATGATGTGTAATAGAACCTTTTTCTTAAAAGTATAATTTACTAGCTGTTGTACCCGTGGCTTCGCACACGGTCCAAAGTTTCGCCGCATAGTAATTAATGTTTATTCACCCCGATCCGGCTTTGCTCAGATAGACAAATCAAAGTTAAATGTATATTAGCAATAAAAACACATCAATAAATATAGTACACTATGTGTTTCTTGTGGAGATTTTTAGTAACTTTGACCCTCCAAACCACCCTAAAATTTAGAATTTTTTGGAAACTTTTCTTAGGGTGCACCTAGGGCTCTAGAGGAAGCTACATAACAAATTTCATTCCAAATCCTTTTGGTGTTTTTTTTCTAGTAACTTTGACCCCCCAAAAATCCCCTAAAATTTCCAATTTTTGGAAAACCTTTCTTAGCGAACGCATATGGCCCTAGAGGAAGCTACATACCAAATTTTATTGCAACCCGTTCGGTAGTTTTGGAGAAATCGTGATGAGTGAGTGATTCAGTCAGTGAGTGGTATTTGGTTTTATATAGCCTATATATAGATTTGAACTGGTTAAGAATGCCTGTAAATACTTGTGCATTTAAAATACATACCGGTAGCTCAGGTGAAGGAGGATATTCAATATGATAGTGAATCCTTAACACATTCACTGCTAAGCAAGTTTCGTATTTCCTATGCTATCAGCTGACCTTTTATTTTTTATATTTATAGTCTAAATTAGTAGAAATTATTTATTTTTTTATTTTTCAACCTTTCTACGTAATAATCACTGATATTTTAAAGCGGACGTACATGTTCGTCCATAGCACATAGGCTTAAATTTGCTAGAAAACTATATATAAGACGGAAACAGTTTCATGCGACAGTTATGAGTGATGGATTTTAAGGTTATCCATGACTAAATCATACTCTATGATAAAACCTTTATTATTCAATTTTTACATTGAAATATTTTAAATACAATTGACTGTTTAACATACAACAAAATTACACGTGTGACTGTTAAAGTGACGGCTTGCGTGTCGATTTATGTAGGATTACCCATGTATAAATTGGAATGTATGATAAAACCTTTATTATTAATTCCTTTTACATTTTAATAGTTTACAACATAATCTAGAAATACTGAAATCGGCCTAGGCCAATGTTAAACGATTGTTGTTAAAGACAAAGAATGCATTTAGTTGTCAGAAATTAATAATTTAAAAAATACTATTTAAAAAGTAATAACTTTATGTAGGCATACATTACTATGTTGAGGAGATTTTTAACTTGGTAAATGTGTACTATTATAAAGATTATTTAGATATGATTTTGTATAACTGTAGGCATATTTGTGATATTTTTGTTATTTATATATTATATTTTTTATCAAAATACCAAACTCAATTTATAGGCATATTATAGCTGTTGTATCCGTTCTTCGCACGGGAATAATTCATGGTGTAAGCAGAAAAGTATAATGGAATCAGTCTGATGGTAAATGTTGACAAATTGTAACAAATGGATTTAAAAATGTTTATATTTACGTGTCACTTATAGAGTGGTCGAGAATTGTCAAAAACCTCTGACAGAATAATGTGTTTTTTCATTAAAAAACATGTTTTGACTCGTAACTCACTTATTTTACCCAATTTGAAGAAGTTAAAATTCGACTTGGTGGGGAGAGCCCCCAGGGGCATATACACTTTACCGTTGTATAACCCATATCTAGCAAAGATGGTGTGTCCTAAAGAGGGGTCAAGAATCGTCAAAAATGCTCTAGAACACACTGTTTTCGAGATATTGAAGATTTTTGTAAAAAACAATACGTTTTTATGAATACTATCGTTGCATATGTTTGGTTGGTCACAGTTAGTCTGGGGACCATGATCAGTGCTCACTTACTAAACCCAACAAAATGAATAAGCTCTCGAAGTTTCTGCATATCGTCGTGAATCACCCTGTATATAATATTTTTAATGACTTCCGTAAACGTGTTCAGGGGACCATAATCAGTGCTCACTTACTACACCCAACAACATTAATATTACATTGTCATCGGTCTTTGATAAGTGTGCAAAGTTTCAAATCAATCCGATTTTTAGAAGGGGGTGAAAGTAACGTCGTGTTTTGGGGACCATGATCAGTGCTCACTTACTACACCCAACAAAATTAATATTGCATTTTTATAGGTCCTTGATAACTATGCAAAGTTTCAAATCAATCAGAAATTTTGAAAAGGGTCAAAATCACGTCGTTATCTGGGGACCATGATCAGTGCTCACTTACTACACCCACCAAATTAATATCGCATTGCCATAGGTCCTTGATAAGTGAGCAAAGTTTCAAATCAATCCGACATTTAAAAAAAGGTGAAAATCATGTCGTGTTCTGGGGACCTTGATCAGTGCTCACTTACTACACCCAACAAAATTAATATTGCATTGCCATAGGTCCTTGATAAATGTGCAAAGTTTCAAATCAATCAGACCTTTTGAAAATGGTAAAAATCAAGTCGTGTTCTCGGAACCATGATCAGTGCTCACTTACTACACACAACAAAATTAATATTGCATTGCCATTGGTCCTTGATAAGTGTGCAAAGTTTCAAATCAATCCGATTTTTTGAAAAGGGTAAATACCACGTCGTGTTCTGGGGACCATGATCAGTGCTCACTTACTACACTAAAAAAAATTATATTGCATTGCCATAGCTCCTTGATAAGTGTGCAAAGTTTCAAATCAATTAGTCGTTTTAAAAGGGTGAAAATCACGTCGTGTTCTCGGGACCATGATCAGTGCTCACTTACTACACCCAACAAAATTAATATTGCATTGCCAAAGGTCCTTGATAAGTGTGCAAAGT
>JAGFPH010001602.1:198670-231813 GCA_018207615.1 Philaenus spumarius | reverse complement strand
TAAAATATTTATGGTGTTAACCTAAGAATTGGGTGAAATCTGTGCTGTTAACCTAAGAATTGGGTAAAAATTAAAATTTTAATCCTAAGATTTGGGTAAACATTTGGGTGTTTATATAAAAAATAGGTGACATTTTTGGGGTTAACCTAAGAATTGGGTACAATTTTTGTGTTTAACCTAAGAGTCGGGGTAAAAATTAGAGGTTTAACAATAAGAATTGGGTAAAAATTTGTTGGTTAACATAAAAACTAGGTGAATTTGTTTTTTGGTTTAACTGAAATATTATAAAAGTTTGTTAACTAACTCAAGAGTCATGAATAATATTAATTTTACACAGATAAATTTCAACCCTCTTCATAAACATCCTGTAATTTATTAAACCTTATCCCATTTTAAACCAAGATAATTTATAAGTTAACCATTTACATTCTATTTTCTTACAATTTGGTAGTGATGAAATTTTAAACATAGTATTTGCAATATACTAATTTATATTAATGGTAATTATTGTTTTATGTTGCGTACTGTATTTTATGTTAATAAAATCTTACCATTTATCAGACTTTATCATTTCAACTACATAATTTTAATAAAGGGATCAAATAATAACACTAACACTTTTGTAGAAAACATTATTTGTTTAAACAATTACAAATATTTATTAATACTTATATCAAATAATATACAAACAATTATTATTATAAATACTATGTTTGTGTAATTAATTCAGAAACACATCTCAGGATAATAATAGTTTACAAATGTTATTAAATATTGGAAAACTTACATACATTTATTAATGTTTTTATAAAACAAGTGCAGTCTAAAATAATTTACAAACATATCTAATCACATTAGGCCTACAATAGTTTCAGCTAAAATCAAGTTTTGATTATTTGTATCACATTTTATTTTTATATAATAATAAAATCTTACCATTTATCAGAATTTATCATTTCAACTACATATTTTTAATAACTGGATCAAATAATAACACTTACACTTTTGTAGGAAAAAATTATTTGCTTCAAAAATTACAAATATTTATCAATACTTATATAAATAAATTTACATATAATTAATTCAGAAACACACCTCAGCATAGTAATATTTAAAAAATGTTATTAATATTGGAAAACTTACATTGGTTAATGTGTTTATAAAACAAGTGCAGTCTAAAATATTTTACAAGCATATTTCTAATACATTACAATAAGTTCCACTAAAATCAAGTTTTTATTATTTGAATCACATTATTTCTGTTGACTACATTTTTGTTAAACCAATCATTTAATACTTCAACATTATTTAGAGCGCACACAAATTTAGTTTGACTATTGTGAAAAAAAAACAACGTTTAAATGTCTCGTTCGAGTTTAAAATTCCAAGAGATGGACAATGTAAATCTTCTAAATTTATAACTTCTTTCTCCATAACATGTTCAATAAATACACATTTTTCTTTACCCTTGAAGTAAATAATATTCATTTTTCACAGATGAATTTCAATTCTTTTATCAACGATTCATAACTGGTCGAACCGTCGCCCCACTTTAAACCATGATAATTATGAGTTAACCAGTTACATTCTCTTTTCCTGAAGTTGGATAACATATTAAATTCGAAAAGCGGTCCGACAATATAGTGCTGACAATATTTAATATCTGTAGATTTTATGGCTAATTCCTTTATTATAAATTCGTTAGAGTTATTCTTAAAACCTTGGAAGTCAATTATTACATTTATTACAATAACTAAACACCAAACGCTACAAAAAAATACTAATATGCATCAAACAATAACCATCCTATTTATGAAATATTTCCGAAGTCAACCCCAACGTTTCTAATTTCAACTACTTTAATGAATAGTAATCTATTATAGTTGTTGTATGATTTCAAAATACTAATAAAATATTACAAGTCTTAAATATTGCAGTTGAATAACAGCTATATGGGACGTTTGTTTTACCAAGAGTCCATTTTATTCGGGATTTCTGAAAATAAAGAATGTAATATTGAGTGAACCACTTAGAAATTATATAACTGCACTTTAATATTTCAAAAATAACATAAGTCGATGCGTTCTTATTTATTATATAAATCAAGTATAAACAATAAACTGAACTCTTAAAATATATAATTTACAATTTTCGTCCCCTACGAAAACATTTCTTCAAAATTTGATTAAAGATAAGTTATATTTTAGAGGACTTTATTGGACTCTTTCATGATGGTTTTGCACACCCTTAAGTAATTTAGGGTTTTCAGCGGTTGTAAATATATTTCAAGTCGGTGGTAGGTAAATCGCCTTTTTTATTCATGTTATGGATTAGAAAATATAAATCTTTATTAAACTAAATTCATTACTAATATATCACCACTCATAAATGGAAATTTTCAAAACTGAGAAAAAATAATAAAAGTTTTAAGATTTTCACCTTAATAAAAATACAATTTGTTTATAGAAAAAAGAAAAAAAAACAGGGTAATTTTTCTGTGATTACAGCCTTTTGTAAAAAAATTTAAGATTAGTTGAATACATATCTGGTAAAACCTTTTTGAAAAACAACTGATATGTTTTAAAAATTAAAAAATTATTACTATAACATATATAAAACCAAACAATATTTAAACTCAGTGGTTGATTTTATAAATAAATTTTACAATTTTTTTTTCAAAAGCAGAGTTTCGACGATATTTAGAAAAGTTATTTCACTTACAAATATTTGATTTTAATTTTGACGTAATTAGGTTTTTATAACTCAAATGTATTTGAAACAAGTTTTAGATTAAAAATTCACCATTTATATTGTTTGTAGTTGAGTACATATTAGGTAAAACTTTTTTTTTAAATAATTGTTATGTTTTAAATATTATAAAATTATTACTATTACAAAATATGAGACTAAACAATATTTTAAACTCAATGGTTATATAGAAATTTTTATAAACACTTTTTACAAATTATGTTTTTTTTTTCTTAAGCAGAGTTTCGATGAGATTTAAAAAGTTATGATTTACAAATATTTTATTTTAATTTTGGTGTAATTATGTTTCATATCTCAAATATATTTTAAACATGTTTGAAATTTTAAAAAAAACCACCATTTACATTATTTGTATCATTTTAATATTTTATTTTTAATACTTACGCATGATTATAATTTGAACAAAATAACTATTTTTTCAAAGATCGAAGTAAAATATACTATAGAGAACCAAAATCCAGTTTTGAATAAGCTGTTTTGAAATAATTTGAAAAATGGTTCCTTAACGAAAGAATATTAGTTTCCTTGTTTTAACTTTAAATCGTGTTTTCAATCAGAATATTCTAACAACAATCTATATATTTTATAAAATAATTCACGATGTTTAGCATAACACTGTTGTATGATTATTTCAAGGTTGGTTAAGGTCGGTTAATTTTGTACCACCTTTCTAATGTGCCTAAAGGCATTTCGGTAGAATTAGATTCTTCCCTGTAATGTCTAACTCAGTTTCACTGTTTCTATGGATTATTTTGGAGGAGATCGTCAAGTACAATCTAAAATAATTTACAAACACATTTTTGTTATAATAGTTATTACAAATTGTAAACCTTTTCAAAAATAACTGATATGTTTAAAATATTGTTACTTCACATAAGGGCAAAAAATATATTTTTAAACTCAGTGTTATATATAATTTGTTATAATAGTTATTCAAAGTGAGTTTCTTTTTCTTCTTAAAAGGATTCGGTATATATTTAAAAATTTGACTTACAAATATTTGTTTTTTAATTTATGGATACACCTTCACAAAAATGTACTAGCCTATATTTTTCTAACCTTCATAACCCTTGTTCCATTTTTCTAATAGGATCAAACATCCACCGATGATATACTTCTGGTAATTTTAATGAATAAGTATTATTGAAAATCTATACCGAGGGTTTAAAAAATATATAAATCTTCATTAAACTGAATTCATTACTAATATATCTTCATTCAAGCATGAAAATTTTCAAAACTGTGAAAAAATAATATATATAATTTTAAAGATTTTTATCTTTATAAAAAAAATAAATAACATTTTTGTAATGAAGGAATAAAACAGGTTAATTTTTCTATGGTTACAACCTTTTTGTAAAAAAATGTATGATTAATCAAGTTCATATCTGGTAAAACTTTTTTGAAAGAAATAACTTATTTGTTTTAAACGTATAAGGACAAAACATATTTTTAAACTCAATGTTATATAGAATTTTTATTACAATAGAATAATATTACAAATTGTGTTTTTTCTTACGATTGTTCAAATTATATTTAAAAAGTTAGGAGTTACAAATATTTGTTTTTCAATCTGGAGTGACAGTTTTGGTTATTTATTATATATACTATAGAGAACCAAAAATACTCCTTCACAAAAATGTATAATATTAAGTTATTATTGTCTCGAGTTCATAAATTACTGAATACATTCGTATTTTATTTCTTCTTTATTGTTCGTTTGTAGTATCTAAAAGTAATTTTGAAACTAAAACCCGGTATTTTATTAAAAATAATAAATTTTAAACATACGATATATAGGTTAGTTTCTTTTTAGTTTAGTTTAAATATTTCTATTTTCCTATTGCTACTTTTAAAACGGTATGCTTACCAACTATTCTTACCCGTCAAGATTTGTGTATGTTATTTAGCCTACATATTACTTTAAAAAAAAAAAACTGTTTTAAAATATTTGAAAAAACTTACCTTAACCAAAGAATAATAATTTCCTTGTTTAACTTAAGAATGTGTTTTTAAATTGACAACAGTTCAATTATAGTGTTGAATTCACATAATAATATTTAAATCGGTAATCTTAATATAAAGAAAGTTGTGGTCACCCTTAGGTTTAGGTTGAGTTAAGTTATCAAAAATACAAATAAATGAGAAAGTTGTGGTCACCCTTAGGACAAGAAATAAAAGATAGTTGTATTTAAACTTTAGGTTTATATGGGGGTGGGATTTATTTTTAGTCATGGATCCACTGGGATTTATTTTGAGTCATAGATCCAGCTGCGTTAAAAGAGAAAGTTGTTTTTCACCATTAGGTTTATAGGGGAGAGGGTAACCTTGGGTAAAGTTTAAAAAAGGTGGGGTTTGGATTTATTTTTAGTCATGGATCCAGCTGTATTAAAAGAGAGAGTTGATTTTAACCAGGTTTAAATAAGGTGGGGGTGGGATTTATGTTTAGTCAAAGTTTTTGGGGAGGTTGGGATGCATTTTTGGGGTGAGGGGTGACCCGGGAATAATTGGGTGGTGGGTGGAATTTTATTGGTGGAGGGATGAATTTTTAGACCTGGGGCTGGAAAAAGGGGGTGGTAGGTGGGAGGCGGAGGGTGGAATTTTTGGGCCGGGGGCGGAAAAAGGGGGTGGTAGGAGGTATTTTGGGGGTGGAGGGAGGAAATGTTGGGGCAAATTTTGGGGTTGGGGGTGAGCCTTGGATCCAGTTGGATCCAGCTGGTGTAGAACCATCTATTCCCCTCTACTACCATCGAACCAAACTTTAAAAAAATATTTTAATTTCTAAATCGGTTCTATGGCCCATAGAGCCAATTCTTTATTAAATAATATTAGAGATCGGAATAGGGTGATGGTCCATCGAACCAAAACGTATTATTATTTAAGGGTATATGGTCCATCGATATGATGTGTAATAGAACCAGTCCCATGCTTATATAGTCAATGGTTGTAGGAACTAGGGACATTCCAGAAAATGTTCTTACTATTCGAATACTGTATATGAATACTTTTCTACTCGAATAACCCATCACTACCATGTGTAGTGTTCGGGCAGAAAATATATACGATACCGAATGATTTCTAGGCCAATGATCAATTCTAAAATGACGTGGTTGATTTTTTTCACCTAAAGCTTTTTCTCACAAATGTTTTTTTTCCAAAAGGAATGCTCATACGTTGAAATAAACCGGTCCTTTCACTCGCTTTCGGAACCATCGGGTCTGCTCCAGTAAAAGAGAAAGCAACCGGAAGCGCAACCGCTTCTCACTGTATCCCTATAGAAACAGTGCCATTTCTTGCAGCTTAACGCTTTGAAAAGGCCTCATTTCAAACCATTTTATAAGTCTATCTTTTGTAATTAAGTGTTGAAAAAAAACTGAATATTCTTTATAAAATTTCGGATCCAGCTTGCAAATTATTTTTCATTATTAATTTGTTATTGTGTTAGGAAAAAAAATCAAACTTTGCTCTCACAAAATGTCAATTACATAACAAATCAAAACCATTTAAAAAAAGTGTAAATTGCAAGACGGATGCGTATTGTGACACTGCTTAAAATGAGACCTTGCAAACAATTTTATGATAAAAAGTAAACGAAATAAATGGTTTGAAATTTAACATTGCTCTTATGGGATAAAAATCCAAGATGGCCGCCACTACAGCAGACCCTTAAGTGCCTTAAGACCGGAGCCGCAAACATGGGAACTATGAGATATTTCCCGCCATTAGGTTTTCCGTACTGAAGTCAGACTGGACAGGTTTTCTCTCACATTTAATACATGATAATCATCTTTCATTCAACAACATTTACAACAATTGAACGTTTAATTATTCCAATTTAATTAACTTATTCCAGTAGCATTTAATTTATTAGCGAATTTCCATAGGAAAGATGAGCTATTGCAGTGACCCTTATGGTGAGATCTAAGCAGTAAATGAGCATCAATCATGGTCCCCAGAAAACGTTTTGTGGTGTGATTAGAAATTATATATTTAATATTATTGTATATAATAAGGGTTCGCACTCTAATGACCGCGTGTTAAATCTGATTTGGTGTCAGAAGAAATATATATGCCAAAACAAAAGTAGCATGAAGACAAGAACTGAAAAACATTTTTCTCATTTAAATTATAATGACCCTGATAAATCTCCTTAGGTCGATCATTGTTTAGATGAGAACCAACATTTTCAAATAGAAAACTCTGTATTATTGAAAACTGTAACAAAAGGTACGCCTGAACATTTCGAAAATACTGCACGGCTTACACGACTTTAGCATATTTTGCGTCTTAATAATTGAAGGCGTTTCTACAGGCCCAGAGACATTTCTGAGCGCGAGAGTAAGTCACCTTAATTATGTTTCTAATTCCATTATTAGCGAATTTCCATAGGAAAAATGGGCTAATGCAGTGGCCCTTATGGTCATTAAAATCATATGTATATATGTGTTCGCACTCTAGCGGCCGCATTTTAAGTCCGATTCAGTTCAAATTTGGTACACATGTTGATTGTCTACGTCGCTCGGACGAGTTCGTTAGCCGAAAAAATCCAACAATCGGAAGCACGTTTTTGACCAGAAGTAACTATTTTTTTTAGATTTTTCCTACGAGAATGAATTTGTTTTTGAGTTTGTTCTACAAATATAAATATAGGATGTTATTCTGTACATTTTGTTTTTTTACGCGACCTTATAGCTCGCTTGGTTTCGCCAAAATCGATGAAAACGTACAATACCATAGAAGTACCCGGTTCAATTCCATGTGGTGAATTCCACCGTGGCGTTGGCGTACGAAGCACGCAATGCTTTGTGTGTTGAAGATACTACCAATTCGGGGGTTGGCGTGCGAACCATTTTGCAGCTATTCAGCACCGTCATGAATAGACCTATTTCCCATATTGTTGGTTGTAACCCTAAAACATAGGCCAATAAACTTAATTTTGGAAATTTGCTCAATTCACGTCAGCGGTTCAGCTGCGTTGTCGAATTATTTAATAACTTATCACTGTGACATTACTGTTGCTTTGAAGGTGTGCTGTAGTGGCGGCCATCTTGGATTTTCATCCCATAAGAGCAATGTTAAATTTCAAACCATTTATTTCGTTTACTTTTTATCATAAAATTGTTTGCAAGGTCTCATTTTAAGCACAGTCACAATACGCATCCGTCTTGCAATTTACATTTTTTTTTAAATGCTTTTGATTTGTTATGTAATTGACATTTTGTAAGTACAAAGTTTGAATTTTTTCCTAACACAATAAAAAATTAATAATGAAAAATAATTTGCAAGCCGGATTCGAAATTTTATAAAGAATATTCAGTTTTTTTTAACACTCAATTACAAAACATAGACTTATAAAATGGTTTGAAATGAGGCAATGTCAAAGCGTTCAGCTGCAAGAAATTGCACTGTTTAGATAGGGATACAGTGAGAAGCGGTTGCGTTTCCGGTTGCTTTCTCATTTACTAGAGCAGACCCTTAAGATCATTTATTTGTTGCTATACAAGGCTTTTCTTATTCCTTCCGCCATACAATGAATACTTCCTGTCAGTTTATTTTGTATGGAACGGATCTCCCTTGCTACTTTATATCTCAAAGAAATAATTTAGACATATTATATTACAATTATCTTATGAAACAATCGTATAGTTTGAAATTCAGTTTTCAGTTTTCCTACTTTATCGGAAAGATCTTTTGAAGTATTAGAAATATTTTATTAGGCTCGAAATACATTTTCAGTTTATTTTCTCTTCCTCAGTGCTGTAGACTTCAACAGTTCTGTTTGTAAATATGTCATATTTTTATGAATCATATAGTTTTTTCTCGTACAACGGAGGATTTGACCAGATTTGGCCGTCAGTTTCACTGCTTGCAAATTTTCTGACGAGTATATGCTTCTTCCCTATTCGGTGAAAGCAGAGGTTTTATCGTTACCAATTATTTAAAACATGCATGAATAGTAACTGTTGTTTTTAATGGTAATCTCCAAGTCCGAACTGTATAAAGTGGGTGTGTTTATGATGACGCATCGACAAAACAACAGACACCATTGTTGTGGTAGCCTACGTAGTTCAGTTTCAAAGGTTGTGTTTGTACTAAGTTTGTAGTTTTCTGCAAGTAAGCAAAGTTATATAGATTACATTCCCCAGTTGGAAGGGACGGGCAAACGGTCTTGCAGTGTTGCCAGGCATACGATAATTATCATATTTTTGTATTATTAGTTGAGGTGTCGGTACGATATACGATAGACGATAGTGGGATGATTTTGCTTTGCTCCACGCTCCACTATGTTTATAGATTTCAACCCACAGAGTAACAAAATGCTGACTTACTTAATATACAGATCTGTTACTACTATTTATTACGTATCTCTATCTCTTTTTTGTTCAAAGCTTTTATTACAGACTAGGGGAGACTCCTGCGTGCTCTGCACGCCAAACCCTAATGGTTAAAAGAACCAGCAAGGCTCAGGTCTACACGTTAAAACCCTAACCTAAAAGCTAGAAATACAAAAATAATTGCTTCAAATTTTGAAATCAGCTGTTAATGGAAACATTGGAGCTATCAGCTATATTATCTGTTATTTTATTGAATTGGTTGCTATGGTAATAAATGTAAATACATGTGTTGGTTTATCATGCTAGGCCTAACGTAAGAATTTTTCCGACTAAATTTACAAATATTGAAATGAAAAAAGGTTTTTATCGAAATGAATTATAGCCTATGTTACTCAGGGATAGTGTAGCTTTTTATTAGTAAAACTATTTTTTCAATCAGTTCAGTCAATGAATACTTAAATGTTAAGTATTCATTGGTTCAGTCGTGCCAGAGATTACCCCCTACATACAAACAAAAAAAAAACTTTAGCTCTTTATAATATTAGTACTGTAAGAACTACAATTTTATAAGGAAAGAAATGTTCTTTTAGGAGTAGGGCTACATTATTTCAAATTGTAAAATACTTTACGAAATTCATGGCCCACTTTATACATCTAGCATATAATAAATTCTGTTTGCCTTACTTATATATCCAGAATATTAGAATAATAATTGTTCATACAATGATCAATTCTTTTTTTTTATGTGTAGGCCTACAATATTTCAAATCTATACTAATACTAGCTGACCCGTACGGCGTTGCCCTGGTGGTGGTAACTTTGATCCCCCCAAACCCTTCCTGCTTTGCTTTATCCAATGCCATCCGTCCTTGGCAGTTCGGCCATTAGACGACGAGCCTCCCAGTAGCGTGTTGCGATGTCATCGGGCATGGTCGTGAGGCTGGTGCATGTCATAAGATGAAGAGCGTCCATCCGGGAGGACCGGCAAAGAGGACAGCAGTCATTTGGGGCCATGCCGATTCTGTGCAGGTGGGCCTGAAGGTAGTCGTGTCCAGTCGTTGTTCTAAAGAGAGCAACGGCAGTGGATCTCTCCAGTCGTCCTGATATTGGTCCATTGGTGGCGAGACATTCCCAGGTCTTTCCCATGCTTTGCTCCTTCAGGTAATTGGTGGTAAATCTGTTTATGGTGGTCGTGATTTTGTTGTTTGCTGCTCTGAGAGTTGTGGGGTTGTTAGTTTGGGTGGATTCGGCGCCTTGCTTGGCTAAGTTGTCAGCTCGCTCGTTTCCCGGAACTCCGACGTGGCTTGGGACCCACTGTAACGTTATTGTCCATCCAGAGCTGATGAGTTCTGCAAGCTGTTCACGGCACTGGACGGTGCGGAGGCAATCAGTGGGGCTATCGCTGCCTAACGCTAAAATTGCGGCCTGAGAGTCAATGAAAAATGCGGCTTTTTGAGCTGGTAGGGTTAGTGTACTTAGAGTACTTTAGTGTACCAAACCCTTCCTAAAATTTCGAAATTGTTCATACCCTTTCTTAGTGAGCACCTATGGCCCTAAAGGAAGCTACATACCAAATTTCATTCCAATTCGTTCGGTAGTTTTGAAGAAATAGTTTTTTAATAACTTTGATCCCCCAACCCTCCCCCCTAAAATTTAGAATTTTTTCAAACCCTTTCTTAGTGAGCACCTATAGCCCTAGAGGAAGCTACATACCAAATTTCATTTCAATCGTTCGGTAGTTTTTGAGAAATCGTGATGAGTGAGTCAGTGAGTGAGTGAGTGAGTGAGTGGTATTTCGCTTTTATATACATAGATTATAAAGAGGTGAAATTTGTTTGTTTGTTTGTATGTAGGGGAGGGGAGGGGGTTAATCTCCGGAAATATTGAACCAATTGAAAAAATAGTTTTACTAATAAAAAGCTACACACTATCTCTGATTTCTGAGTAACATATCATTCATTTCGATAAACACATTTTTTATTTTATTATTTGTAAATTTAGTTGGAAAAAAATTCTTAGGTTAAGCCTAGACTTATAAACCAACACATATTTCTTGAACGTAGGCTGTTTACATTCATTACCATAGCGACCAATTGAATGAAGTAACAGATAAAACAGCTGTTTGCTCTAATATTTCCATTAACAGCTGATTTGAAACTTTGAAGCAATTATTTGTATTTCTAACTTAGGTTAGGTTTTTATTAAAAGAGCTAAGCCTTGCTGGTTCTTTTAACCTTTATTATAACTGCTGTTATGAAATATACGAAATAATTTGAATGAACATTTAACATTATTTACCATCTTAGCTTTGGGGTTATTATTAATCGTACACCTTTATTATGAAGAAACCACAACATGATTATGCACATAGAAGTTTAAAACGGTGTTAGCGTGCAGGGGTTTCACCTAGTTGTTAAATATTTTTGACCGTGACTCTTTATTGCAGTCATTCTAAATCAGGGCTGTCCAACAGAGGCCCCTATGTGACGTCACTTGCGATGGATACAAGACCACAACGAAGTTACATATGGGGGACTGGAACGTTTTTTCGCTCTACCCAAGGAGATTCCCCGTTTTACTTAAAAATAAATTGAAGTCCGACACTAAGGAACCAAAAAATAAAATTTTAGATGAAAATAACAGACTCGACATCCCACCTTAACAAATTGAATTTGAAGCTACGAGGAAAGCATCAGAATATCGCCAATTTATATGGCCCCGTAAGAATATTCAAAAATAAAATTAGCTTTTCAAGTCGTCACTAGAAAAAATAAACGGTACCAGGAACTGGCACATACTTTCTCACAAACATATTTAAATTATTAAACAGATTCACTGTAACTTCATAATTGTAGGGTGGGGTAGGAGAGGTGATTTATTAAAGTATGAGATTAACTAATAAATATTATTATTATTATCTAGAGAGAAAACTATTCGATCGATTTCGAACAAATTTGCACCAAACACATAAATTAGGCCCGTATAGATGCACGAAAAAAGATTTTTTTTAAATTTTGAAAAACAATCCCCTTTATGGCCAAAAAACCCCAAAAATCAGTTATTATTAGCTAAACGAGAATTATTAGAAAGATCTTGTATTTGCATATGGTAGGGTACGTTAAAGGATACAAATAAGCCAAATTTTATCAAAATAGTTAGAGCTGTTTTCTTATAAAAAAATAATAACTGATTTTTTGGGTTTTTTTGCCAAAAAGGGGGTTGTTTTTCAAAAATTTTCAAAACCGTTTTTCGTGCATCTATACAGGCCTACTTGACATGCTTGGTGCAAATTTGTTTGAAATCGATCGAATAGTTTTCGCTCTAGCTTTGTATACATACAGACATACATAAAGACAGACATTTTGTAAAAAACACTTTTTTTGTGTTGCTCGGCAAGTGTTTGAATGTAACTTTGTAGAAGGTGTAACACTCGTATATATTTTTCAAAACGAGTTCACATAAGAAAGGACCTTCAACTAGTAAAAAAACATGGTTAAATATGGCAATATATACCTATTTGTGTATCAAATAATGTGCAAACCAATACTTTAATAACCTGTAAACGAAAATCCTCATGTATTGTGCATTAAGAAGATTTTGTAATTGTACGATATTTTTACTCCGAAATACGATAATTCTCAACCTCTGGTACGATATTTACTTGTACAAATCTGGCAACACTCGTCATTTCTGTACTTCAACACTTCAACGCAGTTAGTCGAGTGTTTCTTCTAGAATGAGTAAGTAGTACTTACATATTATACCGTAATTATTAATTATTTTGGAAACATTTCATGTTCTCAGGCACGTAGCCAGGGGGTGGGCTTACCGGGCTGCAGCCCACCCCGAAATTTTCTGATACAAAATATTTTGTATTATGATTGTAAAATTGCATTGATATAGATATACAGTACAAAAAACTTGCACTGTAGTGTAATTTTGTAATGACGGCCTCTTACTTTAAGTTTTCTGTTTTTATTTTTGACATGTAGGCCTACTATGTAATGCACTTAATTAGTAGAATGCAGTTATTGTAATTACTCTACCATCAGAATTGTATTTATCAACAGAAGTTTTGGTCCAGAACAGTTATGTACACTTTGAAATAACAAATACAGAGACTGCTTTTAGACAAATATATTGTTGTATTATCATTTTTACTTTCTCACTATACTATATATAGTAGCCTATAGAGAAAGTATAGTGATCGCAAAAAATTCAATGTTGATATTTTTGTGGAAATATCTGTTTTGGGACCCCCTGAGTCCAAAAAAGTGGGTTTTACAAAATGTCTGTCTGTATGTATACAAAGCTATAGCAATGAATACTTAAATTTAAACTTGAAATAAACAAAATTGTAGTGCTGTGGGACAGCGCCACTAGGTGAGTCATTGTTTGTCACCGGCCGGCCCGGCGGCGGGTCGGGAGGGGGGGTTGAGTTCCGAGAAATCCCCTAAATATCACGGCCGAGCGGAAAGAATATAGAGAGAAAACTATTCGATTGATTTCGACAAAATTTGCACCAAACATGTCAATTAGGCCTGTGTAGATGCACGAAGAAAGGTTTTGAAAAACAACCCCCTTTTTGGCCAAAAAACCCCAAAAAAATCAGTTATTATTTTTTTATAAAAAAACGGCTCTAGCGATTTTGATAAAATTTGGCTTACTTTTAGCCCTTGATGTACCCTACCATATGAAAAAACCGCATCTTTCTAAAAACTCTCGTTTAACTATAATAATAATAATAATTGATTTTGGGGGATTTTTGGCCGAAAAGGGGGTTGCTTTTCAAAAATTTGGAAAACCTTTTTTCGTGCATCTATACAGGCCTTATAGACATGTTTGGTGCAAATATTTCGAAATCGATCGAATAGTTTTCTCTCTAGGTAATAACAATATTTATTAGTTACTCTCCTACTTTAATGTATCCCCTTCTCCTAGTTTAATACAATTAATTATGAAGTCACAGTGAATCTGTTTAACAATTTAAATATGTTTGTGAGAAAGTATGTGCCACCGTTTGTTTGAATTCAATTACTTGAAGCTAGTAACACAGCTTAAAAATATGTATGCTTCTTTCATGAGAGTGTACTAAAAAGTCGACTTTAAATACCTTAAAATTTCATTTGTTTCCTCTTGATTTGGGGGGGGGGGTATTCTGTAAACCCCCCCCGGTGTGGTTTATACTATCAATCAGAATCAGCCGACCCCAAACAAAAATCCTACCTACGGCCCTGAATGTTCTAATAGCACAATATTTTCAGTTTGATCCAAACAATATTATACACAGAAAAACTGGTACAGGCCCGGATTAAGACCACTGAGGGAGCTGGGAAAACATTAAAAGGGAAAAAAGGATTTTTTAAATTGACAATACTGAATAATTTTTTTATTTAGTTTTTAGTACTTTTAATTCAATTAGTTATTAGTAGACCTATATTATAATAATTACAGATAATCTATTGGTCTTATAATGAAACAAATATTACGTTATCTTTATGATGGGGCTCAATCTCAACATTTTCAAAAAGGTCTCTAAATTATATATGAGTGACTCAGGTTAAAATTTGTACGTAGAAATGTTTCCTTTAGTAGTTTTAAAACTTTTATGTTGAAATGTTTAAAGTCTGTTTATATTTATTTTTGTTTACAAACAGAATTATCCGGCATTGTCCCAGTTGTATGCATATGCAACAGCATAAATAACTTGTATAGGCCTATTATATTTTTGCTTGAATAGTATTATTTAAATTGCTTTAAACTTGAATGTATTGTAAAAAAGTAGTTACAATTTTGGTAAATTAATGTAAATTGGCATTTCAAAATATTACACAATAATAAAATTAAAATATATTTAATAAGTTTTAAATGTTTAACATTTTTATCCCTTAGATTTTTTTTTTTGGTTTAACGTCCTGCTGTTTTGCACTTAATGCTAATAAAGACGGGACCTACAGTTTTACGTGGAATCCGTACCACAGCCAACGATGTCTGTTAAGAAACCATTTAGAAAATTATTCGGGGTCAATGGGAATTGAACCCGGAACTTTTCCATTGATGGTTGCCATGACGATTGATAAAGCATTGACGCCTTAACAATCACGGCCACCGTGGCTTTATCCCTTAGATATAACCTAAGTAATCAAAATGCGAGTTCGGCAGTTTTCTTTTCCTATTGTTTTAACTAGGGGCTCTGCCCCTGGACGCTTCGCGTCCCAACCCCGCCTCGGCCTACGGCCTCAGATGGCTGCTTCGCTTCGCTCGCAGTTGGAAAGCTCGCTGAAGGCTCTCGTTAATCTTTGGCTCGTTTGTACCTGGGTGACCGAGCATCGCTCAGTATTCTTAACATCTGGATTGTATGTATAATGTATCTATTCGAATACTTAGTGATTTTAAAGGAGGTATAAAAAGAAGTCGTATCTATTCGCCTTCTATGTGACTTGAAAGGTGGTATAAAAAGAAGTTGAAAGTTTAAATTTTACGCGCATTTTTCAGAATTTATGCGCGTTTTTGCAGACCATAAGACCTAGCGCATTCGATTTCTGACGTCAAAAACTCCTATTTGCAAATTTTCATCAAAATCGTTAGAACCGTTTTTGAGATCCGCGACAGATACAAAGATAGATACAAGAATTGCTCATTTAAAGTAATAGGATTGTGTCTTGAGAAACAAAAATATAACATATTTCAGTTCTTTAGGCTCAAGGGAAGTTATAAGGATTATACAGTAGTTTGTATAGGAGAAGTTTCTTCATTTGCTTGCATTAGGCACAGTAGTTAATCCAAATGCAATTACATTAATTCTTGTATTTACCAATGAAACTTTTAAGTAATAATAAATGAGCCAAATTTAAGCTTTCTTAGCATTTTGTGAAATAAAAGAAGTTATATTTTTTTGCCTAATTTCCATCCCTTAAATGCAAAAAGTAAGAGAAAATGTAAAATTTCTATGTATCATTTAAGAGAAAAATGTGCCAAATTTTAGTTCTCTAACCTCGTGGAATGTCATAATATTTTTTGTAGAGATAGTACCCAGTTTTTTGGACTCAGGGGGTCCCAAAACGGATGTTTCCACAAAAACCTCGACATCGATTTTTTTTGCGATCACTATACTTTCTCTATCCCTACTATAGTATAGTGAGAAAGTAAATAAACGGTACCAGAAACTGGCACATACTTTCTCACAAACATATTTAAATAATTAATAAACAGATTCACAGTGACTTCATAATTGTAGGAGGGGCAAGAGAGGTGATTTTAAACTAATAGATTAAATAATATTACTATTATTAGCTAGCAATAAAAACTATTCAATCGATTTCGAACAAATTTGCACCAAACACGTCAATTCTGTATGGATGCACGAAAAAAGGGTTTGAACAATTTTGAAAAACAACCCCCTTTATGGCCAATAAACCCCCCAAAATCAGTTATTATTGTTATTAGCTAGACGAGAATTTTTAGAAAGGTGCGTTTTTTTTGCATATGGTAGGGTACATTAAAGACTACAAATAAGCCAAATTTTATCAAAATCGTTAGAGCCGTTTTTTTATAAAAAAATAATAACTGATTTTTTGGGGTTTTTTTCGCCAAAAAGGGGGTTGTTTTTCAAAAAATTTCAAAACCGTTTTTCGTGCATCTATACAGGCCTACTTGACATGTCTGGTGCAAATTTGTTGACATCGTTCGAATAGTTTTCGCTCTAGCTTTGTATAGGCTAAATACAGACATACATACATACGCAGACATACATACATACATACATACAGACAGAAATTTTGTAAAAACAATTTTTTTTAGACTCAGAGGGTCCCAAAACGGATATTTCCACAAAAATTTCAACATCGATTTTTTTTGCGATCCCTATAGGCTACTATAACTGTAGTATAGTGAGAAAGTAAAAGGAATGATATATCATAAATAGGTCGCCAATCTTAAGTATAAATATATACGAGTAACTATATTGTAATGATAAACTAATACTATTCTTTGAAACAATATAGATTAACAGAATAAAATTTAAATGACGAATTATTCCGCTACCATGAATAACATTCACTCATGAAATTAAAATATAAATTTTAAAAATTGATTATATTTTAAGGAAACTACCGTATAGTAGAACTTTCTATATGGTGCCTTCTTCATTTTCTCTCATTACATTAAAATTGTTTTAATGCTTTCCTTTTCTCATTTCACCTCCAAAATTCCACTCATTGGCGGGGTATACTTTGAAAGCTTAAATTATCTTGACAACACATAATCAGTATTCCGGAACACATGGTAGCGGAAAAATTCGTCATTTAAATTTTATTCTGCTAATCTATATTTTGTTTAAAAGAATAGTATTAGTTTATCATTACAGTATAGTTACTCGTATATATACGATTGGCGACCTATTTATATCATTCCTTTTTTATAGAGCTTTCTTGGCGTTCTTTTTTTTTAACACAAGTGTTTTTTGGGGAGATTGTAAAAGTATACCGACATAGGGGATTGTTTAGTCTAATTATTTGCATATAGCAATTGCTGGATATTTTGATACAACTACCACAATGTACAAGGAAAGAAGACTGAATTGGATAATTATATTAGATCTAGCGTCAAACAAATTTTAATCAGACTGTGAACTGTGAATGAATGGCTAGCTTTACCATTCATGTCCTACGTAATTCTTTGTGCGCATGTCACAAAACAAGACGAGAGACGAGAGACCGAAAGAGTAGCCAGCAGGGTGGGATAACTAACATAGGGAAACGTGTTCCATGTTACAGATGTAATTTCAGTTGTGCTTCTGTCCCACCAAAAGCGCTACCATCGCACAAATTGCGTATGACGTCATTAAGAATAAATCGTTTTGTTTATTATTTCAAAATTAACGGTTAGCAAACGATTGATATTGTAAGAAATGAGCAGAATTAAATTGTGCTACGTTAAAGGGTGCTTAAATGCTCAAACAAATAACAAAAGAAGCACTTTTTTCAATTTCCCATTGAAAAGTAAAGAAAATGGGTCACTGTAAGTATGATTTGTATACTAATAGCACAGGAATTAATTTGTATAGACCTAGCATTTTAATCTAGGCTGTGTTAAAAAGTACAGTATTTTTACATTTTAGACTATAATGCCACATTATTACAATAATGTAAGTTCCAATTATTAATTTTAATAATTACCTTCAAGTATTAATATCAACTTATTCTTGTTTTAATAACCATAACAGTGGATAATCTCTAAATAGCCTATGAGGTAGGCCTACCTATAATTTTAACATCAGGTTGGTACTTACATGTTTTAGATAAGGCCAATTAATTTATGGTTAAGCTTTCTGAGTGTTACATTATTGGGTGCAAGTTTACTATTCGACCCTAGGCTAACCTATTGCAACATAAATGCAAGAATACTAATTTTTTTAAAACCTGGAAGGTTCTAACCTATTAGTATTTAGTCACTGTATGTTTACCTGTATTCAACATTTAACAGTAGAATGTAAAACAACGTCGTTGTCTGCAAAAATATTAGGCTAGAGTCGAATAGTAAACTTACGCCCAATAATGTTATAGATGATGCGTTATACTTGATGCACATAAAACAAGTTGTAGAGTACACAAGATACACTAAATAAATAACATTGCTTTTTCATGTGACAATAGGAAAATATACATTTGTATGTGGAATATACACTAAAGGTTGTAATGATACCTACTGAAAGATTGTAGGGTCAATCCATATGAAATAAACACATGAAGTAGGCTATTTGTTTTCAACCTGACCTCTTCAGAACTGCATTAAATTTTGTAGTACACTTATTCTAGTCCATAAAGTAAGGTTATTTCCAAATTTAAATTTTTTGTCAGGTATATTTTGAGACATAAAATTACAAAGTTTGGGAAAAAACGCTAATTTTGGTAAACGTCAATACCTTTAAATGGGATTTTCTCAGCTCTTAATTGAGATAGAATACCTTAATTTTAAGAAGATATTATAGCTCAAACATATTATAAAATGCTCAAATTTACTATACGAATGTACACCATATTGCGGCAAAGGTGACAATGTATACACAAGAAAATGCTCTAGTACGTAATTGTTATGTTCAAATCTATTTCTAAAAGTCTTAAGTTATTAAAAGTTCTATGTCTTAAAATATGATTTAAAAACAAGTTTTACTTAATTTATATCCTAACAATAAAATAACGAAAAAGCGTTAGCCCAATTTATATTGTAGATAGGCTAATTAAATAGCCTAACATACCGCTAAATAAAAAATATACAACATGTATGAACTAAACGAAATTTGAACGGAATATCTCTATATACTATTTTATTTTATTTTATTTTAGATGTCAACAATGGATTTCGTTTACTCAGAACAACTCCATTAATCTGGAAGCGAAACGTCCATTTGGCTATATTTGCGACCAGCATTTCAAAAATGAAGATTTTTTGGACGAGACAAGGCAGAAGTTACACTGCGGAGCCATTCCTTCCTTATTGCCACCCTTGACTACAACATCTACTTCTGCAACATATAATCTTGTTACACAAGAGACAGATTCACTTTCTCTTTCTTCTTCCCCTACACTTGAAAATCATGGAAAAATTCCTATCTTATGTACCACGCCTGAAAACATATTTCTTCCATCTTCCTTAATTTCTTCTACACCAATTCCCCCATCCAAATGTTCAACCCGACTGTCTTTCAGCACACCATTAGATCAAAGTACTTTGCTAGATTCATATTCTTGTTCTTCTGGTATTGTTGAATTACAACCTGAAGCCAGTGATATTGATAAATCTACCCAACTGAATTTAGATTTATCAATAACACCTAATCGCTCTTCCTCTTTGACTTTGTCTTCAGTAAAAATGACTCGTTTTACGCAGTTAAATACGCCAAGAAGGCAATTTCTTTTTAAATATGGAAGAAACAAGGACAAAGAGTTAAAACGATTGCAAAGGAAATATAGGAATGTAAAAATGCAGTTGACTAAATTGTCTGACAAAGGTCATTCGGAAAAAGAGCTAAATAACTTCTGTCAAACAATTTCAAAAGTTTCAGCTGTATTTTTGTCTTCCTATATAAGAAATTCAAAAATTAAACCAAGAGGCAGAAGATGGACTAATGAAGAAAAGGCATTGGCATTATCCCTTTATAAGAAAAGTCCCAAATGCTACTCATTGCTGCACAGTATTTGGGCCTTGCCTTCTAAAAGGACATTGTTAATGTTGCTAAACAAAATTCCTTTTTTGACTGGGATTAATGAGCAGGTACTATCTGCACTAACTGATGCGGTTGGTAAGTTGAATGGTCGTGATAAAGTTTGTGCTCTTCTTTTTGATGAGATGTCAATTAGAGAGAATTTTTATTACAATCGTTCAACTGATCGAATCGAAGGTTTTCAGGATCTTGGACACTTAGGTAGGAATAGCCTGAATGGTAACCTTTGAATGGTTCAAAGACTTCTGTGTAGTCCACTGGGAGGACGTTTACACCACCTTTATAGAATCTATTGTAAAACTATGTATTCCTTGGTGGTGTACACGCTCTAATAGACAGAGGATGTCTAAGGCTACGCAGAATAGAAAAAATAGAATTTTAAAACACTGCTAAATTAAATTATATATTTTTGGCCTAGTATTTAGATGTCTGTAGTATTGTATATATTTATATTTTATAAGCACTCCTGATTGTATATATATTGTTAATATTGTATATACTGTAAATATTGTATATTGTCTTTTTATGCAGAAATGTCTGGATAAAAGCGCTTGACCTATTTTGTAATTAAGACTCATGGAAACATTCAAGTGAAAGTACTGAGTCGTAGAAGTTGTACAGAGTCTTGAGTGAAGAGCATCAATCTGATTTGGTGATTTTGAGAGAAAGATATTTTTAATGCTATCAATATTTGTTCAATCAAGTATATATTCATAGCTTTACATAATAGTTGATTTCGCTCTTGCTTTTTTAAAAATATTTCTTCAGTGATTAACTGTAGGAGTACAGTGTATTATTTCTCTCCTCTTCTTTTTTTGGTTAATATTTAAACAAATCTTTTATATTCTTAAAGCATAGCTTTACCAATTTGTTTATTTCAATTCTTTTTTGTTTTATAAAAAAATAATCATAGCTTGACGCTTTGTTTTTTGCTTTTGTAAAAAAGCTTTTTTGAGAGGATTGTATATATATTGTAAATATTGTATATATTGTAAATATTGTATATATTTTTTCTGATAAATAATATTCAAAGAATAATTAGTGACATATAAATTAAACATACAACTGAATCATTTTAGTAACGTAATACAAACCAACCCCTAATTATGTTTAATTTTTTTCAACATTTCGTTTCCATGTTTTGGGATGGTGCAAACTTTTCCTTGCATTTTCTGAAGATAGAGTTATTATTTGTTGCTTCATTGCAATGCATAAAGTAAGATCAAATTAAGTTTAAAAAGAAAATATTAAGATTCAAAACAATGTATTCACAATAAACCTCACATGTGTGTAGCAAAAAAACCGCCATGACACTTTCACAGGTCACATGACCTATTTTGAGCAATTCCATTGGTATATAATGGAGATGGCCACTTTTGAAACAAACCTCAGCTGTACTTGTCCGTTTTTAAACTAATTTTATATTAAATCGTTAAAAATAACACGTTTCTGAAACAAATAAATATCGCCAATGAAAAGAGCAAAAAAAAATATTAGAAACAGGTGATACTTCAATTTTGTCCAGGAACACAGTTGTCCGTCTTTGATCCCATGCTACTCATTTAACAAAATATCAATTCATTTAAAATATACTAAAAAACAAATGGGATTTAATCGATAGATCGTAACCATTATGTCAACTGTTTTTAACAGTTTGTTGAAAAACATTTGAAGTATGTAATTACTTTTATTATAAACAATTATTCAAGCTTAAATGTCTAGATTGATAAAATTTGTCTATATTTTAACATTTGCATTTAGTTATACATGCAATAATTTTGAATGATAATGTATATGTGAACTTGAGGGTTTATACTTAAGAGTAAAAGTATGAAGATGATTGGTAATTGTAAACCTTTCAAGATAATTTTATGTGAATATTATTGATTATATATCTAGGTGATATAATGTTTTAATAAATTTGTCTTATCTAAAAAATGTTATTATTTGTTTATTATCCTTCTAGTGCTTTCTTTAATGGCAACAAAAATAATGCATTCTCTTTTATTTTTATAAAGAAAAATTATGATTAAAAATGTCTAAAACCATTATTAATTAAAACCATTGTGCATCCACTTAATTAATTTGAGTGTACATTTTAACAAATAAGATTTCTTTATCTACAAGTGGTCAAATATATTTCAATAATACTTTTACCAAAGTTATTTTCAAATAATAATATGTTAATTTATAAGTGTTATAAATTTAAATAAATATTACATTATTTTAATTTTTACAGCCTAATATTATGTGATTACTTTTGAAATTAAGTATTTTTCTTAGATTACTACTGTGTTTTAAATTATAGACAAAATGTATTATTAAATGACAATTTAGTTACTTTATTCTAGAGTCATTTAATAAACTTTTGTTTAACAAAATAAATTTCACAGTTAGTAGCCAAAGAATAATGCTTAAATATGCAAAAGTAATGATTTAATAGTAGGCCTATAAATTATATAATTATATACTACAATACCGGTTAAAATAGATACAACGTACTACGTTTAGTAAAACTTTCTTTCTTAGGTTGCTTCTATCCCACCAGAAGCGCTGAAGATAGTTTCAACTTATAACATTGAGTTGCCTATCTCCTCTTGGTAATATTATCTCTGGTAGCCAGTAGTTCTACGGTCTGCAGTATTATCAAACGCGGGTTTATCTTTAAAGGAATGATTATTGGTTATCAGTGAATCACTGAACCATTATGAATGTTTGTTTTGTGTTGACATAAATTTTGCTTTTTGAAGTTTGAGTTTGCGGTAAAGTGACACTTTATTTTTGTAGTAGGAACTACCTAAAGTTGTTTTGTCTCTTTGCGATGTTTGAGTAGGGATGTGGTAGCAAAGGAGTTATACTGTAATAAGCGGCAACTGTTGGAAATATGCTTGGCCTTCTACATTAACTAAAGTGATCTAAATGCTGTGCTCACTATCAGCCAACTACTAAAAACGTATCAAATGAGTAAGCATTTCTTGAATTTGTGTGAAGTTGTTATTGGTAAATAGGCATACATCGCCTAATAGTACTTAGGTAATTTTGATTGCATTATATGAATTAATTAATTATTGTTATTAATAGTCTAGCCTACAATGTCAATCTTTATCTGAATCAAGCGTGGATTTTGGTATTTTACTAAAGGGCTAAAACCCCAGAATCTAAAAGTTTTCCTAGGCCTATGCCTATTGTTATCAAAGTTTTTACTTGAATTTCTTTTAAAATTTTATTTAGAGTAGGCATAGGCCTAGCTAATATTAAAATAATTAGTCTTTCTAAAAAGATATAGCCTATATAAGAGGGAACAAGAGTTAATAAGATATAGCTTTTCAGTGGATAAGTTAATAGGCCTATATTATAGTCTAATGAGTATGCCTAATAAAAAGTCTAATTGAGAATTATTAGCAATAGGAAAAATGAGCTATTGCAGTGGCCCTTATGGTAAGACCCAAGGTCGGGAGTAGCAAATGAGCACCGATCATGGTCCCAAAACACGTTTTGGGGGTGTAATTAAAAATGATATATGTATATATGTGTTTGCACTCTAGCGGCTGCATTTTAAGTCCGATTTGGTTCAAATTTTGTACACATGTAGGTTGTCTATGTCGTTCGGACGAGTTCGTTAGCCAAAGACATCCAACAACCGGAAGCACGTTTTTTGACCGGAAGTAGGCCTAACTATTTTTTGAGATTTTTACTACGAGAATGAAATGTTTTTAGAGTTTTTTCTAAAAATATAAATGTAGGATGTTATTCTGCACATTTTGTTTTTTTACGCGACCTTTTAGCTCGCTTGGTTCCCCCAAAATCGATCAAAACGTAAAATACCATAAAAGTACCCGGTTCGAAGCCAAGTGTGCAAACTCGCAAGGCCACTAGGTGCAAACAAATTCTACTAATATATTGCGTACACACAGACAGCTGTTCAACGCCTTCGTGAGTAGACCTATTTCCCAAATTGTTGGTTGAAACCCTAAAACATAGGTACCGTATATAAACTTAATTTTGGAAATTTGCTCAACTCACGTCAGCGGTCCAGCTGTGTGGTTGAATTATTTTATTTTAAAATAAGCTTTGTAAACCATTCCTCAGTAGCATTTGTTGTTTTTATAATCTAAGTTTAGGCATTCATTTAAGTAGTATCTATTAGGCTACATGTAGTAATGTAGATCTAATCTACTATGGATTTTTCAAATCTATTATGGATGCAAAAGTTCTGACTTCGGGTCTTAGAGATGCCTACATTTCTTCAAACTAAAACGTGGTAGGCTATTACAATTTTGAATAAAGTTTTATAAGCACTTAAATGGTTCTAAAAAAGTTTTGACCTAATCTTAAAATTGTTTTTGGTACTGTATTAGTGCTGATGAGAGTGACCTGGAAATGTAGAATTTTTCACATAGTATCAGAAACTAGACACTTGACAGGTCGAAAAGCCAAACCGAACACTGACAAATATTATAGAAGTTACTAAAGACAACACATAAAATGCAGGTTAATTAATGTTCAGCCTTATTAGCTAGGTTTGATCTAAACTAAGAAACTATTCACTTCACTGGATTAAAAAGACAAATTATAATAACCACAGTTTAAAAAATGTTCAAGATATTGCAATACAAATTAAACGTTTGAAATGTTGATTTACCTTAGGCCTACTTAAAATTCAATCATTTTCATTAATCACTTAAATGACGCTTAGGCCTACAGATTTAATGAAATGTAGCATAATTTGAAAAACATAAATAATTGTCAAATAGTTAAATTACAAGTAAAAAAACATAGACCAAGACCGGGAGTTGAACCCGGGACCTTCAGAATTGAATTTCGCAGCTTACAGAATTGAGATTGTTTTCAATGTCGTACACACGAGGTATTCAATCTGTTAATTCAATATGTTTTCAATGTTGTACACACGAGGTATTCAATCTGTTAATTCAATAATTGCAGTAAAACCGTACAAGTGAGATAACATCGACCAATATTGCGAGATATCAGGGTAGCTCAGTTGGCAGAGCATCACGACGGAAATATGAAGGTCCCGGGTTCAACTCCCGGTCTTGGTCTATGTTTTTTTCACTTGTAATTTAATTAAATATCCCTGGCTGAGGAAGTGTGTAAGCGGAAAAAAATTGTCAAATAGGCCTATAGCCTAATGAAGAGCAATATTATAGTTCCTTGGTAATGTCCATCATGTGCAAGTTAAAAGGTATAATATAACAAGTGTATTTATGTCTAGTCCATGTGTTGGGTAAGGTTTTTGAGCTTGTTTTTAAGTCTAGGTTATATTTTTACTTTGAAAGTAATAATTTATTCTCTGATTCTCAGTTTGGTTTTCGCTCTTGTAAGTCCACTACGGACGCCATAAATTTCCTGATTCGAGGAGTTCTTGGGGCTTTTGAGAGTAATGACCTTGCTCAGATCACAGCATGTTCTCTGAGCTTGGGCTTTGATTGTGTGAGCCATGGAATGTTGTTGGATAAACTAAAATATTATGGAGTTGTGATGTACCTTGGAAACTTTTTGAGTCTTATAAAGGGGGGCTCACAGTTTGTGGAAGTTAGGGGTAGGTGCTCTTCCTGTGCTGAGGTTAATATAGGTGTACCGCAGCGGTCGGTCTTGGGACCATTTCTGTTTATTGTCATGGTAAATGATTTGCCTGTTAGTATTAAGGGTGCTCATACTCATACAGTCATGTTTGCAGATGATGCTTTTTTTAAATGTTAAATCAAATATCTTAGACCTAAGAAATGTTTCAGATCATATTTTGGAACAAGCTTGTAATTGGTTTGATGCTAATGATTTAAAGATTAATGTTGATAAAACACAAATATTGGTATGTAGGCCTACTATTAAAAAAAAAGAATCTTGAAAGTTTGGACACCAAAGGGCATAAAAAGCTTTTAGGGATAATTGTGGATTCTAGGCTATCCTGGTCTGATCATGTGTCTTATGTGTGTAAAAAGCTTTCTAGAGTCATCTATTTGTTATCTAGCCTTAAGAAAATAGTTCCAGATAACTATGTGAGATCAGCATACTTTGCTTTCTTCCAGTCTGTGATATGTTACGGCTTGATTTTGTGGGGTAACTGTACCTCAATGTTGGATGTTTTGTTGTTGCAAAAGAAAGCTGTTAGAATAGTTAGTAAGTCGTCTTTCAGAGCGCACTGTAGGCTTATTTGTATGTCTTAGGATTATGACTGTGATGAATTTATATATCTAGCCTATATGTTTGTTTGTTATATGTTAACGAGAATTTCAATGATTGTACCTTAAGAGAAGATATTCGATCATTTGTATAACACTAAAGCAGAGGTGCCTACAGTAGGGTTTGATGACGCAAGTTGTTTGGGGGGAATTTTCATGTTCCTGATTAAAATCAATATAAAATATGAAGATTTAACGATTCCCCCCCAAAGAAATTGGGAAATGTGTTTAAGAGAAATTGTGTTAAAAATCTCCCATTAATCATACATAGTGAAAGTGCCGTATTATTGACAGCCAGGCATTTAGACTACTACTGCTCGTAGTGCAGTGTAGAGACGAGCCGATAGAGGGTGCCGAGTTTGATGTGAACAAAGTATAAACATATTATAGACATTTACAGCATAGCTGAGAGCTTGCCAAGGTCATTCTACAAACAACTATCCTCCACCTCACAACAGTCCCAACACTCAGTAGCCCCATTTCCCATTGTGGAAGCCACGCGTTCTCGTGCATACGTAATACATTGACTTCTAATTCGTTGTTTTTTATTACTTTAATATCCAGTATTAATATTTATTGTATCATTGTATGACTTTATTATAACTTTTTGGGTAAAGATATTACAATATACAACTTTTATATTTGTGTATTCCTTTCTTTTCAAATTGAATAGCCCACGTTGTGGAGCCAATTTACAATATAATTTGATAACTGATGTAATTCAAAACACAAGTTTACAATTTTAACCTTTTGCGTTCCATAGGCGAACTCAGTCCGACATCGCTAATTTGCCGTTGCGCTCCACTGTCGGACTCATTCCGACACACGTTTTAATATGATTTCTATGTTCTAAACAAGTGTAGAATCAGTGGTTTTCGGTCTAATGAGACTTCAATGTTGTTAAAACAGTTTATAAACCAGTGACAGATTATATTGGCTGTGTAATATATTTTATATCTCTCTGAAGTTGAGCAGCTGTTTGCCAGTCATGATCAAGAAATACAAATAGCATGGTCGTCTTTTATCTTGCGCCTTGTAACTTTTGTTTACGCTTTTTCAAGTGGTATTTATTTTTACTGTACGTTATTATTTTGCAGTTTTGTGTAAATTTTGTTAATGTAAATAATGTAAAGATCTTGTTTTTGTTTTATTTTGTGTTGAGAAATGGCAACTGTTTTAACTATACGTTAACGTGGTTATGTACCATTATTTCACAAAAATTTTATTGTTAAAATAAATTTTTGAATAAATATAAATACAACTGACATACTTAAACAGACATATTTACTGTAAAAACTATTTTAAATGCGCTAATCATTTTTATTACTACTTTTAAATTCATAAAAAAACATATTTTTTTATTTTTTTTTACCTAATATATTCAAAATAGGCCTACTCAATAAAAAAATGTTGTTAAACCTCAAGAATATTTTTAAAATTATTTATTATGGTCACATTTAGTGTATTAAAGTATTTTAAAGGCTCTAAACTCTATTATTCTTATTTTTAATTTCAATACAAAACAAAATAACCGATTGATTTTTTTGACCGATTATATTCAAAATAGGCCTACTCAATGAAACATTTTTTATTTAATCTTTCAACCGTTTTTTCCTTATTCTCTGTTTTATTCCGAACAAAATGATATATAATAACTTATGTTTACTATTTCTAGGAATATTTTGCGAATTTACAAAAATAATTCTTCAAACAGTAATATTTTAATTGGAGCTTTTGGAGCAGCCAAGTGCCAAATAAATAGAGTGCAAAAGGTTAACAATATTATTTAATTGAGTAATCACAATTAAAATAGATATATACAATTTATCCACAAAATAAGTTAGTTCAAATCAAATGTTCGTTATAATTTTCTTATATAACACTCTTAATCTCGGGGGGTTAGTGCCGACTCTTCCCAATATTATTATTGAAACAAAATTAATTATTAAAAAATGTTATTAAAGATAAAATATTAAAATTGAAAAAGGGGAAATGAAAATAGTACAATAGGTAAAGTGTAAGTGTATGTAGGTGTATGAATGAAAGTTATAGAGAGGTTAAATTTATATTATTTGTCCAAAAATTCTTCTTATAGCTATATTTATAATGTCTTTCAAATTTTACAATGTTCAAGTTCTCACTAAATGGATGGTTTGAAATATAGCGTTAATTGTGTAAGTAACTATATGGATAGGTCTCACCCAGTTTATAACTTCTTCTTCTTATTATTTTTATTATAAATGATTATTATTGATTACTGCACTTCACTTTATATAAGACAAGTTATTTATGTAACGTTGATAAAGTTTTAACACTGGAAAATCTTCACTTTGGATCGTCTATGGGAGAGCTATGGTCATACGTCTACCTTCTTGGGCGTCTATTCAACAATTAAAATTGCCTGGAATCCAAACTGGCTTGCTTTGGGCCTTCAGGAAATGGTACATAAGGCCTGGTGAATTTCGTATCTTCTGGGGTTTTGATTGTTGTGCAAGAAAGTGTATTTTAAAATGTTGTGTATTTATTTGATGTCGTTTTAACTAAATTTTGGAATAACTTCGTTTTACAACTAATATTGAATTATAAAATTAAAGAGAAATTGAT
The DNA here is from genome assembly GCA_018207615.1 of Philaenus spumarius. Classification (NCBI taxonomy): domain Eukaryota; kingdom Metazoa; phylum Arthropoda; class Insecta; order Hemiptera; family Aphrophoridae; genus Philaenus; species Philaenus spumarius. Next base: position 202,684 of record JAGFPH010001602.1, on the reverse strand, counting down.
TAAATAAGAAATTACATGAAAATACCAAAAATAGCTCCTTGTACAAATTATTCTTTAACATCTACTATTTACAACTAAAACTATACATTTGGCTTTTTGAAATTAGATTTCCGCAGTGCGAGCGGTCACGTGACTGTGGGCGGGGCTTGATAAATATGGCCAACACATATCTGGCTTTAGCCGGTGTTTCGTTGACTTTCGGAGAATTATTACGGCTTAACGGTATTTCCTTTGAGATTTTACCAAAGACATTTTAGATGTAGAATCTTTCGTTCTATCTGATGGTGTTGTTCATTTTTTAATTTAAAATTTGGTTCTCTTTGGATCGATGATTATAATTTTGATATGGCCTAGATTTTAGTATACCGGTCTAGTTTCAAATGGATTTAAAAAGTAAATTTCGGTCGATTGCTTGGTGATTGAGTTAATCTTATAATTTGGATGGATTGGTTGGTTAATTTAGTTGAATTTTGATATGGGAAGGATAGGGATACGATTTTGAGAAATATTATTAATTATGTAAAATGTTATCGAAAGTCGGGGTTTAAAATATTGTTAATTTATTGTTTGCGATTCTGTCCGCTAGATGTCGTCGTTCAGATTGTTTATGAATGGTTTTTACTATCAGTTTTCTGTCTCTCTCGCACTCATGCATGTTTAGTTAAATGCAGTGATGTATGATTCTTTTGACTGATTGATATTTTTATGATATATTTTGAATTGTTACAACTTAGGTATTATTTAAAATTCTTCCTATATCAAACAATTAGATATTATTGTTATATTAAACAAATAAAAGAGCACTGTGGCGACAAAATCACACTGATTTAAATAAAAACCCGAACCACAAAACAAAGAGCAAAAAACTATAACTAAACAACTAAATTGTAAGTTAAGTTTAATACCTTACCCTTATGTACATTTCGATGAGTAGTGTTAAAACCCTCTGAGGATGATGACCATGTATTAAACTTAACTTACAATTTAGTTGTTTAGTTATAGTTTTTTGCTCTTTGTTTTGTGGTTCGGGTTTTTATTTAAATCAGTGTGATTATTGTTATAATATTTAGTCTAGTAATCTATTTTTTCTTTGCCTCACGTTGTGAAGTTAAATTTATGATTATAATCTTTTTCTTTAGTGCCCAGTAATATTAAGTACTTAAGTATTACTTATTCAAAACTCTTTTAATTTTACAATTTGAAAACAATATTTATAGACCTAATATTTAAATTATAATATGTAGGCCTATCCAATATATTATATAATTTATTTTCTTTTTTCCAAGTATACATTTTTTAAAATCTTTCTCTTTTTGGGGTTATAGTTTAGGATTGATAAAATATGCAAATTTGACCTTAGAAGCGGCAGTGTTAAATAAAACGGATTTTTTTGCCGTTTGCAAGTATTTTTTTCAAAAATTCGTCAAATATTGTAATTACATCTCAATCCAAAAGTGTTCCATAGCTTTTTATGAGAAAAAATCCCAAAAAATGATTTATACAACTAAAAAAATGATTGATGTAAAATTGTAAAAGTTATTAGCTCAGGAAGCAAAAAATGTTCAGTAGGGGAAAAATCCAACTTTAGGCCTATATAAAAAGTAGTAGCCCTAAATAGGCCCTACTTTTTGTAATTTTTCAAAATATAAAGAAGTTTTGTAAATTAGTTCTAAATAGATGTGTAAACAAATATATATCAATTTCAAACAAATTTGTTAGAAAACACTTTTTTTATGTTCTTGCTACAAGACCGCTAACAAAATCAGGTCTATTTGCAAAAATAAATTAGAAATATATGCTGTATCGAAAAATTAAATTTGATTAGAGTAAATTGTAAGGAATAAATCATAGAATTGAACTGTATACTTGAACATTTGAAAATATCCTTATTTTGTAAAACGTATTTCACTTTGTTTCATTAAATTACAACAAATAACACAAAATTCTCATCAAAGCGTAGTATACAATCCCAGATGCTGCCTACCATGCTAAACTATAACGACCAACGCGTCTGGGGCTTTGAAGAATATCAGTGTAATGTCCATATTTCACGGAAATATCCGAATAGCCTACGAACACTAAAAAATCAAGATTACCTTATATCAAACGAAAATATAGGATGTCCTCTTCAAATCGATATTAAGATCTTTATACACATATATTGATTCGTGACATTAATTTAAATTGTAAAATGTGCTTTCTCATTGGTTGAAAACTGTCCAATTGCAAAGGTTTACAGAAACTCTATAAAAACGAAAAGGGTGATGGCTGATTAGATGTCAGTTTTAGAAAGTTCAAATCATTACGAATCCAAAGGTGTCCTTATAATTATTTCAAAACCGGTTTATCTAACAGTTATGGGCCTTAGGAAGACACAAGTTATACGTCATTTATCTGTGTTTTCTTGTGTGCCGTTGGCTGTTTAGATAGTTTATCTAACGGTTATGGGCCTTAGAAAGACACAAGTTATACGTCATAAATCTGTGGTTTCTTGCGTGCCGTTGGCTGTTTAGATAGTTTATCTAACGGTTATGGGCCTTAGAAAGACACAAGTTATACGTCATTTATCTGTGTTTTCTTGCGTGCCGTTGGCTGTTTAGACAGTTTATCTAACGGTTATGGGCCTTAGAAAGACACAAGTTATACATCATTTATCTTTGTTTTCTTGCGTGCCGTTTAGACAGTTTATCTAACGGTTATGGGCCTTAGAAAGACACAAGTTATACATCATTTATCTGTGTTTTCTTGCGTGCCGTTTAGACAGTTTATCTTACGGTTATGGGCCTTAGAAAGACACAAGTTATACGTCATTTATCTGTGTTTTCTTGCGTGCCGTTGGCTTTTTAGACAGTTTATCTAACGGTTATAGGCCTTAGAATAGACATAAGTTATACGTCATTTATCTGTGTTGTCTTGCGTGCCGTTTAGACAGTTTATCTAACGGTTATGGGCCTTAGAAAGACACAAGTTATACGTCATTTATCTGTGTTTTCTTGCGTGCCGTTGGCTGTTTAGACAACTAAAATTTTAAAACAATGATTACATAAAAAAATTTAAATATATGTTTTACAAAAACATTTGTAAATACGAAAATTAAAGTTTGAAACATTTCCTTTCCGATTGTTTTTGTTTTATTGAGATTGAATGATTTTTAGTGGGTGAAATATTTAGGAGGAAACCCACAGGCAGGTTTTGGGGGGCTTCGGGGAGGATGGGCACTCCTAAATGAACAGACCTTATAGAGTAGGCTATCTACAAGTTCAGAACCATTACAGTATTATTGCTCTAAACATTTTTAACAAGCTTCACAGTAATTTTAAGTTGTTGCCTTTTGAGACTTTTAAATGTAAGATTTACAATTGGCTCTTGTTCCACCCATTTTATAGGTGAAATTATGATTGAATTTAAATTTGATATAATATAAAGTATAACATAAAATATTGACTGTTCCTATTGCATTGTTGTAAATTCCTAATGAAATAAAGCATCTTGAATCTTGAATTTAACTTACTATAACTAAAAACTAATTTGATAGTATATATCGTTTGTTCATATTTTTGTTACAAGTATCATGATGAAAAAATAATTTGTATTCATATTAATGAAAATGAGACTTGTCTTTTAGTTAGTTTTGCAGACTAACTTTTTTTATTGAATTTTCATAATTAATTTTTGTATATCCTTATTTATATAATAATTATAATATGATACCTTTAGCCTAAACTAACCTTCCTTTTAATAAAAAATTCTACTTTAATTTACAATTAATTATATATTACTACATTATGTCAAGCTTTTAACATGCTTGAACATAGAGTTACCTCTTCCACTATTGGTGTTAATTCTTTAAGATACATATAGCACGTTATACTTATTACATTGATCAGTTTGGAGAAATGTGAATGGATTGATAGCACTATTTACTTTCCTAAAAAAAGGTTGTTTTTAACAAGTAGGCTACTGGTACTGTAACATTTTGTATATATCTAAATAATTTCAAAGTTAAAGAGTCCT
>JAGFPH010001602.1:183415-197861 GCA_018207615.1 Philaenus spumarius | reverse complement strand
GAAATACCTGAAAACATATTTGAGAACCATTATGTAATGTTGGAGTCTGTTGTTTATTTTGAACCGTACTTTAGAGTTTTAACAGCTCTAAAAAAAGTTAAAGAAGAAAACTTTCCAATGGAAAAATATATTATCTCCGTTGAACCCGAACAAGCTGTTCCAAAATATCTTAAGGACGCTAATAAGGACAAGGAAAATAATGATGAAAATAATTCAAATCTATTAAGGCCACAACTTAAAAATCACTTACGAAGTATTGAAAAATTAACTGACATAAATTCTTCAGAAAAAAGTGAAGTAGCGAAGAACGACTGTCCTGCATTTCAATGGACTATTAATAATATTGTTATAAGCAATATTTTGAATGAAGAATGTTGGCCCAGCTACAGTGATTTGAAATTGGATCCATCACAGTACTCTGCTTTTAAGGCAGCTCTTACCAGCGAATTCTGTGTGATTCAAGGCCCTCCTGGGACAGGAAAAACATTTATTGCATTAAAAATTGCTGAAGTTTTACTAAAAAATGTTCAGTTTCAATCAAGCCCTATAATGGTTATTTGCTACACCAATCATGCTCTCGACCAGTTCTTAGAAGGCTTATTGTCTTTTACCCATAGATTAATTAGGATCGGCGGTCAGTCTAAAAATAAAAATTTAGACAAATATAATATAAAGGAAATGAGGAGGTCAAATTTATATAGGCCTAGTAATTATTATTCTCGGAATACCAGATTCGAGTTGAAAAAATTATACGAAAAAATCAATGGGTTACAAGAAAAATACAAGTCATTAAATTTTTATGGAATCTTAAAACTGGGTATTTTAAAAAAATTTATGACTGCCAAAGAACAGGAGAAGCTAGCCGGCGGTATCTTAGCTGAGTGGTTACTGGAAGATATTTTGATGGGAGAATCGATTTATTATTCGTGCAATGACAATAGTGATGATTTATTGGAAATTCCTCAGTCTCAAATAAAAGAAAATAACGAAGAAGAAGAAAAGTTAGTTGCAGAAAATATAGTAGATGTAGAAAAAGATTTGGATCTTGATGAGGAAAACGCATTTCGTCAACAAGAAACTGAAATTGACCCTTTAAACATTCAGTTTATAATTAATTTAGAACGAAACACGTCCTGTGAAAGTCAATTTATTGACTTCGAATTCAGTAAAAAAATTGAAAACATTGATCAGAATGTGGAACATTTAAATGAAACTTATGTACAATATGTAAGGGACAAATATTCTCGCAGGGAGCTGCAATATTTACAACATGAGATAAAATTGTTAGAAAATTCTAAACTTAAAGAGATAGATAAAATGAATGTAGTGAAAAGTTATTTGGACGAAAAATTATCAACAACGCCTCCTTTCAATCAAGACATTTTGAAAGAGTTTACGGAAACTGATAACATCTGGTCTCTGGATACTGGTAAAAGGTGGGCTCTTTACCATTATTGGAAAACATTGTACTCAAAAGTGATTATGAACGATATTAAAGTTCTTTTAAAAGAACACAGTGACAATTGTTTCAAGCTAGAGGAGTATCGACAAATTGAAGATATAGATTTTGTAAAGGATGCAAAAGTAATTGGTATGACGACCACGAGTTCTGCAAGATTGCATTCGATGTTGGAAATGCTTAAACCAAAAATTGGTAAGTTTACACTTTTAAATATTACATTGTATTTTTTAAAAGTTTGAAGTGAAATTTTGTGTTAAACTATTTATTTATATTGGACATTTTTGGTTAATTTTATTGTAAAGATCGATTGAGTAAAGAGGCCCATACACAATCCAGAAAACTGCACAGGTTTTTTCATGCTAAAATTTGGTCATTTCAGTTGAACTGGAAAAAGTTGATTGGTTGTTTGATAGTTAACTAACTTTTTATCCTGCGAATAAGCTTGAGTTACGCTTTTCTTGGTCCACCAAAAACATTAATTTGTTGTAGTTCCTCAGCGCAGGGAATTCCCCATAAGCAGTGTCTTTGAATCTTTCAATTTCATCAGTTCCTTGCGAATTGTAGTTCGCAATTTATTAATTTTTCACCATATACTCCTGCATTGCACTAAGCTGGAAAACTTTCGGTTTTTTACTGAACAATTCTATGTGACAGTTTTCATTGCTCTGTTGCTGCAGTCTGTTCCATCTATGTTGGATAAGGCTATCTTGCTGGCTTAGTCACAGACATATTGGCCTTGACCAACTCTGTCTTTAATGCTGACTTCATTACACTTTCAACTTTTTCTTCTGTGGAGCAGCAGTCCAGGTCCCTTATTTTCAGCTTTTTTTATGTTCAAAACCTCAAACTCCAGTGCCTTCACCTAGGATCTCCTTGAGCTCCTCTCTAAACTCTTTGCGTTGCCTTTCAAACTGGCTCCTAGCTTGAAAAAATTACTGCTGTCCCTTCCTTGTCTTACGGATTGGAATGTTATTTTCGTGCCTGTCCTCTCTGGCATAGCAGTTGCACTTATTTTCTTCAAGATGTCTGCGTACAACTGTCCATCCGCTTGCTTTATAAGGATTGCTTCCCATTCGCTCATCTATCCTCTGGCGCTCTTCTTGTTTTGATGACAGTGAAAAATAACTGTCATCGGGATGGGTTCATCCTTGGGGTTCCTCTTTTTCACCTCCCTCTTCTGAGGGAAGCTGGTGGCGATACTTTTGCCTCTTTCTTCAGACTAATCGGCCAACGCTTCCTCCGGCTTACGCCTATGCCTTTTAGTTCTTACAGGTCTGTCCCCAATTGTTGGAGATGATCTGCCAGTTTCCATCATTGCCAATAACTCTTCCACAGCATTTTGAGGCATGCTTCTGCAGGCTGTAATAACCGCGAGACTATTCTCGAGCGACGCTATGCTGTTCTTGATGTCCATCGAAATATTCCTCTGTTTGGCAGCTACAAATTTCATGGTGTGCAACGCCTTTCTGTCAGCCTTCAACTGCACTTCTTCGCCCTTATCCGCCTCTTCCAGTGAGCTTCGGAGATTTCTAACTTCAACTTCTTCCGTGGCTGATACCATAACCGTACTAACTTCTGAGGATTGCTTCGGCCTCTCTCTTCCCAACGACTGTGACATCTTCAATTCCTTCTGGACCGTTACCCTAGCATGGCTGAATGCCCTCGACTACCCGGCTCTTCCTCTGAGGCAGCCCACCAATGCTATTTCGTCTCTCCAGTGCGGGTGAGCGGAGTGCAAAATCCTCCTGGCCAAATTTTCCTGCCTGCCCTTCAGAGGAGTCCTTATTACCTTCTTACATCTCTGGAAGGGATTCTGAGTTTTGCCGACTATTTTATCACTGTTGAAGGGATTTCCTTCTTCTACATTTGTAGCATGTTTATGGGCCAGGTGATGTACCTTATCTTTGATAACGCTGTGTGATTGGTCGCCTTCACAATTCTTCCGTTCTTCTGATAACACAATTATTCTGATCCAGCTGATAACACTATTCACAGCAATTTGTCAATAGCTGTTTGTATGTAATGTCCAGAAGCAAGTAGAGCAGTGTCATTAGCGAATGTAGCTGACAAAACCCCATCATTTTTTGGAATATCACTAGTGTATAGCAAATAGAGAAAGGGCCCGAGGACGCTACCCTGAGGGAATACACATAATGAGGCAAGTAAACTGAAGAACGATTACTTGAGTGAACTGTCCAGTTTTTCGTTGTAAAAGAAGGTTTTCAAGTTCAGGACATAGAACTGCGTAGTTACCAGGGTATAAACGGTACAGCTAATCGTTGTGGTATGATATACACGTGATAAATAAATCTTGATAAACTTCATAGTTATGAGTCCAAAAATCAAATATATTACTTTAAATATATTTTCTCTAATACCCGTCAAATGACACGTAGTCAGCTTGTAATGATTGTCAATGTGTTCCAACAAGTACGCTATTTAGGTTTATTTGTTGACTTCCTTTGTAAATTGATAATTACATTGCAAAAACATTTTGTACGTGTAATATTACAGAAACCCATATCCGAACATGCGGTACCTTTAACAGTTTAAAACATTACATTTAACAATTTATAAAGTACTGTATTAAGAATTTTCTACAAAAGAAGTGTTGTCACAGATCCAAATTGTAAGAGGAAGATAAAAAAAAACATTGAAAAATAAATTTTAATATATTTTCTGTTATTAGATGATAAATATTTATAAAACTATAGAAACTTAACATTCACAAGTTATTAATTGAAATTGGAATTGAATTTACTTTCTGAAATCTGTTTTTAACAAAACAAAATATATGACAGAATGTATTCAAAAGGGTTTCTTACTAATGGGCAATCGATGAATGATTTGGATAATGATGAGAAATTATTTAGAAATAAAAATTTGGTTACAATTTTCTGTGGATGATTGTTTCATAAATAGTTATCAATTGATTTTCATTCGAGATCTCTGTTTTGCAAAAATAACTTTAAGTTACGGCTTCTGTTCACCGGATAATACAGTAAGGAAAATATCACTGTGGATAATTTTCTAGGTAGGCCTATTTATTACTGTTCTGAAGGAAGGTAGGCCTATTAATTTATCACTTTCTTGGATGTTGTACTCAAGTAGTTAGTTTTTTTTTTGTCAGAAGCAGGTTTTATGTGCTACTTCTTGCATTGGTGGGTGGAATAATAACGATTTCCCATAGCGCTTTTTTCAATTGTTGACAAATATTGGTCCTTCTTTTCCATTTAGGTTGAATAGATTTGTTTATTATGGTTCCTATCCAGATTGTGGTCATTTGTGGTTTTAATTTTTAATCTACAATTTAAAAAAAACAAAACTAATGATTGCATGAAATGAGTTGAATTATTAAGGATAATATACATGTACAGTATTTTTAATAGTAGATAAGGTGAATCTTCAGCTATTCTTTGTATTGAAATTTCGTACCGTTTCACTGTTCCTTAACCTAACAAAATTTAAAAAACTTACTTATACTTAGCTCATATTTATTTGTGAAAACCAGAAAATATATAAATGTAAATTTATTTTCTGTAAGTTGTTGCGGGCCTTTTTAATAAAAGAAGGAAACGCAAATATTTGTCTTACAGTTCGTCATTAAATGTTTATGTTTTACCTCAATTTCATATTCAGGCTTGACAGATAAATCTAATTTTCATTATTGTTGCAATTATGCAACATTTTCAGCAATTAATCATGTACATAACTCTTATAAACTCTGCTTTAAGTTAGTTCTTTATTTTGGAAAGGAGTGTTTTGAAGTAGAGATTCTTCTGTTAAAGTTCAGAAAGTAAAGAACGTTTGCGCACTACAGCCGGCTACGATGCCCTATCACTTCGATCGCATTAACCCCTGCCTCAATGCAAGCTTAGTTGCATAGGCAATTTTAGAATATGGTGGTAGTGCAATAATGAGGCTTCAGTGGGAATAATGTTTAATCAAGGAAGAACCATTGTGCACGACGTAGATTGGCGTGGGAGACCATCACTCGTTACAGATGAGTTGAAAGCAAAAGTTCAAGACAAAATTCAGAAAATCGGTGTTTCACATTTCATAAATATTTCCCAAGAATTCCACAATCGCTCCTATATGAAATAGTGACAGAGTACCTTGGCTACAAAAAATGTGTGCTCTGTAGGTGCCTAAGAATTTGACTGATATCCATAAGACAAAACGGATGGGAGCAGCCCTTGAATTTTTGACCAAATATCACAATGATGGTGACAAATTTCTTGACCGCATCGTAACGGGAGATGAAACTGGGTTTCATACAAAAGTCTATGGAATGGCACCACTCAAACTCATCCACAAAACCCAGAAAAGAAAAACCGATTTTGAACACAATAAACTCGGAGGCCTATTGTGGAACTCTCCAACGACGCGCCATCCATAGCAAGAGACGTGGAATATTGTCGGCAAAGGTGGATTTGATCCGTTGACAATGCTCAGCGAGAACTTCGTGGCCTGAAGTGGAAAATGTTTGGACATCCTCCTTACAGCCCTGACTTGGCATAAAGTTATTATCACTTCTTCCCAAAACTAAAGGAATTTTTGCGAGGAAAATATTTTGCAAGCGATGAAGACCTCAAACAAGAAGGGTATCCTGACTCAAATCTTTGGCTGTAGAGAAGTTCAACATCGGAATTGAAAATCTGGTGCCCGTTGCAATAAGTGTCTTGACAGTTATGGCGACTTCACCGAAAAGTAGAGTTAGGTATTGTGACTACGTAAATACGGTTTCATATTAATTAATCGGATAAATAAGTTTTCAATCGGATAAATAGTTTTTCAGTTAAATTTTACATAAAACCTTTTTCTCTTCACATAAAGCTTATAGATTTCTGTGAATGAAAACCAATTTCATTGTGGAACATACAATGTCAAAATAGCCATACTAAGGTCAAAAAGAATATTTTCCTATATTGTTTAAAAATGGTCAAGTAATTATTAAGTAGTAAATATTTTGTAAAAAACATGCAGCAGAAATAAATTTGGAAACAAATGTGACTAATATTTTGTAAAATTACACTTTTTGTTTATTTTTTCAAGATGAAACATGTATGAAGTCGTTGACCGAGTTTCTAATTTTGGTTTCAGTTATAGTGGAAGAAGCTGCCGAGGTGTTTGAGGCACACATTGTCACCGCACTTACCAAACACTGTGAACATGTTATTTTGATTGGTGAGTAAGTTTAAAACAATGCTTTTATTCTGGTTAGGATTGCTTGTCCAGCTGCTTTTCATAAGTTAAATCACAGAACTGTTTGGATGGGTGCAATTTTAGAAAATAAAAAAGTGAAATGTTGACAGATTAGACAAAAATTAGTATTTAATTATCTGAAATGAGAATTATTTGAATTTAGACATAGCCATAGCCAGGGCCTGCGCAAGGACCATGCGGAACATGCTGACGCATGGGGCGATGCCAGTGAGGGGGCGCCGACGTGCAAGCGAAGCCGGCGTCGGCGGCACGGCGGCAAAAATTTCAAGACCAAGGCGCCTTCAAAATTTTGCAAAAATATTTTTTGCACCGAAAAATGTTTTCCTAAAGACGTGGCCGCCCTTTTCGGGTTTTAAAAGAAACTCCCTATTTCTGTTTAGCGCTTTTTTAGGGACAGACAGATAACCGCTATAGGGCACCATCCTTTCAGAGTCGGCGCCCTTTAGTTTCAGTGAAAAATTTGCTCCCCCCCCATATTTATTTTTGTCACCTATTTATGGACACAAAAGACCACATACACCAGTTTAGAGCGCCATCCTTTCGAAATCGGCGCCCTTTGATTTCAGTGAAAAATTTGCCCTCTTAAAGACGCGACCGTCCTTTTCGGTAATTAAAAGAAACGCAGAAACGCCCTATTTCTTTTTGGCAACTCTTTATGGATAGACAAGATCAGGAACACATACAACAGTATTGTATAGGGCGCCATCCTTTCGAAATCGACGAACTTTGGTTTCAGTGAACAATTCGCCCCCCTAAAGACGAGACCGCCATACATTCTATACTAACTTCACTAACATTAATAAAGTAATAATTATGTGTCAATAACAACAGTATAACATCTATTAATAGCTCGATTTGAAAATTGCCACGATATTTTCTAGTACTTTTGAAGAAGGGTGGTAAAAGGTGGTAATTTTGGTAAAATTGTAGCTCGATGTTATATTTAAATTTGATTTCATATAATGAAATAATTTCAATTGGTATGCATTTGATAATGTACCCATTTGTTATTGCAATAAGGAGATATATAAATATATATACATATATAGGTTCGGGGGGGGGGGGGGTTGTTGGGGATAGAGGGGGGCACCAAAAATGACTCTCGCATGTTCAAGAAAAACCCCTTGCACCGGCCCTGGCCATAGCCTAACAATCCAAATGGATGATAATTTTAGATTTTTTTTTTTAGAAATTCTGATAACGAAATAAAAGGGTATAGTGTTTATTGTTGTAGTTAATACCTATTGTTTATATTGAGAATCAAATCATATCTCATTACACATAGAAAATTAACCTTAATAAACACCAACTAAAATACTAAGTTTTGTTATAGAACTTACTAATACGGTCGAACTTGGTTTTAACGGCCTCAGCTAATGGGTCAACTCTGACATAGCCTCATTTCTTTTGTCCGGTCAAATCGTTATCTTTTACGTTTATTATAAACCCCTGTATTAGCGTCAATAAATATTTGAACCACTCTGTTGTAACGACTTAAACTTTGCGATGCAACTGAACAAATGTACTGTCAGCTGTATGTAACAACACCCATGAACTTGCTGGGAAAGTGTTATTGCAAGACAAAAGCCTGGCGAGATATTCAGATAGTTGTGATCAGACAGATGCCCCCACCCTCGCAGTAATGTTGGCGCTTTAAAATTGTTGCGTGTTTAATACAATACTTTTATGTGGTCCTTGAAGCGGGTTTTAAAGAGCGCCCGGTTCGCCATATATAAGTTTTTATGCAATCATCGCATGATATTCGATACACATTGCTGCTGTTGAATTTGTCATAAATTCAAGCAAATATCAGCTGATTCAGAATCCAAAATTCAGTAAAATCCAAAATCATCATAACATATAGAGTGTTCCATAAAAATTCAAAAATTGGCTTCTAATTTCCAATGTGAAAACATAAAAAAACTGTATTTTAAAATGACAAATTGTAGCCTAATAATAAACAACAATGAGAATGAACATCTGTTATCTACTTCATTTTTCATGTGCGATAAATTTGTAGTTTTGTCACTTAATTTCTCTGTATTATGGGTTTAAAAAATGTACAAAAACCGTATTTGTTGATTTTAAAGTTATTTGTTTGTCTAAACAATGCTTTATTGGTGTTGGGAGCGTTTTCATTGGTTCAAAACGTTTCCATACAAAAATACGAGGCTTGTCCAGAAAGTAAGTACCGTTTTGAAAAAAAATATACAGACAATTTTTTTTTTCAACAAAATTTATTTCTACAAGAAAGAGGATATCTTAAACAATTTTTCTACATAGTTTCCAAAATAGTTTAAACATTTGTCGTAGCGAGGAACCAACTTTTCTATACCCTCTTCAAAGAAAGATGCCGCCATTGACGAGAGCCATTTGCCGAACACTGTCTTCAGCGTCGTCATCGCTGTCAAAGCGGCGCCCTCCGAAATCTCGCTTCAAGTGCAAAAACAAGTGGAAATCAGAAGGTGCCAGATCAGGGCTGTACGGCGGATGGTCAAATTGCTCCCAACCAAATTCTTGAATAAGGTTTTGAGTGGCACCAGCAGAATGGGGACGTGCGTTGTCATGGATCAACACAATGCCTTCACTAAGCATTCCACGTCTTTTGTTCTGAATCGCACGCCGAAGTTTTCTCAGTGTTTCACAATATCGTTCCGCATTGATTGTTTCCCCTCTGGGTAGAAAATAAACAAGCAGAATGCCCTTTCTGTCCCAGAACACAGTGCACATGATTTTTCTTGTCAACAAAGTTGTTTTGAACTTTTGTTTCTTGGGAGATCGTGAGTGTCTCCACTCCATTGACTGTTGTTTGGACTCTGGAGTTACATGACAAACCCAAGTTTCATCACTTGTAACAATCTTGTTTAAGAATTCGTCTCCATCATCACTGTAACGGGTGAGAAAAGTCAATGCACTGCCAAGTCGCTTCTTTTTGTGTTCATCCGTAAGCATTTTCGGAACCCAACGGGAACACAACTTGCGATAATTCAAGCGATTAACCACAATCTCATGTAAAAGAGATTTTGAAATTTGTGGGAATTCATCAGAAAGCATTCTTATGGTGAAACGTCTGTTTCCACAAATTTTCTCATTCACTTTTTCAACCAATTCATCGCTCACAACCGATGGCCTACCGCTGCGAGCCTCGTCATGAACATTAGTTCGCCCATCACTGAATTGCCGAACCCATTTTCTTACCATACCATCACTGATAACTTTTTGTCCATAGACTTCTGTAAGTTGGCGATGAATTTCAGCGGGTTTTATGTTCCTTGCGTTCAAAAATCGTATTACAGAACGCACTTCACAGTCCACGGGATCAGAAATTGTTTTAAACATTTTGAGTGCACACTAACTAATGTAAACACAATAAAATTTTGCCGTAATTGCGTCAGCTGTTCAACAATGAACCAAGGAGACTAGAGTGCATGCGCGGAACATCGTCGCTGCGCTGTGCCGGCGGTAGAACGAAACGGTACTTACTTTCTGGACAAGCCTCGTATCTTATTCTCAGATAGGGTGTTTTTAAAACTTTATACCCCTCTAACTTTTAAACGGTTTGTCGTATAAAAAAAAAACATCAAGAACAAAACAGTCTTAAAATAACTTGTTTTTGGGCAAACATCGCATGATATTCGATAGACACCTTTGCTGTTGAATTGGTCATAAATTCAAGCAAATATCAGAATCCAGAATTCAGTAAAATCAAAAATCATCATAAAAAATAGGGTGTTCCATAAGAAATTTGAAAGTTGACCGCCATATTGGAAAATGGTGGACATTTACAAATATTTTAACTACATATTTTTTAATTTCTCAAAATACAAGGAAAGGTTCCCCATTTAAAGTTTGCTGACAGATTTATAGTTTACATATTTGCAAACCACCAATGGTGTCCCTGTCGATAAAAAGACAGGGATTCATTCCCTGTATATGTTAATGAATCTAAAGTATGTAGCTTACGTATCTTGAAAGAAATTATCAGCAAACTAAACACACACACACTTTTGTACAACATTATTATTACATGACAAAATGTAATGATACATATACTCTGTTATAGTGAATTGCACATAATTAAGAATAAATTAAACCTAAAAAGAAAATAACAAGCATAATATCGTACTTTATATTTACAATCAAATTTCCAAACGTACGATACCAAACGTACAAATTTCCACTTTAAAAGGCCTTTTCAATTCAATTGGGATGTTTTGAGACATCACTGAAAACCGTGTACAGACAATTATTATTTAGTTTTGTCTTTTTTAGTTTCAGAAATTTTTAAAATTACTGATTTTATTTTAATAAAAGTTTTCTTATCATAGTTAATTTTATATTATTAATTATGGAATAGTTCTGTTAATAAATGTTTAACTATATTTTAAAATGAATGGTTTACGCTTTGTTATCCAGGCGACCATAAGCAACTGCGGCCGAACCCAAACACGTTTAAACTTGCGAAGGACTATCACTTGGATATCTCGTTGTTTGAAAGAATGCTCAAGAACGGCATGTCTTGTCATACATTAGGTGTTCAACACAGAATGCGTCCAGAGTTTGCATCGTTACTAGTGCCGACGATTTATCCTGAACTTGAAAACCATTCATCTGTGGAAGGAAGAGCTGATATCAGAGGCGTTGGTTCTAATTTGTATTTTATAAACCACATTGTACCAGAAGATCAGGTAATTGTATATTTGTTATTAAAAACATAACTTGGCGGTCGAATAATCAGTTTCACAATGTTGTTAAATATCCTAGCAGATGTTCATCAAATTTAACAAATGAGACATTTTTGATCAGTTCATTTAAATGATTATCATTTCACCAACTTATATTACCGGAATTTAACAGTCCATCAACGGTAACGATTGTAAGCGTATAACAATGATGTTTAACACTTTAGGTCACAGTTGGCACCCATGTTTGCAGTTTTGTTATTGGTTACAGCTGACTTGGCTCCAATATGCATCCTAAGTAAAAAAATAAATAAAAAACAAAAATACCTGTGGCAAAATGTTGTTAAAGAAAGAAAACATGCTTAAAATGGGTTTCGAAATAAATGTAGTACTCTCTCTCACGGAACAAAACCTGGTTAAAAGAATTTACAAATTGTTATGATTATTTTATTGAAGGAAAACCTTCATGAACATCAAGGCCTGAAAATAAGTAGGCCTGCATGAGGATCGGACCCAGTTTATCCATTTACAAGAAAGGGCTGTAACTGTAACCCCTCTCACTAATGTGCCCCCTACTATATTTTCAAAAGAATCGCTGAACAGAAGAGACCTAAGCTGATATTAACTTGAATACTAGGCATTTACACTTCCGGGTAGCAAAATGTGTTGCTAACATTGTTAGAGAAACGTAAAATGAAAATGTTAGTAACAACGATGCTAATAACAGTTTTGAAGTGATGCAAACATAAATAGTATTATCAACAAGTTATATGTAGGAATGTTAACAACTTTTCTTGTAGTAACAATGTTATAAAAAACTGAAGATTTGTTTACTCTAGGTTACAACACCTATCACTAAAATTTGCTATTAACAAGAATATTGCCAACAGTTTTATTTGATACCTTTTATTTTTATTTCGACACTTGAAGATGGAGTCAGATAATCTTGATGTCTTCAATATTGACAATTGATGTTTCAACGGATTTTTGTGTTGGTGAAACATTGTGTAACAATTAGTCAAAGATTTGACGAACTGTAGTGTGTGTCAGCCAATTGTTTAATATAATTGTTTGTGTTTAGGTGGAGGATTCGTCTAGCCGCAGTAACAAGCACGAGGCAGATTTTTTAATATCGCTGTGTTGCTATCTAATCTATCAAGGTTATAAGCCTGAGGAAATCACAATTCTGTCTCCGTACATTGGGCAAATGTACTACCTCTTTAAGGTAATATTGTCAGATTCCTTCGTATTTTTACGGTGTAGTATCTCGGCTAACTCGCATATGCTGCTGGTGTGTGTGGAAAATCATGTGGCACAAATATATCCTGTTTGGGCTATTTTGGAAGAAAATATTTTCCTTTGTGGGAGCGAACTTGTGAAAAGTGTAACAACAAAAGTAGGCCTTCATCTTGAAACATTCCTTCTCTTACTGGAATTGAGAAACTTTTGAACAGATTGTATTTTTCTTATTTAATTTATTAATCTTGTTAGTTTAATTTGGCTAACTAGAGTTAAGTTTATGCGTTTCGACGTAGATTTAAGTCCTAAGGTATTATTTATTTCATTTTAAGCATTAGAAATATCAAGAAAAAATACTCTTTTATGGAGTTTCACCTTCAGCAAAATGTTTTATTGGTAAGTAAAATAATGTATAAACATTTTTAATGAATTCTTCTGCATTTTGCAGAGACGTAGAGAAAAACCTATGATGAGAGATGTCCGAATTACTGTTATCGACAACTTCCAAGGGGAAGAGAACAAGATTATATTGTTGTCATTGGTGCGAAGCAATGCAGATGCAAGGATCGGCTTCTTGGGTACGGACAATAGGATTTGTGTTTCATTGTCTAGAGCTAAAGATGGATTTTACATCATCGGTAACATGGACAACTTGACACAAAATAGCACCACTTGGAAAGAGATAAACAGACAACTAGATGAATTAAATGCTATAGGTATGTTCAGTTTGAATAAATGCTCTAGTCCTGTTGCCATTCCCCCCTCCCTATATATAGTTCACACTTCCACAAGATAAACTAGTTCACCAATTGAAGTAGTGCTATTAGTTGTTTGAGCAAACTAGGAGTGTGTTTGGCCTGGTGGGCGTGTCATCCCTTCTATTTCTCCTTAAACCTGCCTTGTCGGTACAACCAATTCCAAAAAAAAAACTAGGTCCACAAATATCATTTAACTGAGAAAATAGTCAGTGTCTGGCATTCTTATAACCTATATTCTTTTATATTTATATAAAAAAGTATTTTACCTTTTAGAGAAAACTATGACAAATAATGTCTATAAATAAGTAAGCTTTTGTTTCATAAAGAAATTATAAAATGTTATAACTGTGATGAAGAGTTTTACAAAGTTTTTTTAGAAAATGAAAGTGATGACAACAAATGTTCAAAGCGAGAAATTTTTGTATTTTTAGGCAAAAAGAAAACTTTTGCGATAAAGTTGTTGATAATTAGTGGAATTTACTTTTTTTATTTGAAACAATTTTATGTGCGACCCTTTGTTTGGTCAGGAGGAAGGTAATTCCTGTAATGAATACATTTTATGCCTGTTTGACATGGATTTGGTGCGATCCCGGCTGTTCCGTAGGTCCAGTAGAATGACACCATAATACTATCTTGCTTTAATCATATTGTATTTAAAGTTTTAGGTTTTGTGTTCTTTTAACATTGTATTGTTAGTCGCCAGGTTGGTGAAAATTAGTAAATATACATACAAAATTTTTGTGGGAAAAGTAAATAGGATGATGTAAGGGGAAGGGTATCTCAGGAAATACTTTCTGCCTTCCTGTTCTCTTTATTTGTAAAAAAAAAACAAAAAAAAAATGGAAAGGCTGGATTTTTCAACTTCTGTCAAAGATGGACAAATATATGACCTCTCATTTAAAAGGTTGTTTATTTGCATAATTTGATGGTTTTCATTACCAGTAATTACCAGTAAAGATTTTTTTTCTTACTAAAGAAATTTTTCAAATTTTGGGGTATATTCACTTTGTCACCATTTTTAAATTTTTCGTAAAAACTTAGGATAGGAATGTCTGATAAAGTGAGGGGGTTATTATTAA
>JAGFPH010001602.1:123325-175137 GCA_018207615.1 Philaenus spumarius | reverse complement strand
TCGCATACTGTCAACATAAAATGCAGTACTGATGTGGATACGTTGAAATGCCAAGAGAGATGTGAAAAAACACTGTCTTGTGGTCATACAAAAAGTGTGCTTTGTTGTGTCGATGTAAACGAAGTATTATGTTTCACGCCGTGTGTTAAAACGTTGAAATGTTCGCATACTGTCAACGTACAATGCTGTACTGATGTGGATACTTTGAAATGCCAAGAGACATGTCAGAAAACACTGCCTTGTGGACATCTGGTTTTTCTTAAATGCAGTGGTGATGTACTTGATCAAAGATGCAAGGAAATCGTGAGTAGTATTTTTAATTGTATTGAATAGTAATAAATTTTTTCCTTGTAAGTTACTTTTTCACAACATAAAGTAGAGTAATATGTTTAGGCTATTAACCTATGTATACTGTGTGTAAAAAAGCCCCCCCTTTAATTTTTTTGCTTGTTAAAACAAACAAATATCTTTGGAGAAACGATACTAACTTAATCCAAAGTATCTTTTGACGTTATCGGAAATTTTGAGTGTCCCCCAAAAATGGGGGATTTCGGGGGCAACTCAAAACTTTTAAATGGGAAGTATGGTCATGTGATAGCTACAGGCTTACTGCAACCAAATATCATTTCTACGAAGAAGGGTCATATTATGTAAACATACAGTGTAGAATCCACCTTGCTCCAACTTTCCTTAGCCTTATATCTTTAGAATTGTTGATCCTAGATAAATTTTGCAAAAGACCTTTTTTGTTCACAACTAAATAATGATTAAACTTGTAACGTCCTTAACTATTGTGAAAGCAATGTTTTACGAGGTATTTACAAAAAAACTGATTTTTACTACCTTTGAGTAATTTTTTTGAGTACCGTACATGATTTCAATGAGCTTTTGAAAAAGTATTTCTGATTTGAAATTAAAAATAACCCCTGCAATAAATCTTCATAAATTTTTTCACAGTAAAAATTCACTTTTCCTGGGCTACCGTACAGGATTAAAGCCAATCAAGCATTCTAAAGTAAGATATTGCAAACTTGTTCTTGTTTTTTAAAATATTACTTAATTATTAGAAAACCATTGTGCCCTTAGTGGAGGATGTTCTCTGTACAATTATTGGACCTCAACTGAATGAATCAGGAATGTCAGTTAATGATTTACAATAGATGGGTTATGGAGGCTGAATTAAATGCTGATTAAGAAATTGATGCTGTGATCGAGTCCCTGAGAGTTATTTAATTGTTCAAGACTCACCGGTATGTTTTATTGTCAATGGTGATAAGACTATGTTGGCTGTTAACAATCAGCTGTGGTGGCCTTAGCAGAGAGCTGGATTCCTGTTTGCTGTTTTCTAAGTGCCTTATTTTGCCCTGAACTATATTACGTAATGTTTTATAGCCTAGGCCTTACTGTATTTTCCAATAAAGTAGACCTACTAATGCATGTTGGCCCTCTGTAGATCAAAAACTCTGTCTAATAACAACATGGCTTTGGTCCCTTAGGCAAAACAGTGAACAAATTTGTGTTTGTGCAAGTGTAAGGGGCTACATACAATATGTATAGAATAAAAACAAAACATTCATAAATGCAATACGAAAGAAACGTACAACTAAAAGTTATACAGTATTATCTCGTTTATCCGTCCTTCACTCATCCGACATTCCGTATAATCCGACGTCCTCAAATAAAAATAAAAAAATAAATAGGAAAGGCAAAAAATAAAAAGTCTACGATAAAATGACCCGCAAGTGTCTATTTTGTGTTGTCGCTGATTATACCGTGTCCAATAGTTTAAACGCCATACTGTGCAACACTATAGCTGCGCGCATCGTCTATTGTCCGTTTACAGTTTATTTAGTTGATAGCGTAAGATCTTACGCTAGTAGCCCACATGAAAACATCAACCTTTTAATGCTCAATTTAAACGACTTATTAGGAATATGTTTCCCTTGATATTGTTTTTTATTGATATTTATATTTTCAAGAACAATTTGTAATAATGTGAAACATTAATACAAAGTGAAAAAATAGTTGTTTTGTTTACATTTATTTTAATGGAAGAGCTTTTTTTTAGGAAAGTAAATGATTGAATATTGCATAGCAATAACCGAATAATAATAAAAAACTTTAGCAAAAATTTTTAAATTCAAAATTTGTTATCAAAATTAATTAAGGATTGAGAAAAATAAGCACTAACTACAGTTAACAGAAAACATCAGAGCATTATTGGTGCTGTACTATCTATTATGACCTAAATTCTGATGTATAGTACTGTAGTAATTATTTGGAGAGTATAAATTATTTTATTTGGGAAGATATATTTGCTGTCAGAAAACAATTTTAACAATTTGTTAGAGTTGAAATAGCATAGCAGTACAGGTTAGAATAAAACTAATGTAATGTTAGTTTTTTGTAGTTTAAACTTCGTAACGGGGTTTACTTAAACATGAGGTATGTTGATGATATGATGAAGAAATTTGGATCTTGAACACTGAGACAAGTATGTTCATGGTAGTGAATTGGAGCCGATGTAGTTAGGTCAGGTAGTAGCGAGGCAAGCCTCCATAAGACCCATGCTATCAACTAAACTGTAAACGGACAATAGCTCTAGCGTCTCACGTGTCATTTAACTCCCCTCATTTGACTAACTTTAGTTTTGTGCTATCGGTCTACTAACCGTGTCGTTCTGTTTTATGGAGCGTTCATTGCCATTGTGAATAAAGTTACCATTTTTATCGTTATTGTTATTCATCTATATTGTTATGTATTGTTATCGCTTTGATATTTACCACTAGGCCTACTGTTGCATTTGACTCTACTGTTGAACGTCGGACTCTACATTGCATATTTTGTAAAGTCACTGTATTTTTAATATTTTATCAATTCAAATGATACTGGTAGTGTAAGTTGTTTTTCTATTAAATTTGTGTACTCCGTTTATATACTGTATTAGAAATGTGAATTAAAAGTGTTAAATTATAGGTTTTGTATTAAAAATTGTAATTACTGTACGTCATTAGTTTGGAAAATTACAGTATAACTTTTTATTCAGTTTTACAGTATGCTTTTTATCCGACATTTTCACTTATCCGAAATCGTGGTGGCCCGTTTATGTCGGATAAGCTCTACTGTATTTGAAAAACTTTGTCATTTTTTTGTTTAATGGTTTTCTTAAATGCATAGTCACACCGTGTTATTAATATTACATCAAATAAAGTCGACTCTTTCTGCTGAAAAAGACAAGAAGCATCTGACATAAACTAAACTGATACAAGATATGGTCAAAATTTGGAAGGAGTGGGAATAAAAAGAATTCGGTTAAAAGTGATTCTACTGTAGTTATTCCAACACTAAACACATGCTTTAATATGGTGCTTACAGTATATTAACTGTACGAGTACAATTTTAGTTCTTTTTTATGTTTCAGATTTGGAGAGTTTTTAATAATCATGTCTTTTTATTTTTATCAGGTAGAAAGAAAACTCATTGACTGTGACCACACCCAGCGCCTGCGATGCTATCAGAACCCCAATTCCTGTAAGGAAGTGTGTTCAAAGTTGTTGCCATGCGGCCATCGTTGTCTCAAGCAATGCTGGGAAGATTGTTCAACCGAGGATTGTCAAGAGATTGTTAATAGCCATGTGCAGACAGATTGCGGCCACAACAATGTTGTATTACCTTGTTCTATATTTGAACAATATTCTCAAGGCGATTCCTTACTTTTACAAGAAACTAAAAGTATTCCCAATATCAACTTTGAATCGTGTAAGTAACTCAAAGAGTATTGGTTGGTTTTAGAATATATTAACATGTTTACATTACTGTGAAACGCAACGGAAGGTAATATCAGTTCATGTATGAAGCTAGTTTTTAAGGAGGGTAATTTTTTAAATTTAGTGCCTATAAATTTACGCAAGCAGGTAGAACTAGTGTAGCACGTGTATTTGAACCATTGGTTAACTGTTAACAACAATATCATAGTAATTTTGAAGTTAGTTGCCTATAATCATTATTTAACATCCACGGTGAAGAATGCAAGTTAGACTATCAAAAGTTTAGAACAAAATTCATGAAGATCATCGATTTAACTTATCACAATCATCTTTGATGTTTCCTAATGTTTCACAATTTCTTTATTGACTGAAAATTGTGTGCATAAAATGTTATGCGACACACAAGCGGAAATGTATTGCATACATGTTTACAGTGTTACCAAAATGAAAGTGATAATTTTGTTCAACACTTTGTTATTGGGGATTAAACCTGAATTCCATATTCAAAAATCAAGGCTGTTACGAATTAATGGGGTGCGTAATAAAAGATATATATTAGTTATATTAATTATTAGAGTTAGTATGTTTAGTGTAAAGATATTACTTTGCATAAGACAGATGGAGGTAAACAAGGAATCATAATAAGGAAGGATGAGCTTGGCGGAAGTGTTTTTGTGTTGCACGTAGGAACGGTGTAGTTTGTCAACACGGAAGTTAGATGGGTTATATAAGCATAACCCTAATCTAGATTCGAGGCCAGTCTGTGAAAGTGTGGGGCCGGTTTGCTAGGGACGTTGAGCCTAGATTTGGCCAAGTATTGTGAAGCTAAGGGTCGGAAGCTGGACAGCACTAGTCAGGTCATCACTACGAGGTCTACATGAGATTGAAGGACGAGACCGGTTCTGCATTAGAACGAGATTTGAGTGAGTAAACAGAATACCGTACTTAGTCTATCGATATCACATTGAGTTTGGAGTCGGAAGTTTAACGGGGGTAAATTCAGTAGCTTTGTTTATTGAGTTCTTGTTTCAGTCTGACCTACGGATGTACTATCAAGTAAAAGAAATGTATTAGATAGGCTAATGTATTAAATCGTAGGTATCTGTATGCTGTATAGTTGCAAGGGCATGTGAATAAATCAATGTTAAAATAAGTACTACCACTGAACCACTGATGTATTGTTATTTATCTGTCCCTTTGTTATTAACATATTAACTTGGTGTTTGAACCCGGGTAATAAGGGTAGTAATTTTACCCTCAACAAAGTAATTCGTAACAAGGCGAAGCAGAAGCGAATGCAGTATCAGAATACGTTTCAAACAAGAACGTTTGTCGTAAAAGATTCTTTGAGTCGCAGTGGGGCAAAACCGGAGGTCTTTATACCACTTCTCTAAAAAAAAAAAAAACAAATTTTTGTAAAGAAGCTCATAGCTTTTGATTTTTTACAAGTGGGTGCCTTGTTTGCCAAATTTTGTGATCATAAAATTAACAGCTGATTAAAATTGTGAAACCTTAAGGACTTTTATAAGTAGGAATTAAGAAGCTACAGTGAAATGCTATGTCAAATTTGTGGAAGTTAAAATTAAAAACACCTACTGTGCAAAGTAAATAGCTAACTTAGGCTAAAGGTGTGCGGTAAAGTAAAACAAAGAAGTATAATTACTAGTTAGCGAATTTCCATAGGAAAAATGAGCTATTGCAGTGGCCCTTATGGTAAGACCCAAGGTCGGGAGTAGCAAATGAGCACCGATCATGGTCCCCAGAACACGTTTTACTGTGTCATTAAAAATCATATATATATTATTTGTGTTCGCACTCTAGCGGCCGCATTTTCAGTCCGATTTGGTTCAAATTTGGTATACATGTTGGTTGTGTACGTCGCTTGGACGAGTTCGTTAGCCAAAAAAAATCCATCAATCGGAAGCACGTTTTTTGACAGGAAGTAACTATTTTTTTAGAATTTTCCTACGAGAATGAATTTGTTTTTGAGTTTTTTCTACAAATATAAATGTAGGATGTTATTCTGCACATTTTGTTTTTTTACGCGACCTTATAGCTCGCTTGGTTCCCCCAAAATCGATCAAAACGTGAAATACCATAGAAGTACCCGGTTCAAAGCCATGTGGTGGATTCTACCGTGGGGTTGGCGTGCGAAGCACGCAATGCTTTGTGTGTTGAAGATACTCCCAATATGCGGAATGGCTTGCGAACCATTTTGCAGCTATTCAGCACTGTCGTGAATAGACCTATTTCCCAAATTGTTGGTTGAAACCCTAAAACATAGGCCTATAAACTTAATTTTTTTAATTTGCTCAACTCACGTCAACGGTTCAGCTGCGTGGTCGAATTGTTTTGTTTTTGCACTGCTGTGAGTGTGCAAAAACGCACTTTATTAAGTAGCTGTAGGAAAAATATTTTCATCTTTTTTACTTCATATGGCTTACAAAATATGCCTTTTACGTACACGCTGAGAGCAAAAAGATAAACCAACTTGGAGAAACGAGTTGATTTTGGATTTCAACTCAGTCTTTCGTGGCATGTTTCATTAAAAGATACCTTGAATTAGTATTTACTGGAGATAGTGAGTTTAACAGAACTACTACAGTAATAAGAAGGCCTTTTTTTAGGTAAAATCCATGTTGTAATAAAAGAAGAAAAACTTGATGTAGTAACATAACTTTTACAGGGAAGTGTAAGTATGAATATAATTTTATTTTCCTACAAAGTCACCATTAACATCTAAACACTAGTAAAGTCGTGGCGCTGGCTTTTGTATCTGTCTTTAAAGAACTCTGCTGCCTGTCCATTTAACCAATCAGTAACAATTTCTTTCAATACATTGTCATTCTCCAATCACTTTCCAACAAGTTATTATATAAGTTTTGGAAAAAGATGAATGTCTGAGGATTGCTAAATACCAACTGTAGGATGGATGATCCAGTAACTTGTCCAGTTGTGCTGTTGGTTTTGCTGGAATGTAAGAGACACCGCTTGAGAGTAATCCTCTCCGACGGTTCTGAATGGCACGCCTACGCTTTAATAAGGTTCCACAACACCTCTTAATATTTATTGTCATTTTTCTTGGCAGGAAGTCTATCAACAATCTTTACAGTCCCAGAAAACTAGACTTTTTTTCTAGATTGTCTAAATATTTGTGGTTTAACTGATGGATTTGAATGATGCCACTCACTGGATTGTAGTTTAGTCTCTGGAGTATAGAAAGCAATCCAAGTTTCATCACATCACATTATGACTCAAGAACTCATCACCATTCTTGTCATAGTGTTCCAAAAAGACAAAGATTGTGCCAAACGCTTTGTTTTTGTTCTTCCGTCAATATTTTCAGCACCCATCTTACACAATTCTTTTTGTATTGAAGTTTTTCAGATACGATTTGATAGTTTACTGATCTTAACTATTAGGAAATTTTTTAATGAATCTTCCCGTCAACTGTTTGCGCCAACTCTTCACCGATGACGTTAGGCCATCCAAATCAATCCTCATGAACAATAAAATTGCCCTTCCTTCATTGAACAGTCGACACCACTTGCGCACATTTCCTTCATTCACTGCACCTATCCCATACACTTCAACAATTTGTCGATCGCTTTCAGCAGGAAAGATGTTTTTTGCTTTTAAATACCAAATGACGGAATACATTTCACATTCAGCGGGATTACTAATTATGGAGGCAAATAATGCAGCATTGCAAACATCCGAAACAGACGGTGAGTGGAAACATACTGGCAGAGTAGTGGGGGGGATGGTCGAGAGTGACTGATTTTGAATGTACCCGACACCATGTGCGTACACGATGCGCAACCGGTTCTTACTTAAAAACCAACCTTCTTTGATATTCTTTGTTTAGTACAGCTACCGCAGTAACTATTGTTTTACTATATTTAGTTTTTGTTGTAAACACTTGCCATTTCATTAAATTACCTAAGTAGTACTAATTTTTTTAATTTTTGTAGTGAATTACTGCATTGTTTTACCCACCACTTATTATTCAGGGTAAAAAGTAAAAGTGAGCATTGAGTAAAGTATTGAAAAACGCTTATTAAAGTATTTTTTATTTCAGGGATAAAAGAAACTAAGGAAGCATCATACTGTTTACAAAGATTTTGTCATGAATTATGTATAAAAAAACTACCTTGTGGACACATGTGTAACGGCCTCTGTGGAGACTGTATTCAAGGAAACCTACACGTACCTTGTACAGAGAAATGCAACAACAAACTTATTTGCGGTCACACGTAAGTAAATAATCCTGAAAATAGTGTTTAATAACCTCTTTCATTGAACATTTTATTCTGTAGGTAGTGATGTAAAATAACCAGGTTTTTATGAATTGGGGTAAATACTCAATGTTCATAAATACCCGGGTAAGTTAAGAACCCATCTCGGAGTAAGTTAAACGTTGGGAAATGTACGCAAACTCATTCCAACGCAAGCCAAAGTACTTTGCAACTTTGTACGCAATTTTAATTCCTTCGCAATCCCAGAATACAGTAAGCATTACTTTTCCAGCAGACGGAAATGCACGCGCCTTAAAAGTGGAGGCCCTTCTTCAGGTTTGCGCCATTCTTATGGTTGACTTTTGGTCTCAGGATTAAAATAAGGAATCCACGTTTCGTCAGTGGTTATTATTCGTTGCCAAAATTCATCACTGTAACGGGCTAACAGCTTTTGAAGTTGACGGCAAGTATCAGACCTATTGAGTTTCTGTTCTGGTCCCAACAGCCTTGGAACCCAGCGCTCCAACAATCACGCAAGATGTCATGAACTTGTCGTGTACCTATTCCTAGGCGTACACTAATTTGACGAATAGTCATTCGTCTGTCCTCTTTCAGTAGGTCTTTTCTATAAATTAGTATCTGAGACATAACCTCTAGAAAGAAAAAATGTAGATTATAACATTATTTTTGTAAACAAAATGTTGCCAACTTATTCATTTATAACACAAAATTACCCTAAAATTCCCACAATTTAAGAACATATATAGACCTACTGTAACAATAATTTAAAAAAAAAAGAATCATTACATTTATGTTTCTAGGAAATAATACTTTTACTAGATTTAGGACCTTATTTGTGCTCTACATAATCTTATTTTTGAAATATTTCAGATGCGTTGCATTGTGTAAGGAAATATGTCCCCCTTGTAATCAGAAATGTTTGAATTGCTGCCAACATCGCCAATGCTCTAGACTGTGTGGGGAGACCTGTGAGCCTTGTATGGTAAGTAAAATATTCTATTCTAGGTTAACCCATTAGAGAAGACATACAGAACCAAGGGTAATGAGCGCCCTAATGTAGATATACAGAAACTAGTTTGACAAAAATTTGCTTTACCAATTTTATTTCAATGTTTTGAGGCTAGATAGCACTGTAATACGCTGTAATGTTTTGCAGTGGTGTTTGCAGCAAGGGATATTTAATTAAATTGTATACACGAGGTATTCAATCTGTTAATTCAATAATTGGAGTAAAACCGTACAAGTGAGATAACATCGACCAATATCTGTAGCGATCAGGGTAGCTCAGTTGGCAGAGCATTATGACGGAAACATAAAGGTCCCGGGTTCAACTCCCGGTCTTGGTCTATGTTTTTTCACTTCTAATTTAATTATACTTTTACTTTTTTTATACTGCAAGGTGGAGAAATAGCAACTGTTGGCCATAACTCTACCCTCCGTGTGATCCGGATTGAAGTTATACTTTGTTTGTTTAGGAAAAATGTGACTGGAAGTGTGCGCACAAATCTTGCACCCGATTGTGTTCCCAGATGTGCGACCGAGACCCTTGCTACGAACCGTGCCCTAAAGAGCTAAAGTGTGGACATCCTTGCATGGGTTTCTGCGGGGAGGTTTGCCCTGCCTGCTGTGCAATATGCGATGGGTTGTACAAACAAAATCAAAGGTATTTACAAAATGTTAAAATTTAAAACCACAACAATGTTTAATTCTCAACCTCATCATTGAGTGACAGCTACGGTTGCTCACTTTTTAACCAAGTTCAGTCAGTTACCACTGAATGTTGTCTCAGTAGGCGTGGATTAAACTTGTATCTTCCAATTGAAGAAATTAAAGGCATTTAACCTATTGGCGATTGTAATGTAATGCAAACATTGTACCAACAGGTCTTGGTTGCTGAGCGCAGAGCGGCAGTATTAAAACGACCAGTGAGCTATTAAAGTTGTACCGTAAATTCTTAAATGCGTCTTAATGCTAAATTATTAATGAACCCAAACATAACAGCGAGTATTATTTTGATACGTAATGCGTGAACATGGACATTTCAATATGTGCCCGAAGGAGTAAGCACAGACATTGCAGTTTATAAGAACGGGCTGTAAAATTGTTTAATAACTCTTAAAACTCATTATCTAGAGTGGAAATAAATACATTTTTAATTAATTCCACTTGTACTTATCTGTATTGACATTTCATTTATTTTGACATTGTGCAAAAGCAGTTTTTTTTGCAAGACATTGTTCTCCCTCCTTCAATTCAGTGAAGTTATTTTAATGCATGTTGATTCAGTAAATATTAAAAAGTGTTGGCCTAAGGTTTTAACAGCAAATTTAGAATATTGAAATATTTTGTTCATATCAACAGTTAGTGCCGAGGTAGTGGGAGTGGCAAGGCTTGGCGGGAACTGGGTAAACAAAAATAAGACGCCACGTTTACACGGCCTTTGATCACACTTAATTTTTCTTATGATTCATTTTTTTAAATAATGTATTTAAATTCAAAACAGTTGTTAGCAAAAATAAAATGACTAAGAAGAAGGCAATAACTTATTTCAAGTGAAATCACTTCTAAACAAAATCAGCTGTTAGATACCAATAATCTTGGTTGACCATATCTCAATTGACATGGTTAATCCTATTACTTTAAATGAGCAATTCTTGTATCTGTCTTTGTTTCTATCTTTGTATCTATCTTTGTATCTGTCGCAAATCTCGAAAATGGCTCTAACGAATTCAAAGAAATTTTGCATTTAGGTATAGTTTTGATTTTTAAGTACACCCATATAGTTGTATTTCGTTTAAAAACACAATTTTTTGAGAAAATCTAATTTAAAAGTTGAAGAATTTTAACATAGGGTCTTATGGGTTGCCATGTTGGTTGCAAAATAACAACGAACTAGTATATAAAGCGATCAAAGCAGCTGTTTATAAACAAGCCAATGTATACTGTTTTATCAGCTGTTCATTGGATAGTTTTTAATTACTGTTAAAAAACAAGCTAATTTATACTGTTTTAGCACGTTGGAATTATAATAAATTGGGCCTGATTTAACAATTTATTTTGTCAAAAAAAAAGGTAAACTTGGCAAAGATGGATAAATTCTAATAGTCAATTTTGTAATACAGGCCTGGCTCATTTCTGAAATATAGTTTTGAGGTTATGTTAATCCTGAAATATTTTTACTACATTTAGGCCTGGTTTCAAAACTTTAGTTGACAGAAGATAGTAGAACTAGGACTTAAAATCGTAATGAAAGCCTCTTACGTTTCTAAATCATGTATTAGAGGTTATAATTAATCTTGTAATTATTGTTAATATATATTATTTAAGCCTGGTTTCATAATTTTACAAACCTATGCACAAACGAGCCAAAGATTCTTTAGCTAATTTTTCAACTGCGAGCGAAGCGAAGCAGCCATCTGAGGCGGGGTTGGGACGCAAAGCGTCCAGGGGCAGAGCCCCTAGTAGCTACTAATAAAACATTCAACAATAAAACAGCTGATGTAAAAGTCATTGTTTTGTACCATCATTAGGTTTCTTATAACTGTGAAGTATTATGATAGCGATAAACTTACTTTGAAACCAATTTCAAGGTGAAGAAAATTATACTTATAATTAAATAAATACCTTATTTATACATAAAACTGCTCGCAGTCCAATAATTAACATTGTGATATTTTAAATGTAGTTTTTTGTGTTTTAAAGTGTTGTGATGTGTTGTGTTGTGTGTTTTTGTGTAATTTTAAAGTGACGAGCATTTAAACTAAATGTTATAACATAAAAGTTTCGGTTTGACAATGCCTGAATGAAATAGGCGAAACGGTCGTCACCGATTAAAAAACGATTACTGGACTGCGAGCAGTTTTATGTATAAATAAGGTATTTATTTAATTATAAGTATATTATAACCAGTCCATAAGGCAGAACAACAAAAACAGTTATGAAGAAAATTAATTTATAATTTACAATTTAAATAAATTATTTAAAAAAATATAAATCATCTTATATTTTTTGTCTTGCAAACTTGTCTTTCAGTCTGTATAACAATTCAAACCCTGTAAATGAAACTTTGAATAGGTACCGGTAACCTATAAGTTAGTAAAATGCATAGAGTTAGGCCTAGTTAACCAAAGACAAGTATCTATCTATATTTATATATTCGATTTCAAAAGAACCAACCTCAATGAATTAATGTACAAAAATAAGTAATACCAATGTCCTGACCGCTTAAAGTCTAATCCAAATTAAATAGAATCATTTAACCATATGAAATTCTTTTAGGTTAACTCCAAGATGTAAGCCTAAATTGCTATACAAATAGAAAACGATGTATTTTGATAACACAAGACACTCACATATCGAAGTTGGATATAATAAGCCATATTATAGGGGATAAACAGTAAACTTTTATTAAAAGTCAATTTTAAATCATACCTAACACTTGAAAACAAACATCGTTGCTCTGTTTTGTTTACAAATAAAAACACGTGATGACTGAAATATTCGAGTCGGCCATTTTGATAAATTCGTTGCTAGGCAACCGTTACTAAGAGACAAAGATGGCGTCATAGTCATTGCAATGTCTAGCCTGATAAACAAGCGGAAGAGAAATAGTTACGTAGAAAGATTCAAAACATAATTATAATTTTGTAAAGTAAGTTAAGATATTATGTAAAATAAATTAAGTAAACAATTTTAACATGTAAGAGAGAAGCAATATATTGTAGAATAATAAATTAACCAATGTGTAAAAAGGTACAGTCAAGTAATGCGAATTAAAAATTTTGATAGGCCCAATCCCAAAACCATGCAAAGAAAAGGACGAATCAGAAAGCCCAATTCATACGCGCCTAGAAGAAAAACTTTAAAACCGATGCTAAGGGAATCGAGTCGATGACGCCAAGATATATAGATGTGTTATTGTGATCTCCAGTTTTAAAAGTGATATAAAAGTAAAAATTGTGTTTTCGGACTAACAAGAACTACTAAAATGATAAGTATAACCTGGTGAACATAATGAACTAAAAATTTTAATAATATTACAACTATAACTATTTTAAAAGAGCTTCAAAGTTTCTCAAGAACATTTAAAAGACTTTTAAAAGATTTTGTTTCTATTCTATAGGCCTACCTAAAGGACATGATATTTTGTGTAGTTAATCCATACAATTAAACTTCAAAATTTAAGAGTATTTACGTATAATCTACTTGGAAAAAGCCAGCACGACCACCCTACCCCGAGATATACATATATTCACCACAGAATATAGAATTATATTTTAAGGACCATAAAAGACCTTCTGAGCATTTTTATGTAAATTATTGAATCAAGAAAACACTTGTAATTATGTTGTAATTTTAACCTCAATAAATTTGTATTTGTAACCCGCTTTCATTCATTTATACAGAAATAGATAGAATCTTAGTGACTTATATTAGAAGTTATTCCAATGTCAAGTTTTATCAGAGAAAATAATTATTAGAGTTATTCCAAAATTTAATAAATTCATAATAACAAAAGAAAGAGAGTTGTAGTTTTGTATCTGAGGTTTGTTTATTTTTATTTCATTGCTCTAATCATGTTAATTACAATTATTAGTATTTTTTTAATCACATTTTAACCCTCCAAGAGCTAAAGACGCAATTCTGATCATTATAAATCAGTCGGACCTTTCTGTAGTGCTAAAGTTGCGTTTGCGACTTTTCTACAGAGGTTTTTTCAAACGGGTCTCAAGTCGTCATTTTTCATTCAATCTGAGAGTTTCTTATATGGTTTCGTCAGAAATCGATTACTACATTATAGTATAAAGTTTAAAATCGATACTTCAAAAAATGTAATTTTGGTAGCATTGTAAAGTAACTGTTTTAGTGCACACATCTGTATCTGTGCTAGACGCTAGACTTTTAATTTGTTTGGAAGAGTAGAATGATAGTTCTACATTTTTTTGTTCAGCATGAAATTGTGCAACTTGTGTATATCTTAGAATTTATACAGTGGCATTTTGAAATTATTTTTAGTGGGCGTATATCTGAAAAATAAATTTTAAATTGTTGCAAAACAAACAGCTGTGAACATCTAGGATTAAAATTAAGACAATTATATTAAAATTAAATTCATTGTTTTCTGATTATAATGATATGTAATAAGTCTATTTTTACTTTTAGTAAGAATTTTATACATACAGTAGAGTCTGCTTTATCCGGCCTAATATGGTGGAGTACCAGGCCGGATACCATAAAAGCCGGATAATCCGGTATAGGGTTAAAATAAGCCAATAAACGTACATGAAAACTTTACAGTACTACTGTAATTTAAATTGGAATCATTCAATAAAACAACAAATAGATGGACCAAATCTTGGGGTTTATTATGGTAGATGCAACCATTGTTACAAGTGTACACAGAAAACTTAACCTCAATGGCAAAATAGCAGAGACACAACTGATGCCTGATGTGAAGAGAGAATAAAAAGAGCGGGACACAGTCTAGCGGCTACCGATAAGTTAGCGCTGCTGTGCGAGCTGCAAGAAAACTACACGATCTGCGGCTTGGTGAATAACACTTTACGTACTAACGCCTGCTATTTTGCGTTGATACTAGCCGCAACACACAACCGTAATGCCGTTGTCGTCACTACATTGCTGGTGTTCTTACGCGTTGTAAGATGTTTTCGGATCGCTTAAATAGTGCTTCATTTATTTCATTATATTCTTTAGATGCTGGGCCGGATAAAACGAGGCCGGACTTTACTGTATTTTTAAAAATATACATGCACGCCACCTTAAAAATGCCTAGCACTGAAGAGTACTATAGTCAGCTGTTTTAGGATTAAAACAAAACTTTTAAACTTGTAAAAGAATTATAGTAATATGTAAAGCGTTTTTTCTTTGGTTAATTTGACCCTCGATTTTTCGTTTTCGCTCATTTGAATGACAATAACTTAAAAACATATTTGACTAACGTTTTTTCATTAAATTTTACATTAAAATCATGTACCATTCGACTACCTTCCCGTTAAAAAAAAAAAAATAAGTTCATTGCAAGATAGTGTACAAAAATTTCAAACTCTCAAAAAAGTGGTGCTTTTGTGGCTGTGAATATCTGTATTTATTTCTATCTTATAAGACTCGTAAATTTTTAGATACGAGGCCGTTTCCAGCCTTTTCAAACACCCTTTTTTATAATTTGTTGTTGTTTCAAGCAAATCTAATTTCTTTTGTTTGAAAGTAAATTTTTTTTGTCACACCTTTAGGGTATGTCATCCTCCTATCAGAACTATGTTCTCTGTTTGAAGTTATTGTTTGTTAATGATGGATGTTGAATTTTATTACAATTACTTGTTCGGACATTTGCCATCATTTGTGGGTTAAATAATCAAACACGACGGTTCGGGAATACAAATCAATTCCGGTTCTCAAGTGATTTGTACGCTATGTTATAGCCGTCAACAGTTCTGTATCCTTTATTCAGCGACGACCGGTTTCGAAAGACTACACTATACTTCCATTCTCAAGAAACATGAAACACAAATAACAAAAAGCACACCTAACATTAAATAAAACAATACATGTCTAACGTTAATAAATAAATAACACACGACACATTTCAAGCATGCTGGCCAGGTGATTGCTACCTCTACCCCACCCCCACTTGTTTGTTGCTTATCTTACTCCCCGGGCTCTCAGTGCTTATACGATTAATAGCGTTGAACAACACGTTAGAATTATACTTTAACTTCTCATTACAGTGTTTCAGTATCGTATTTAAATGCATTGTATATGTGCATTTCCTCCAAACTCGACATAAAAGGAGACTTTCGGCATTTGTTTAAAATATCCGTATTAGTATTGATATCAACAATGTTGTGACAATTTTGTACGAGGTGCTTGGCAAACTTAGATTTTTGTGTTAACTGCAACTTCCTAGGGATATGTTCGTGAAATCTAGTTTTAAATGACCGACCCGTTTGTCCGATGTAAAATTTAGGGCAGTCCGAACGCCTGATTTTATAAATTCCTGTTTGTTGGAAATCGTCGTTCTTTCTGCGTCCCACGAATATTTCTAGTCTGTTGTAGGTCTTGCAAGACAATGTGACGTTCTGTTTCCTCAACTCATTTTTAGTAGTATAATGTAAGGCATCTCAATTCTCCACTCATACATATTTCTGTTTAGGCTTGGGTACTGCATTCTGCCTACGTTTATTAATATGTTTGCGGATGATACTATCTACTATTGTGCTGTTGTAACCATTGGCTACAGCTATGTGCTTAATCACAGATAGTTCAGAGTTGTAACCATCCCTATCGAGGGGCACTGTCAGAAGTCTGTTCGTTAAGCTGTGACATGCGGCCATCTTGTGTGACATGGGGTGGTATGAAGTAGCGAGAATTGAATTTTAGATGATGGTTTGCGGTATATATTGTACACAAGTTTATCATCCTGTTTTTTCAAAGTCAGGCCAAGGAAATAAATTCTAGTATCTGCCTCAACCTCCTGTGTAAACTTCGATTTTGGGGCTATACCATTCAAGTATTTATTAAGTAGTCCCAATTGTCTATTTTTACCCTTATAGCATACTTGGGAATAACGAATAGAAATTCTAACGAATAGCGATATTCGTTAGCAATTTCGGCTAACTTCTATCATATTCGTTAGTTTTTAAAAAGTAATCAAAATAACTTCTACTTAGTTAGAATCCAGCTAACGAATAGATAATATATTCGTTAGCAGTTTTGTTGTTTAATTAGTTAGATTTTTGAACGGACGGAATTACCTTAATT
This sequence comes from Philaenus spumarius, assembly GCA_018207615.1. NCBI lineage: Eukaryota > Metazoa > Arthropoda > Insecta > Hemiptera > Aphrophoridae > Philaenus > Philaenus spumarius. Next base: position 158,333 of record JAGFPH010001602.1, on the reverse strand, counting down.
CGAATTTTATGACGCGAGTGGTGAGGGTTATGTTATGTTGTTATGTATGGATTCCCAGAAATGGTCAGCGCCTGCCATGACAAAGACAACAGGACAGAATGGGGAGGGGTGAGTGGTATGCAGCGCCAACCAATAACAATATCGGTAACGGACATAACGGTATAGCGTAAGGGGAGGGAATGGGGAATGTTTGGCAATATTTGTCATCTCAAGACAATGACTTCACTCTTCAGTTGATGTTTATTCTGACAAGTAGTGTATAGTCTGTTTGTAGAGAATTTAAAACAAAAAATTGTATTATTTTTTTCAGCAAAAATATTATGTTCTTATAACAATGTTCTTAAATGTTCTTATATAAAAATCGGAAACGTCAAACAATAATAATGTTTTTGTTTTTGCCTTGGGATATGGACTGGTTATATATATATATATATATGTAAAAGTAATTACCTTTCTTTTATAATTTCCGCTCACAGTCCTTTTCTTATTACTTCACTTGGTGACGATCGTTTCGCCTTTCAAATCAGGCATTTTCGAACCAAAAACTTTAAGACATTTATTTAAATGCGCGTCAGTTATTATTAAAAATAACGAACATTAAAAAACACACAAACATATAATACAACACTTACAACACACATAACTACACTTATAACATCGCATTCTGTCACTATTTTGTTAGAACATTACGTAACGTGGTGTTCACTCGGTCATTTCTTAATCTGTACTGATAGATCTTGTGATGCGGGGTTCGTATTTTCTTCCTGAAGGGGTTGTAATCTGAGTAAACTATCAAATATGGTGTTTGACCGGAATTGTGTTTTCTCATTTAACAATGTAGATGGATCGATAATATTTTGTCTGTAAATTTGGAACTCCTCTAAGACGTTCATGATAGGCCCCTTGGGACATTTATGTAATATTTTTAAATTATTTTGAATATTAGAATAATTGTGGCCTGTCAAACAATAGTTGGCCCGCCGTAATAATTACGGTATCGGGACTGTCTGTGATAACTGATAATATAAACGCGCATTTGATTTTCAAGCGTCTAGCTGCAATTAATGTTTCAACTGTAGAAGTTGTTAAGGTTTGATTAAATTTATTAGTAAGACTGATTCGATGATTTTAGGCTACGGTTTTAGTTTTGCTTCGTTTTGGTAGAAATACTTTCATAGTTGTGAATAGAGGATAATGATGCTGTGTAATCTTATTTTTATCTACAACTAGTGGACCCAGCAATGCTTCGCTATTGTATGATTTAATTTAAAGGTTAATAAAGTTAGGTATTCCATTTCATTACATTGACTTAAGTAATCGAATTGCAAAATGGTTTTGTGCCACTTAAGAATATACTACACAAATTTAAATTTATAGTTTGTAAACCTTTATAGATAATACAGTAAACCTTTTGTTTGCTTTTACCTAAAATTAAAAAAACTGACAGTTGTTGAAATTTTTAAAAAACCTAATTCTAAATTGGCTGCAAATAAACATGTTTTGGTTCATTGTAGGCCTAACCTAAAATCATGTTCAGTTTTTGATAAAACACAGCTGTTTTATATAAATTATGTAACAACCAATGTTTGAATTGAATTAAAATATAGTAAGGGGCATCTTACACTGTCAAATAATTGGTCAATGTTTTATCAAAGATCTTTGATTTGTCAAAGAATACCGGTACATATTACACTTGTCCAATTTCTTTGATATTAAATTAGATATATTTTGGGGTCATGTTTCGGTTTATTCTTATACTTTTATTATTGTATTAACTATTATTACTAAATTACAGTTGAAAGATCGTAATTCATATAATAATAGCGAACTTCTCCAAAAACTAACTTTATTTTCTATAAGTTAGTTTTCAACTAACTAATAACTTTTATCAGTTACTTTTTACGGGACTAACTAATAACTTATAATAATAGAATTGCTATTATTATAAAATGTATTTCTTTGAATTAAATGCCCACACGTTGTGGAGCCATTTTATAATAGAATTGCTATTATAAATATAATGATAAATATATCTAAGATATTGACTAATGAAAGTAAAACACATAGGCTTGTTTGGATACAATAAATAGAAGTTTGATTTATTCAAATAAAGATTACATTAACATGGTTTTACAAAGATTTTAATTTTGTTATTTTCTTGAAGTTAAAGCTTTTAAAATTGTATATTTATTAATATTTTGCCATCGGCTGAAGCTCAGTTTAATTATAAATGTTCTTGACTATTTGAAAAGTTCAATAATATCTTTGTGGGTGGATTATAAAGTCTTTAAATTAAATTAATCTCGGGTAGGTAACATGCCTGGACTTGAATTGACTATTGTTTATATCGCATCTTGAATAATTGAAAGAAGTTAGAATTATAAAAATGTATAGCATCATTAAGCTTGGAGTTGATTTGTAATAATTTTCAAAGTTCTTTTGTTTCTTTTAAAGTCTATTATATATTGAATGGCTTTAAGTTATGTATTATTAGAACAGGTATACCACATCTGTTATAATTTGAGTCACTGAGTCTATTGATTTGAACATATTCACACTTTAAAACACGAAAACTTATTAACTGCAAATTCACATCTTGCTTTTTCCAGCGTCTCTTTTGGAGTCCTTTTTAAAAGCTTCTCAAACTACCGCGTCTATTTTTAGTTCGCGTGCAATCGCTGCATGTCCAGGCGCTAGTTATGGATTTCTGAAGTTCTCTATTGGTTGTTCCACTTAGCGTACGGTGTTTTCCCAGCATTTTGAAAGGGATTAATTGTATCGTTCATGGTATAAATATTCACTTTCTGTCTATTTATTATACAAATTTTTATAGTTACTTTGATGCTAAAATATTATCTATAAGTTTAATTATTTAAATCGCGTCACCTTTTTGAAAATCAACTTGTCTGCGCGCCGGCCATACTTGGCAATTCCGGTTTTATAGGAAATGCTTATAATAATTATTCTAATCATTTCTAACACATTTGGCTTGAACTAATATTACTTTAAGGTCTAATTATTTCTAATAGATTTAATTTTGTTGGTTTCCACTGTGTTCTAATAAGTTAAATATTTATTTACATTCATATTTTGATTCGACAGTCGATTACGTCATACGCAATTTATTATAAACAAACATGGCTCTGCATTGTTTTGATTCAGAACTTTCGTCTGCAAATTGAATTGTACAATTCGTATGGATTTGACTAGTTCATATGTTTAATGCACTTCAGTTAATAAATAAATGAATATAATTGTTTCTTATGTGTGGTTTGTTGTGACTAGTGATCTGTGTTTAATATTTACATTGCAAGTTTTAAGCTATGGTGTTGAATTTTAGGTTATAAGATTGTTTTCTTTACATAAATGGATACTTAGATTCTGTTAATAATTTCACACGATTTTCTAACATATGGTTGATTGAATAGTTCTAAACATGGCTTTTACTTCTTTACAGTTCATTTTATGATTTGATTAGGCTCTGATTTACATGCACTTTACTATAGGCCTACTGGGTCATTAGGTTAGGCTAGGTTTTGTTTATTTGTATCACTGACCTACATTTGATAAGTTGAATATTCAGTGATATGATTTGGTGCCATTGTAAACTTCTAACTAGTTAGAATTTTTGACTAACTTTCCCAAGTATGCCTTATAGAACATTTTAGTGTTGTCAGCGTAACGGTGGTACAGTGAAATCCTATTCGCGTGCGTGTTCTTCGGTGAAAAGATAGTGTTTTCATTGTGATTAAGATATATTTCGAAGTATAGTGTAGTCTTCCGAAACTGGTCGTCGCTGAATACAGGATACAGAACTGTTGACGGTACCTAAGGTATGTACCTAGTTTAAAACATATCAGCCGATTATGAAAGTTTAATGACATATTAATCAATTTTAACCAAATGCATACAATAATAAAATAAAAAACAGACAACTTACATGATATGCAAAACAAGTTAGTTAGTGTTTACCAATTTCAGTATTTTCTGTTCTTTCAGTTCTTTTTATGCTAGTTTTTTTAAGCACAAGTCAGTATGGGTCCACCCTTTAAAAAGTTTCTCAATAATACACTTTAAAATAACGTTCTAAGTAGTCACTCCTTAGTAATTGTTCATCAAACAAACCAAATCACTCCCGGGATATACAATTATTGTAACTAAATTACAAGTGAAAAAAACATGGACTAAGACCGGGATTCGAACCCAGGATCTCGTGGTAACGCTCTGCCAACTAAGCCAAAATAACAGATGTTATTTCACTTGCACTGCATTTTTTTGAACTAATAGACTGAATACCTCGTGTGAAACTACATTGAAAACAATCTATGGAACTGTCATCCTGCTAGCAATGTAACTCTGTTTAAAACACCTAAAGAATGCTTCCCGATACCATCTACACCTGTCCCAACAGCAGGGTGCAACATTGGAATCCAACAAAAAATCATTTAGGTATCAACTCACAAAAGTTTAAAGGAAGTTTACACCACGTAAAAACAGTCCCACCAGTCAATCCTATCCTTCCTTGGCTGTGGAACCTTCCAGTTGTAAACACCGATCTAGGAAAAGTGGAAAAGCAGGAGGTGTCACATCTAGTGCCAGCACCATCTAGGAGAGGAAACTCTATAAACTGCAGCCAGAGCCGAAAGACGGCCTCCCCAGGAAATTACAAACTATTGTTATGGAAGAATAGCTCTATCGATTCAAATTGTCTGAGTCTCCAACGTATAAGAAGTGTTTAATGGAACCTGAGACGTAACCTCACATACTACTGGATTGCACCGAGTTGAACCCATTTCGCTTCAAGCTCGAGAAACTGCTACAAGAAAACCATATACTGCCTGTATTTCATCAATTTAAGTAACATGTCTCTCTGTTGGTGGTGGCTGGGTTGGATTGTACGAGATAAATCGTACTGTCGGGACCTTGCGACTTGGTCGCACGTGCTAAGAAGTAAGAGATCTTATTAACTACATTTATAATTTCCTAAAGTTGGTTTTGTGCATATCATCTTTAAAATCACTTTAAAGGAACAAATCCAAAGGGTGTCGAGTCGGGTTTCTGAAGGATTTCTTCTTCAACCTATTCATTGCTCAGGAAATGTGTTGTCAATAAACTCCCTTGTGTCTCCATCTCGCAAAACGTACCTAGGTCAACAAAATTTTTAAAACTTATATTTTCACAAACCTCTTTGTTAAAATAATGATCGATCGACGAAGTATCAGTAATTTCTCACGCACTACTGTTAAAAAATAATGGGATCAGTTCAGGGCTAGTTATTTTTTCATTAATTAAACTATTATGTAGAACACAGTTTCTCATAAAAAACGTTTAATACTTCAAACGCGTTTCGATGACCAGGTCATCATCATCAATGTTGGTTACAAACTTATAACTGGTTACAAACCATCACTGATGATGACCTGGTCGTCGAAACGCGTTTGAAGTATTAAACGTTTTTTATGAGAAACTGTGTTCTGTTTTTTATTTATATAGTGTTATTTCTGATAAGTCAAGTTCAAGTTTAAATTTTGTTACAGATTAGTGCAGCTTGAGGACTGTGGCCACGTAGTGGATTCAAAGAAGCTAGACATGTTGATACGTAAAATCATGGAAGATGGACAAATTTCTTTGTTAGTGTGTCCGACCTGTGCCACTCCTATAAATAAAACCAAGAGATACAGGAACACAACCAGGGTTACCAACCGTAAGATCCAAGCTGTCAAGTCACAAGTGCTAAACGAATTTAGAAGCATGTTTACGAAAATTGATTTCTTAAAGAGCAAGCTTTATTCCAATCGCCATCATAGTATGTATCACTTCACTAATTCTTGGTGCAACAACAGTAAATATTACTCTCCAAAACTTATCTTTTAAAAGCAGAAGCCTTCTTTTCATCTGTACAGAATACTAAACATCCATTCATTACGACATATATTCACACTCAAAATGTCTACCGTTCTCGGAAATTTGTAAAGTCTCTGATTTACATTTTTAGATCAATGATTTTAGTACTGAAACTGATTCAAAGAGTTGTTTTTGTAAATCATAAGGCTGGGTCCACGACTCCTGTAAATCTAATGCGTTTAGAAAGACTCGAGTTATAATCGTCCTTAATTCTTGAATTTCCGGCGATCTCCTGTAATTTCCGGAACAACTGGCGTTTCGCGGTAATTATTACTGCCATTGTCGGCGAAGAAAGAATAAAGAGGTAAGAACGATCCAACAGATTGTTGTCTTTCGTAGAGTTTTGCTGAAGTGATTTAAATTACGTTCAATCGCTGGTATTTCATAAAATTAGCGCAATTGTTAGTGCGCTGTTTTTTTTTACAAATTTTTGGTGTTGCCTTTTAATGCCAGATTTGTGTTTCTGTGAATTTTTGCCGATGAGATCTAAATTTTACTCTAACAGCAGTGTTTCATAAAAATTACTGCAAGATGTATTCAAGTGTCACTTTTCACCTTCGAGATGTAAATTATGTTCAATACCCGTTTTTAAAAAAACTAGTGTAAATTGTATCGTATTCGGGTGTCATTTCTTTGGCAGATTTATACTGATGCGATTTAAACTATGTTTTAATTTGTGTATTTCTACTAACGGAAACAGTTTTTATGATTGAAAAGGTCCCAGAGTTTCGCCCATTTAGGTCCGTTAATTTGATTTAAAAAATCTGGTAGATATTTTGATGTTGTAAGCACATTTTCAAAATAAAGTTTTAGCAATTGCAGAGATTGATATGGGTGGCAGTAGCTGAAAATGTTTAACATCCAAATCCTAAGTATTGGTTTCTTTTAGTGATGGTATAAGATTATAACTACAAATAAATTAAAATATGGCATATTGGTACAAAATTAATTAGAATTCTTCACTTGTAGATAATTTAGACAGAATCATTTTGATTTTAGAAACTAAACCAAACAAAAGTAATCATCTCTTATTGGGAGATACATACACATTTGGTTAAAAGTTGCTATAAAAGTATAAAATAAATAAAACATCGACAACCAACCTAAGTGTAGTAGCAGTGTTCTCACAAAATTGGTATCAGTTAATTCAGGGTTCATCAAATAATAAGGGTAATCCAGATAGACGAGCTCAGTTTTATGAGTTGTTCTTTGAAATGTGTGAAAAAATCTTTTCAGAATTTAATTTTTGTATGCATCAAAGCTACTTTAACCCTAGACCTGCCCTGGTTATAGCTCAAATTGGCAAGCCAGTTTTTAGTGTTTTGCGAGCATATTTAAAAAAATTCGCCAAATTAATTCCATCCCAATCCAAAAGTGTTCAGTACCTTTTTTGTAAAGAAAGGTTTAGAGAATTCACATATGCAATCAAACAATTTATTGATGTAAAATTGTAAAAGTTATTAGCTCTAAAAACAAAAAAATTTCAGTAATGAAAGGAAAAAGTTCAACTTTAGCCCTACATAACAAGTAGTAAATATTTTTTGTACTTTTTCGTAAGCGTAAAAAAGATTTGTAATTTAGTTTTAAATCTATATATAATAAAAGCCAAAACCCACTGACTCACTCATCACGATTTCTCAAAAACTACCGAACGGATTGGAATGAAATTTGGTATGTAGCTTCCTCTAGGACCATAAGTGCTCACTAAGAAAGGTTTGAAAAAATTCGAAATTTTAGGGGGGGTTTGGGGGATCAAAGTTATTAAAAAATGACTTCTTCAAAACTACAGAACGGATTTGAATGAAATTTGGTATGTAGCTTCCTATAGGGCCATAGATGCTCACTAAGAAAGCGTTTGAAAAAATTCGAAATTTTAGGGGGGTTAGGGGGGGATCAAAGTTATTAAAAAATGACTTCTACAAAACTACCAAACGGATTGGAATGAAATTTGGTATGTAGCTTCCTCTAGGGCCATAGGTGCTCACTAAGAAAGGGTTTGAAAAAATTCGAAATTTTAGGGGGGGTTTGAGGGGAAGAAAGATGGGGTTTGAGGGGAAGAAAGATATTAAAAAATGACTTCTTCAAAACTACCGAATGGATTTGAATGAAATTTGGTATGTAGCTTCCGCTAGGGCCATAGGTGCTCACGAAGAAAGGGTTTGAAAAATTTGAAATTTTAGGGGGGGTTTGGGGGATATAAGTTGTTAAAAAACGATTTCTTCAAAACTACCGAATGGATTGGAATGAAATTTGGTATGTAGCTTTCTCTAGAGCCATAGGTGCTTACTAAGAAAGGGTTTGAAAAAATTCGAAATTTTAGGGGGGTTTGGGGATCAAAGTTATTAAATCACGATTTCTTCAAAACTACTGAACGGATTGGAATGAAATTTAGTATGTAGCTTCCTCTAGGGCCATAGGTGCTCACTAAGAAAGGGTATGAAAAATTTCGAAATTTTAGGAGGGGTTTGGGGGGATCAAAGTTACTAAAATCATAATTTCAGATCTTTTATTATTATGACAATAGTGCTTTTATTATTTAAGATCTATATATATATATATAAAAGCCAAATACCACTCACTGACTGAACACGTGAAAAGAATACAATTACGTTAAAAAGACTGAAAATACCAACCACCACGGGCAACGCCGTACGGGTCAGCTAGTAGAACTACATAAAAACATATATCAATTTCAAATTTCTTATTTTGAAAAAAACAGTTTTTATGTTCCACATACACAACTGCTAACAAAACTAGGCCTAGTTTGAAACGTAATTTACTAATATATGCTTTGCCCAAAAATTAAATATTATTATAACAAAGTGTAGATGATAAATCAAAGAAAAAGAACAGTATACTTGTCTTTCCTTAGTTCACAAAAGTGTTTGAGTTATCTTTATTTGAATAACAAAATGACATCAATGTAATGAAACTTCTCCGGTAGCAGGAAGGGTCATATGAATAACGTGGGAACCCACGCGCTAGACGGTCTCACCAGACTGCCCTAATTATGTACCTTCCACTGCTGTCAAGACGAACAAAAAAACTGGTTATTTCTAGTTTACTTCCCACCGTTAGAAAGATCAAACTATTCTCTACAAAATGGTGAAAAGAAATCTGTCAAAACATATGACAGTGCCTACCCAATATCGGTTGACAAATGGGCTGTTTCATTGGTTGAAAACTGTCCAATCGCAAGGGTTAACAGAGATCTTCGTCATAAATCGTGCAAAATAGTGACATCTGATTGGAAGGCACTATTAGAAAGATCCAATTTTGACGAGCTCGATAGAAATACTTCTGTAAGTGGGCTTGCATGTTGAAGAAGTGGGAAATAACAGTACAATTGTATGCAACTTCACGCGTTGAAACAGCTGTAACCCAATCTGCATATTTTAAAACAATTACGTATGTAAATATACGTTTTACGAAAAAGTTTTAAATACAAAAATTAAAGTTTAATTGATTTCCTTTCCAACGGTGCCGGTTTTATTACGATTGGATGATTTGAAGTGTATTAAATAACCGAATATGCAAATTCTCGCATTTGGTTCGAAATGGTTGCATCTTGCGCCTGAGAGAACGTCACTTTGGGCAGTCTGCCACGGGGAGGGTTAAACTTAATGAACTTAATTGTGTTTACTGGGCTAATGCAACCACACATCAGTAACAAATACGCAGTTTATCTAACAGGATATCTATATGGCATAGTTTGACTTCTAGAGGAATTGTTAGGTAGTATTTAAGAGACCCAACCTAAGAATTCTGCATGTCATTCCAGCTCTTAATCAATAAAGATGGGTATTACTTATCAGAATGGTGTGACATCATTATGTAAACGATTCTCATAAAGATTGTCTTGTATTTTCTTGATCACATTTCTCTTACAGATGAGGAAGCTTAAAATGTAAAATATAAAAACCATCCCAATGTTGATGATAATCACTGTTCAGTTCCCTTTTGCAAAAGCACAGACAAAGTTCATGTTGTTCATATAGCAATACCTAATAGTCCAGTAAAAGTTTTATCCAATTAAAATAATTAGTTTTTTAAATAAATCCTAATATGCAATACATAATTTTTCCCTTTATAATATTACAGTAGAGAGGTAGCATTTTTACAAGTGTTTTTAGTCTACAGTAGATTTGTAATATTGTAATACAGCCTCTCAGTGTCTTAGTTCACGTGTACTGATTTATTTTCGATATTTTTCAGAAATCTTTAAAGATTTGGTTGACCTTGTTGATGAAATGTTAAAAGAATCGAATCCAACAGAATCACCGCATAATTACTACGCTGTTGTTATGATATCTGAATGGCTGATCGAGTTGTCTTACCTACGACACATTGGAAGCAGAGTGGAATCCACTTCAGATTACAAAATCAAGAAATTAATCGAAAGCCGAGCAGAAAGTTTGTCGAAATCGATGCAGAGCTACTTGAAAAGTATGAACGTTGAAGTTATGAACAGATTCGATCTGGAAGTATTGCGGGTCAAACGGATGATGAATCTTTTAAACAAGTCTTTTAAACAGCCAATAAACCAAGAAGCTTTTAACTTGTTGTTTTCAAGTAAGGATTACTCAGTTGAAATGGACGAAGAAATTTGCGCAAAATTAAAAGTACAAGGCGAATGTTTGAAGTCTGTCCCATCCGCGAATAAAAACGTAAATTTAAGTGAAAACATTTGGTTCCAGTGTTCAAGCGATCACGTGTACTGTGAGACACGTTCTTCTGGTAGAATTTGTACGAGATGTAGCAACATTAAAAAACAAGAAGAAAAAGCTCAGACGTCAATAGACAATTCAGAACAAGAACTTCATCAGCGATTTCGTTCTGTACCCGAATATGGGAAATATTCTGCAACAGCACATCGGGAATATGACATGTCAAGACATTCTTTAGCAGGAAATGAAGGATATTCTGCACCAACATATCGAGAATCTTCCTCGTCAGGACAACAGGGATATTCTGCTCCAGCACTTCGACGATATGCCGTGTCAAGACGGTATTTACCAGGACATGAAGGATATTCTGTATCAGGTGTTAGAAGAAATTCTGCACCACAACATGACAGGACACAACGTAGAGGAAATTCTACATCGGAACACGAAAGAACACAACATAGGTTAAATTCTGCACCAAAACATGAAAGGGCACAACATAGGGGAAATTCTGCATCACAACATGAAAGGACACAACATAGGGGAAATTCTGCACCACAACATGAAAGGACACAACATAGGGGAAATTCTGCACCAAAACATGAAAGGACACAACATAGGGGAAATTCTGCACCAAAACATGAAAGGACACGACATAGGGGACATTCTGCACCACAACATGAAAGGACACAACATAGGGAAAATTCTGCACCAAAACATGAAAGGACACAACATAGGGGAAATTCTGCACCACAACATGAAAGGACACAACATAGGGGAAATTCTGCACCAGAACATGGGATAAATTCAGTTCCAAGTCATAGAAATAAAAGACAAGCAGATAAATACCCTGCTGATTGTGGTCCTCAAAATAAAATTCCTTCCCTTTTGCACATGAAATTAGAAAAGCCTCCAAGTCTACAAGCAGACTCTTCTTCATTGTGGTCTATGTTGTGTCACCGCAAAAGAAATCCATACAAAAGAAAGCGTAGGTAGAAGAAACAGAAGTTTCAGAACACATATTCATAGCTTATAAGTAGAGTATCTGCTTTGTTTACAAACAAAAAGGAAAATAGACTGATTTTAACATTGTTAGTCAATAGGGTATTTTAGTGGCTAATCAAATCCAGTAACAGTTTTGTGTCAATAAAGGAGTGTTATTTTACTCCAGTATTAGGGTCAATAGAACCCCTGTTTATTGTTGTGTATTGTGTCAATTAAATAGTCCTGATCTGACAATTGGTTGGAGAGATAAGAGATTATGAAGATATAAAGTCGAAGGGGAATATCTTAACTAATTCTGACTTTTGATCTAATTTGTAACAAGTTTTGAAAGTTTTCAAAATCCAGTATAGTCTCGCTAATCCGGACGGCCCTAAGAATAAAAAAATAGAAATTGCAGTATTTGACTGGGTACAGTACACGCAATTGTTGTTTGCCGAGAGCGAAAATAGTTAAGGGTTCATTTTGTCCTTGGCTGAGAGAAAGCTCAGCCGAGGATAGAACGGGTCGGCCAATTATCTTTTGTCCCACAGTATTTCAAGGAAGTGACTCACTTCACCAGCTCGCCGCACTACATCTGACTGCAGACTGTCTGTCTAACTATCTGTCGAATCAACAGTCCCTTTTTGATTTGTTTCTCGTTACACTTCTGGAGTGAAATTTTCAGTGCGCCCTATTCATTTACACTGTGGTTTCAGTAGCTGAAAATGCTAGAAAATCTTTGAAATTTGACAAACTTACAGTTTAATAGTGCGAGGCGGTAATGGTGTGTTCACAATTTACAAAATGAAAATGGTTTGGCACTTTAAAAATCGAATAAAGTCCAAACTTTTTTATACTTTTTAATTCGTGTCATCAAAAAGTTGCATTACGGGAAATGTTTTTGTTTTTAGGGCAGGTGCGTCATGCAAGCGAGAGAAATGTGGCTGAAAAGCTACATTTTCTGAAATGTATTTTTTTGAAAAAATTGGCTATTGTAGTTTCTATCATACAACAGTAATACACAGAACACGAGCTTCGTTTCGCAGGTAATGTGGCAACATGTGTACGGGCGGCCGGCCGGCGCGGTGGCTCGCGACTTGCATCCATCGTATTGTGTGAGTATTTGACTCTAAAACTGGCTTCACTCTTGCGTTCGACTTGACCAGTCTATTTAATTCTGTGGTCGCTGATATTTACTGTATACTGTATTACCAAATCATTAATTTTAATACGTTTTCTCACTAAAGACACAAACGGTATACATTTCATGCATTTTTTAGGCTTTTTCCGTCCAATCCGGACTTTCACTAATCCGGACAGGGTCCGGTCCCGTCAAGTCCGGATTTTGAGACTGTACTGTAACACCAAAAGGCCTAGACAATCAGCCAAACTTTTCACAACTGTTGTAATTAAGAAATGTTGGTTTGAAACAAAAATGTCACAATTACATTTAAAGGTTATTCAACTTAAGTTAATCTAAATAACAGTAATTATTGTGAACCATAAAAGAATAAAATGAAATTGTACTTTTTTCACAATTCTTAAAAATAGAAATGGGCTTACTCTCTACTAAATTTTGTTGTTTACCTTTTATGTACCGAGTTGGAGTAATTTAACAAATATTTGCTTCTGGACAGTTACAGTATGGCAGAGGGAAAATTCTGAAAGAATAATCCTAGTCTGATATAATTTTAAAATAGTAGCCATTTTGTAACTGAAAATGGTTTAATTTTGTTGACTTAATACAGAAGGATGAGATTCTTTAGCTCCCAGCTACGGTATATATTTTATATTCGTAGCTTTAAAATAATGTTTGGGTTGGGATATTGTTGAAGCATAGTGCCTCAAATTATGTCAGTTTGTCATATGTTTGACAAACAATTTGTCCCTTAGACTTTTTGATTTCAAGCACCAACTGTGCCCTTAAGAATGGGTCATTATTATACAAAATAACTGTCTAGTATTTAAGAATAGTATTACATAAGTACAAAATGTTAGTGAACTTGAGTAATCAAATTATTGTGTCATTGTTTATTTGATGTTAACATGGTTTAGTCGTCTTTATATGTATATGCAGTATATATAACAAGGTTGGAATAAAGGGTTAGGATTTGTAACCCCATCCTCCACTTCCTTGTAAAATTACAAGTTACTCATTTATATTTTGGTCCAGTTCTTCCAAAACAAATTGAAGCCGATTCCAAAAGAATCGGAAATCTTGTAATATCACATTTAATTAATGATCTTCTGGCACTACAAATAATACGCTGTCAGTTCAGTTTACTGAATACAAATTGCCAAGCAGTTGAACATGTTCTTACCTAAAATGGGGTTTCATTGAACCCTCCATGGTCTATTGATCAAGGTTCACGTTCACGAAAAATTACTCGATTCTAGGATAAAAAACTTATTCTGTTTTTAACATGTTTGAATTTTACCTAAGTTATACACCAAAGAATTTTTTACTGAAAGTTTAAGCTAAGGTTAAAGAAACGAATTTCAGTCAGATGCGTTGTAAATCAATTTTGTTTTCATTGTGCTAGCGCGGTGGTTATATTTGTCAAGACTCAAAATTATTTTTGAGAAATAGTTACCAATAAAAACCAAATATGATATCAAAGAGTAACGTATTGGTTTATTACTTCAATATTACTATATGTTAATAATTTCAAATCTGAAATATTATGAGTACAGAGATAAGTTAAAATATATATATACATTTCAATTAAAATATAATCTTCTTAAGTATTTTATAAGTGTTGTGTTGCAAATTATAATTACATTACAAACATATATTGGGTCTGTTTCACAAAGAATTTTGTATTTTGAAGATTTGAAATATAATATTTGTTTAGACTGATAATTAATTGCTTGATTATTGTGTTTTTGTAGTTAATAATAAGACCCCTTTCTTGTATTTTATGTACCATATACACATGGAATAAACATAAATTATAGTACAGTAAGACCTCGATAATCCGGCACTCTATAATCCAGCAGACTCGATAGTTCGGCATCAATCATCTTGAAAATTTGCACTCACTAAAAATAGCAGTTTTTGTAATTATTGAGTGATTTAAGCCCAGTCTGCACTGTCTGTTGGCTCCGCATCCGTTAAAAACAGTGTGTAAAAATCTACTGCTCAATAAACTTGTCCAAAACAAACATTTCAATCAAAATTTCTCCTAAAAATCAAACCGATTCAAAACAATGTGCTCTCGTCGTCCTTTAAAAACATTAAAGGGACCGTTTAACACTTTCGTTGCTGACAGTATTTTGTTGAACGTATTCCACTTAATGAAGATTATTTGAACAAATTGAAGTCTTTGGAAAAAGATACATTGTATTTCTTCTACATAGTTGTTCGATTTAAAACCACTTTCAGAGTATCTACTAGTTCCCAGAAATAAAAATCAGTGACTTTTAGGGTAAAATTTAAAAAAATCGAGTTTCTATATACAAAGTCTTTATTCTGTAAAACTTAAAATCACTTATGACTTATGTCTACTTCTCTTAGTAATACACGCAACTAGTGATACACGAAATGCGTGATGTTTTAGTCGATTGTTCAAACATCTCGAGCATCAAACAATCGCGCATCACTACGCCGCAACTTGTCTGCTCCGCTGTTCACTACTACGCCCATACTCCCCCCTTACCGAACGCTGTTCCTGTTTATATTAATGTTTCGGCAAAAAAGACATTGAAACAACATAAAAAACATAATTACTCCGCTTCATATATGCTCAAAATTATTTGAAAGGCTAGGTATGTCTTATAAAAAAACTAATCAGGTTATGATAGGAAAAATATTTCATCATCTTGAAGCCTGGGGCTATGATCGCAATTATAACATCAGCGTGTCACTCGCACGATAGTATATGGAACCTTTTTTTTACATTTGTTAAAGTCCAGCATTCAGAGAGCTTATACTATAAATATTTTACGTAAAAAATGATTTTGTTTTAGGCTTTTAAAATGTATTAGTTAGCGGCAATCTCTCTACGCAGTTAATGTTACGTAGTTTCAACGTGTAATTTACGTGTTCATATACAGTACATGTGCGTTTATTTATAGTTTATTCCCTGTCTAAACCATTTTAAAGGAAGACCTCGATAATCCGGCATCACCGGATCCCCGAGCATGCGGGATTATCGAGGTCTTACTGCAGGCCCGTAGCCAGAAATTTGGTTTCGAGGGGGCCCAAAACGTAGTAATAATTTTTTGGGGGCAGGGGGGCGGAAATGGTTGATGGGTGTCTTGTAAGAATATTTGTTATTAAAGTTGGACTCATTTTAGTGAAAAACTGCTTTATTGTTATTAATATCATCACTGTATTTTAATTGTCAGTCACGCATACGTACACATTAATTGTTAAACAAAAGTGTCAATTTCAGTAGACAAAATTTAAAATTTTAACTTTCGCGATTTCTTTGCTACCATAATTTCAAGAACCTCATTCTGATCGATACCTAAGTTTCCATGAATTGACAGTACGGCGAGTGCACTAAGTCTTTCGTTGCCCGTTGAGTTACGTAAGTAAGTCTTGGTTCTTTTCATTGTCGAAAATTACCTTTCCACATTTGCCGTTGTGACCGGAAGAGTTGCCAAAACTGTTAATAGATATTTGATTGTTAAGGTCAAAATGCACATTACTTACCTTTCAATTCATTATTTTTTGATTTCTTGAGAAACCCAACAATACTTGTTTGGCCTTGTGCACGTTTCATTTCAATTTCGATTCTTCGTAAACAATATTTAACTTACGCCAGTAACAGTTGCTTATCGAAACTGCAACTGAGTCGTCTGAGTGTGAGTTCTGATTCGGATCGATATATCTCGAATTGGATCACCAAAAATTGCGCGGGAAATTTCAAACACCAGTAAACTATGTGAAAACCAACACTTGTCTAGTAAAAGTGTATTTTATGTTTCACACGCAATTTTTGATGATAGGATTCGAGATAATCGATACAGATCAAAAAGTAATCTTCTGTTCAAATGTTCTAATAGAGATATTATATATGTCTCACAGGCGTGAAGTTGTCATCAAAAATATGGCTTGTTATCGATAGACATATTTTTAAAACATGATTCACATCTTTAGGAAAATTTTAGGGTTCACGGAATTTTGGGGGGGGCCCGGGCCCGTCGGGCCCTACGGCTGGCTACGGGCCTGTCTTACTGTATAATAATAGTATGAAAAGTTAAGTTGATATGAGCCAAAACCTATATTATAATGACCTTGTGATATAACAGGCATTGGATGGCCTCATTATATTTTCATTGATAAAGCCAAACAGCCAATTTCACCATTATCCATCAAATATATTGCATTATCAACATCATGGTTAACCCATGTTTTTATTCATACTGCTATTTTAGCTAATATTATATTTATAAATTTCTAAATTGCAGGTGTTACAGTTAAATAAAATCACTTAAAAGAACTTCACTTCAAACATCAAGGTTCTGAAGCAGGATTTCCAGCCGGTCATTTTTTAATAAAGCTCTCCATCAATGTTTTATCTAACACTTTAAAAGTGAAGCTTCCATTGATTTTCTATGAATTACCCATTTTTTATGCAATAGTCATTTAACTGTAAATTCTTTTATCAGTTTTGTTTAACCCTTAGTTAGGCGCACCCCTAGGACCAACGTCAGTAGGGGCCAGCGGCAAAACCACCGCACTTTCATTTTCCAGAATTTCTGTCGCTATTTTGCAGCATTTAAAATTTGGTAGGGTTCAATTTTGATTGTAAAAGCTTGGCCTGTGGGCTTCCGATCGTAAGATGCCCCATGGTAGAACCCCCCCCCCCCCCCACATGGATTTGAACCGGGTACATTTATGGTATTTTACGTTTTGATCGATTTTTGGGGAACGAAGCGAGCTATAAGGTCGTGTAAAAAAAACAAAATGTGCAGAATAATATCCTACATTTATTTTGTTATATACTACTCTAAAAAAGTTCCATTATCGTAAGAAAAATATAAAAAAATAGTTACTTCCAGTAAAAAAAAACGTGCTCGACACCCCAAAACGTGTTCTGAGGACCATGATCGGTGCTCATTTACCACTCCTGACCTTAGGTCTCACCATAAGGGTCACTGCAATAGCTCATTTTCCCTATGGAAATTTGCTAATAAAAAGTACAAAATGAAAAAGCTAATGAATGTTATAGGTCTAGCTACGTAGAGAATGTACCATTTGGAAAATAAAAAAATCCCAGCTGAACAATGTTGGCAACACAGAGCAATGTTGTGTAAGTCGTACTAACCTAAACAATAACAAGAAATGACGAAAAACTTCACTTAATTTTGGGACGCTAGTGGGGAAAACCCCAAAGTTCTTACAGCACAAAAGCGTGCTAGCGGCAAGAGACACGCACTGATGGGACCGTTCACTTCCGCAGCTTATCACAGACCGATGATTCGTTAAAATTATGCAAGGGTGGCACATACCTGCTCGAAAAAGGTCAGAAGAAAGATACCTGGAACATTGTTTGTCAACATTGAACAGTTACAGCTTTATTTCAGTTTTTCTGAGAATGCGGGTAAATCCTCGCCTAGCGCCTAACTAAGGGTTAAATATTCAAGTTTTTACCCATAATCCTAATAGTTAATAGAAAGCTTATTGTTTTTAAAACTTAACAAAATTTGTTATCATTTAATGATATATTTTCGAGTATTTGTTTTCTGACTACAACTGTCAGAATTTTCAGTATTTTAACTTCACACCCAAGGAATAGATTCACTTTTTATTATTTTAGTTTAAACTCCTGTTAATAATGCAATGCAAAAAGTTAAAAATAAACAAACGTAGTGGGTAGACAGTTTTTGAATCACAAAAACCATTACAAGCATCAAGGCCTGAATATAAGCAGCCAAAATGTAGATTGAACCCAGAGCTCAATGGACAGAAGTGCAGTAGTAATCATTAATTTAAGTTATAATTTATAAAAAATGGCAGAATAAAAAGTATGTGCAAACTAATAATGTTGTGGGAACTGATGCAGATCTCTTGCTTTTACTTGTAGCATTAGTTCCCCAGCATGACGCCAAACTTTTTTACTTAAAGCTTTCATCTTCAGTGTCCAAAGTATATTCTTTCAATTTTCTTATAAATAAACATGTCAAGGAGCAAACTTCACTGCTTTTTATTCATTTCATGACTGGTTGCGACACGCCATCGGCTTTCTATGGACTATGAAAGTCAAAAGCAGCCGACTTGATATTTCAACTGAAGCTACAGATCAGGCTGAGCTTTCCGCAAAACATGACATCACACAAAAATCCTTCTACAAAGTGGAGAACAGTTTATTCAAAGGATGTACAACTTATCAAAGTTCAAAACCCTCAATTAAGCCAGATATTTTAAGGAAAAGCAATTAAACGTAAAAATGTCTCTTACGTGAAATTTTGATTTAGCAAAACTTCCTCCAACTTTAGATGTTGCTCTTCAACATCTTTTTAGGGTTTACCACCAGATTCAAACTTGTTTAGGTTTTAAACTTCCGCCAGAAGGGTGAGGTTGGCAATATACATAAAATATATTTACTAATGAGTTTGTTTATGGAATTATAAAATGGCCTACAATAGGAAAATACTAAATATAGGCCTACGATAGGTAAAATTGGTACAGAAACCCGACATAAGAAATAACGAACATGCTTTGATGCCGGTATGTAAGCTGAACCATTCTCGCATACAGATTTTATGACCATGTGCGGACGTCTCCTTTGTGTAAATGTAAAAAATAAAGTTTAATATTTTAGGAAATAAACATTAAAATAATTCGACCGCCCAGATGAACCGCTGACGTGAGTTGAGCGAATTTCCAAAATTAAATTTGTATATTTTGGGGTTTTAACTAACAATTTGGGAAATTGTTTTACTCACGAAGTAGAATTTATTAGTAGAAATATATTAGTAGAATTTGTTGTACCTAAGTCAGCTTCATTCTACTCGCACCGAAAAAATACGAGGCTGGTATGTACTTAAAAATTAAAATAATATTTTATAACAGCATCCCCGCACTTTCTCTGTTAAAGATGATTTTAAATATGTTCATAAAACGACAAAAATATTGCGAGTTTGCACCTCAACCTTGCGGCCTCGGGTTATGGACTGCTTCGCTTCGCTCGCAGCGTACAAACTCGGCCGTCGGTTCAGAAGACGCCCCCACGTGGATTTGAACCATGTACTTTTAAGGTATTTAACGTTTTGATAGATTTTGGTAGAACTAATAAGTGATCTATAAGGTCGTGTAAAAAATCAAAATGTGAGTAATAATATCCTACATACATTTTTAACTTCCCGCTAAGAAAATTTAAAATTTTCTAAAATCGGGAGGTTATGGTTTTACCCCGTTTTTCGAAAATCGAGTATTCATCAGATCTCGACGTTTTGAGGTCCTAGGAATCTTCCCTGACCACTCCCGAGAGGGTGTCACCCTGTCTGTATGTATGTGTGTGTATGTAAGTATGTGACCCGCTTATAACTTTTGAAAGGCTTAACCGATTGGATCCTACCAAACGGCGTTCTAAAGAGTTCCATCAAACTTAGATTTCCTGAAAATTTCAACTAATTCGGACCGGTAGGTTCTGAGAAATTTCGAAAAAACTAAGAAATAAAAAATTTTTAAATCAGGTTTTTTGGAATAACTTTTAAACGGCTTTACCGATCAATTCCAAAATCTAATCAGCTTTTAACCTTGAAAAGCGACGTCGATCGCTACCAGGCCGGTCAAAATCGGTTAACTCGTTCGTTCGTGAGATATCGTAAACAAAATAAAATAAAAAAAAGTGTTTTTTCTCAATTTCTCCGAAATTTTTCATCAGAAAAATTTTTCTTGTCGATTCTTTCAATGGACTCGAAAAACTGCATCGATTGCCGCAAATCGCATAAAAATCGGTTGATTCATTCGCGAGATATCGTGAACGAAAGAAAATAAAAAAGTGTTTTTCCTCAATTTCTCCAAAACTTTTCATCTGAAAAATTTTGTTGTTGATTCTTTCAATGGACTTAAAAAATTGTATCGATTGCCGCAAATCGCATAAAAATCGGTTGATTCATTCAAAAGTTATGGCAGTTCAAAATTTCCAAAAATAGTGTTTGTTCTAATTAAACTTAGCGGGAAGTTACATAGATGGCCTTTAGGGTCAACCGTTTTCCAAATTTTTTTTATATAAAACAATAAAAAGTTTCATTTTAGTACGAAAAATGTAAAAAATAGTTAATTCCGGTCAAAAAACGTGCTTCCGGTTGTTGAACTTTTTGGCAACTCATCCAAGCGACTTAAACAACCAAAGTGTGCATCAAATTTGTACCAAATCGGACTTAAAATGCGGCTGCCAGAGTGCGAACGCATATAGGCTACATATAACATTTTTAATGACACCCCAAAACGTGTTCTGGGGACCATGATCGGTGCTCATTTAGCTTAGGTCTCACATTGAGGGTCACTGCAATACCTCGTATTATTTCCTATGGAAATTCGCTAATAAAATACCTACCGTTTTTAGTAGTACAGGAATGTATACAATAAAATTTGCGAGGAATATTTTGTTACTTGTGAGCAGGGAGTTTCTGATGGTTAACCTGTCTATTATGACGCATCGACAATTCGACATCATCGAAGACAGTTTCAACCAAAGATAATAGCAGACCACTCACTGTTAGTTCAGTTGTTGTGGCAGGAGGTGGCAGTGGTACCGGTACATGATTTCAGTATCTAGTTAGGTTATAGAGTTCAGGTTATATTTGTATTAAGTTTTACAGTTTTTTTACAAGTCAGCAAAGTTAGATTACAGTCCAGTTGGATGATTCTTTTAACGTAGATTATTAGACTTCGGCATTTCGACGCAGATAGACAAGTATTTCTTCTAGAATGAGTAAGTAGGCCTACAATTAAATACCGTCACTCATTATTTTGAAAACAAATTTTTAGTTTGATCTAAACAATATTATAAACAGAAAACTTGTGTGTTTATATTTATTTACTGTCAGAATTATCCGGCGTTGTTCGAAATGTGTAGGCCTACGTATGCACCGACACATACATAGGCCTACTTCTATTTATATTTTTGCTTAAATAGTATTTAAATTGTTTTTAAACTTAAACCTATTGTGAAAAAGTAAATAAGTTACAATTTTGGCAAATTAATGTAATGTGGCATTACGGTATTTAAAAAATTTACGCAATAATTACTTAAAATATTTATACATTTTGACTAGTAGTTCTGTTAACAGTAGACCACGCTCGTTGAAATAACAAACGTGGAATTATTTACAACTCCCGCGATTCCGGGATTTCTACTTCTAGTTTTTATTTCTTTTCTTCAGCTTTAACTGCTAAAGATTTTCTTTTAGAGGCATTGTGTTTTATGTAGGTTAATAATGCGTAAGATAGCTAAAAATATCGCGTTATAGAGGGACAACATACAATTAAATATTTACATACTTTTGAATAAATTATTTGAATAATTGCGGGTTTTAAATGGATTTAGGATGAGCAATGTCCGCGTAATCTACCGCCGCTATAGGGAGTCGCAGGTTGCTTTCTGTTTTACTAGAGCCGACCCTTAAGTAAAAAATGAGCCAAATTTTAGCTCTCCAAGCATTGTGCGAAATAAAAGAATTTATATTTCTTGTATATGATGTATAGATGCCTAATTCCCTAATTTACTAATTTTCATCCTTTCAATTCAAAAGTGATGTAAGTGTACAATTTTCTGTGTACCATTTGAGAAAAAAATGTGCCGCTAAATTTTAGTTCTATTGCTTAGTGCTTCATGGGATGTTATAAAAATAATATTTTTGTGTAGAGGTAGTTTCACCGTTTTTACCACTTAGAGAACTTAATTTTTTAAATTTATTTATTACTTAAGAAATGAATGTGAGATAATTTTGCTCTATAGCTTCATAAGAAGTTAGAGAAGTAGCCTAATATTTACAGTGCAGGGGTAGTTTATACTACTAAAAAATACGATAATGCAGGTATGTATTTTGCAGCAGGGGAAATCACTAAAAGGGGGCATCTTATTCATATATAAAGCTTTGGCTCATTCTAAATTGGCTGAATTTTAATATATCGAATTGAAACTTGACATAGAAGTTAAAATATATATTTTAAACATTTATGCTGAGTCTCAGCTTGTTATCTTGAAAATGACCCGATCTATTGACTTATCAATGGGTTTCTCGATTTTAGGAGTACCGGACCCACGAACTAAATTTCAATCTATTCCAGTTTCGTCAATTTTTGGAATACCAACATCAAATTTGTTTTACAAGTTGAATACACCAGTATAAATATTCTTAGTAAGTATGAACGATTTTTTTAATGTTATTTTTAAAAACGAGGCGCTTGAAAATAGTCTTCTGTTTTACCTATAACACTTTTGGATTCAACGACTCCATTTTCAACATTTTTGAACATATCGATTTAATAAACGGTACCAGGAACTGGCACATACTTTCTCACAAACATATTTAAATTATTAAACAGATTCACGGTGACTTGTAGGGTGGGGTAGGAGAGGTGATTTTGTATTAAAGTTGTTTTCCCATAAAAATCCATAAAATAACGGAAAAACCAACTTTTCTCAAAAACGGCTCGAACGATTTTGATTAAAATTTTACAGTTTATTTTAGGTCCCTAATAAACTATAAAATTTTAATCAAAATCGTTTGAGCCGTTTTTGAGAAAAGTTGATTTTTCCGTTATTTTAAGGGTTTTTATGGGAAAATTACCCTTACAAATAAAAAATTCACAAAAATAAAAAAAAATTCCTGGAGATAACGTGGATTAGTACCTCTATACCAAATTTCATCAAAATCGGACGACTGGTTTAGGCTCTAGGTCTGATAACATCCACACAGACACACACACAGACATCACTCCGAAAACCACTTTTTTAGGTTCAGGGGGACCCAAAACGGATATTTCCACCAAAAACTCAAACTCGAAAATTTTGACGAATACAATACTTTCTCCATATACTATGGTATAGGGGGAGAAAGTAATAAAAATTGGTACAGAAGTTACAAACACAATTGTTTTTTGCTATACATATTTTAAAAACTATATTTAAAAAATTGACTAATCTGCAGCCGATCAACTCAATCGTTTTGATAAAAAATCTAAAAAGGTATAAAATTATACTTTTTTAAGTTACTTGTGCTTTTAAAAGTAAATAATAAAAAAGGTTTATACTCCTTGATCTTGTTTGAATCTATACATTTAATTTATAAAAAAACTTTCAGGATGATATTTTAAAAAATTTCTAAACTGGAGCCGTTTAAAATGAGTTCGTGGGTCCGGTACTCCTAAAATCGAGAAACCCATTGATAAGTCAAGAAGCTCTAGATCGGGTAATTTTCAAGATAACAAGCTGAGACTCAGCATAAATGTTTAAAAAATATATATTTTAACTCCTATGTCAAGTTTCAATTCAGTCAATTTAGAATGAGCCAAAGCTTTATATATGAATGAGATGTCCCGTTTTAGTGATTTCCCCTGCTGCAAAATACATACCTGCATTATCGAATTTTTTCCAGACAAACCATTGCTCGGACGAAATAAATACTTATGACCTTTTTTATTGAAAAATACCTCCCCTACACGGTGGTATTTTTTATTTTTCTCTATCTTAATCTCAGCTTAAAATATTAAGGATAATCGAAAAAAATATTTAATCGATTTTTTTTCGACTTTGGGAAATCGATAGACTGGTAAACTTTTTTGTATATTAATCTACATACTTTAACATAATTCTAAAAAAAATCAGCCGTATTGGAAATTACTGGTAGTTGTAACCTATACCGACTGGGTTATAATTATTATTTCATTTACGTGTAGATACAATCTTTTTAGCTGTGAATACGTAAACAACTTATTATAGGTTAAGTACAGTACGATTTTTTTAACCGTGCCCTCGGCCATGATGTACTAACCTGGATGATAACGTTAGAAATCGCTCCATCTACTCCACGAAAACTGAGCCGAGCGGCGTGAAACAGCGAAAACCGATCTTCAATAACACTGTCATTTAATACACTTAGAAGCGATGTAAAATTATGAAACTTTCACGGATACGCAGATAAGAACCATACGATTCGTATGATGTAAAAGAAAATCAATTACAAAACCTATTTCATATTTAAAAAATCAATATTACAACAATGTTCTTTAATAATGACATGAAATTTTCACACCGCTGGAAAGTTTTTTATTTGTTGGTCAGAGACAAAGTGTTCGCGAGAAAGTTTTAGACAAAGGTCCAAATTAAATATTTTATTTGAAACATTTTTTCGTTTGACTTACGGTTTGCTCGGTACAGCGGTATAATGTGTGCGTTTCAATTAAAACTACACCTGGCCGGGCCGTGCCGCCAGGTCGTGTTTGGCATTATTTACCTTAAACACACCACAGTATTATTATTCGAATACTCGCACAAGAGACAAGTAGTCTATGACTCATTCAAGTAGTTTTTATTTCAATAATTTTATTCATTCATTTTTGTTTATTCGAAGTTTGTGGAACTGCCTTTACAATCCCTCCCCGCTACACCGCTAACCCACCGAGCGCTAGCCGAGCCGAGGGCACGGTTAAAAAAATCGTACTGTAAGATGAATGTAAATTACATAGTTTAGCTGTTGGTACATATGGTAAGCTATCGTACAATTGCCAATGTTTGATTTTATTTGATTAACGTCTTAGTTTATGCCAGTTAGACTAATTTACTACATCGCGTGTAAATCGATAGCCCGTAACCAGGTTCGACCCTATAAAATTCCGGTAATAGTCTACTAGGTACCAATTTAACATGCTGGGCAACGCCTTTAGCCTCTTGGTCGCCCGGCTTTCCTGACAACGTATGATAAATCGATCTGAAATCTGAATATTTTTATGAATAAAACCACGATTTCGTTTACACTGGGCTAATTCAGACTAATCTAGACGTAACGTTTTACCTACTAGAGGGCCCCGAGCTACTCGTGGCAAAGCAAATGCAAACGGATTATTGTATACTCTGATATTTTAACGGAAATTACGATTGATCCCGACGCATGCGCAGTAGCCTAGTAGGGCCAGAGTTCTTGCGTGATTGACAGGATTTTGTTTATATAATAGAGTGATATTAGGGACTATTGCTTATTCTGTAACGTAGTTAAAATGCGGCGTTTAGAGTGCGAATACATAATATACAGGGTGTAAAAAAACATTTCAGGACTTTGGGATATGATTCCTCATACAAAAATGAAGAAAAATGTTCGTACAAATATAGGCCCGAAAACGCTTTGTTTTCCAGATATCCGCCATTTTGTTTTTTGTACAAAATAATTCATTTCTAGAGATCAGTTTGACTGATTGAGTTCAAACTTGGCATGAAGTTTAACCTAACAATAATATATCTCAAGAAAAATAAGCGATTAAATCCAATCGTGCGTTTCAAAATGGCGAATAAGTAGGCCTAGTTGGTGAATTCTCTTTGTTCTACGTCAACGCGCATATTCCCTGTAAATGCAAACAAAAAATTTATGCCTAAAAAAAACTGTTTTTAATTGACAAATATAGAAGTTTGCTTCGGTTGGCCCTTGTACAAAAATCTTGTAGGCTACCTATACCAAATCTCGGGGAGATACTTTTCGATGAAATATTTAAAAATATACAATTTTTAGTAATTTGAATATAAACAAAATAAAATAACATTTGTGATAAACATAACCTAAATCTATCAGACAACTGAGAAATACATAATGCAGGCCTAGGCCTACGAATTTTAGAAACACATTTTGTAGCCTACGCGCCTACCATCGACCACATATGACATAAGACCAATAGATGAAGCATAGCTAGTCGGCCGGTGAAGCCGAGCTGTCCGCCTAACCCAGACAATATGGCGGCGGATAGGCATGACTCATCCTAGACGCGAGCGTCAACGCCAGTAGCTCTAGTCTTTGCTATTGTCATTGGCACAGGGAACCTGCCGAGATTGCTAACATTAGGCTGCATCATTACTCCAAAACAATAACCGAAACCATGCACAAAACAAAGTTATCACAAAAATGTCATTACAGTAGTTGTTAATACAAATATACATGCAGTATCTACAACGAATTTGCCATACCAACACTTGCAGGTCGATGGGCGGAACGCTCTTTCCGCCGCGGCAAAACTTTTTAACTTTAACCGAGTTATCTACGAAACTAAAGGAGCAAATTAAAAAAAAATAGGATTAGCATAATTCAGTTCTAAGGCTACAATTTCCACCGTTGTTTAACGTACCTGACCAAAAAATAAAAAAGTAGTAGCAATCGAACTTTTTTATGTCATGATTAAAAATGTATATAAAAAGTTAAAGTTATTTTTGTGTTAAAAAGGCTAAAGTAGTGTTATTTGAATTTTAATTCCTTTCATTAGCACCCACAACTTGTCAACTTTACACTTGCGAAGTTTCAAAATTTTAACTTTACTCTAAGTATGTTAAATCACAGGTTGAGTGAAACGAGAGCATTGGCATAATTCAAAGTTGAGAGCGCCGTTTATGTCTTTCTGACCCAGACAAGATGGCCGACCTGGCTTCACCCGCTATAAGTGTCAGCTTTATAGGCATGCTCCATCTATTGGTCTTATGTGGTCGATGGCGCCTACATAATAGTGCATTTATGTTATATACAGTACATTTAATCAGAATCTAGGCCTAATGTCAGGATATTAAATCTGTAGGCCTATTATATGCAAAAATATTATAGTGGAGATATAGTTTGACTATTTGAATTACTTAAGTTAGTATTAAGTAATAATATATTATTTTATCAAAGGAGATAATTGTTGTTCTTTATTATTTTAAATTAACTAAGATAAGATTGCAATTAGACAATGGAGGCTTTTGTGTTTAAACTAATTAATAATAGAATGGCCAAGACAGACATACATAACCCTGACTACTTTCATGTTGCCCCCGGCCCTAATTTGTAATTTTACCGCCCTAGTCATAATAAAATTCACCCTGTTTGTTTTTTAACTCTTATATTAAGATGTTTTAGTTAATTTATAAAAATAAACAACTCTTGTACAACCTCCACTTGCATGCCTCTGTACTCGAACCTTTTTGTCTTTGGTGGTCACCAGTGCCAGTGCCATCTCTATAATAGTTCGTTCGCCTTTATAGTTTGGTGTGCTAAAAATAAACGCATTGAATTCAGTTAAAAATATAATAACTCTCAAACAATGGTGTTAACTCAAAAAATGGAATGAATTAATTAAAATAGCCTGTAAATAAAAGCACAACAAATTTATGAATCAAATGGTAAAATAATTGTTTTAAAACATTTATGTAGGGAGCCTTTCATAGCATTGCAAATTAATAGTGTTTGTGCGAAGCAAATACATTTTGTTGCGTGTTATGCATTTCAAAGAGGACGTTGTAGTCTATAGACGAACTCGTGTGTCAGCATCGAGTCAGTTTTATAAATCGCTGGCCTTGGGATTTGTCGTTTATCAATGTATTTCTAGGCCCCTGCTGAAACACGAGGCGCATAAAACGTGTATAAAATGCGTTTCTCAATTCGACGTCTTAGATTGTTATGCTGGAAGCACACTGGTTGGAACATTATGTTCGAATAAAACCCACACTGAGCAGAGGCGTAACCATGGGGGGTTTTGCGGCTTAAAACCCCTCCCCCCATTGAAAAAATATTTTGGACTTTGTTTATATTAAAATACCTAACTTGTTTTTAACATCTATGCAAATGTTAATTAAGCTACATTAAATTATCAATATATTGCTGACATAATCTTTGGTTGAATTGGGCACTGACACTTTATTTTATATATATGCAGTGTAGTCAAAATCTTCTCTTCTTTTATGTATTGATTGGACGAACGAAAATAAGTATATTTTTTTGCTGCCTTTTCAATCAGCGATGAAATAACAATAAAGCGAGAGGTGCTCTCTGTTCATATCAATAAAACATTAAAAGAAATAATATATTACATAACATAACACACTTCGTGATTGACGAACTAGACACTTCAGTTTAATGAATCCCAATGAGGCTTTTTATGAGCGGGGACGGTAACTAATCCGCAGTCGGCAAAAAAAAAAAACGCCGAGTGTTCCAAGCCTATGAGGTTAGTGGCAGCGCTCGGAAATATTTGGCGGGGGATGAGTCATGGTTGCTATTCTAAATTATTATAAAGTAGGCATGAATCACAATTAAAAGTGGAAAATTATACATACCTATATCGTTATAAAGTACTTTTGGGAATCCTAAGACGTGTTATTTTGCATCTTAATTTAAAAAAAATCCCCCAGTTTGTTGTACTTCCACTGCTAAGGTGATCAGGGACGGATTTAGCATTTTGGCGCCCCTAGGCCCAATATTTTTTTTCCGCCCCCTAGTCTGGTTAAAGTTACTTCCCCAAAAACCCTTATTAAAAAATTATATCAAGCCTATATGTTAGTTGCTTAAACACCACTCCACGATGCAATTTTATCATTGCAAGTTTTTTTTAGTAGTTTACTTGGTTCTGGGCTTAACACTTTTAGTAATTTTATGTATTAAATATTGAGCTCACGTTTGTGGGACTGAAACAAAACGATCCACCCCGCAGAGCACTCCCGCAACAAAGCATGGCCATTGCTAGTTAATAACTTAGGTTTTGTTCAATTTAGTCATTTTGGCAAATAAATAAAAAAACTCTGTAATACATTATAAAATAGGTTTAATCTCAGAAACACAGCTTACATGAAGTATTTTGATAACGTGACACAAAAACATAGTTCTCCCGTGTTTGAGATCAATGTTGTAACGAAGTTGATGCGTAATGTTGAAAAATAGTTTAACTTTACCACACAATTATTTGTTCTAATAAACTTCAAAATCAGAATGATTTTTGTAATCAATTCAAAAAATATGTTAAGTTATGGCTATTTATTTTTATTTCTAGATATTTTTTTAAATATTTTTTTCTCTTGGCCGTGCGCCCCCTGGAGCTTGCTCCCATAGACCCGGGCGTGCCGGGCCTATTGGGAAATCCGGCCTTGAAGGTGATCCCTATTGCACAATGCTTCTCATATTTCACTAAAGGGTCTGCTGTAGCGGCGGTCATCTTGGATTTTTATCCCATAAGAGCAATGTTAAATTTTAAACCATTTATTTCGTTTACTTTTTATTATAACATTTTTTGCAAGGTCTCATTTTAAGCACAGTCACAATACGCATCCGTCTTGCAATTTACATTTTTTAAAATTTCTTTCATTTGTTAAGTAACTGACATTTTGTAAGTACAAAGTTTGAATTTTAACCTAACACAATAAAAAATTAATAACGAAAAATAATTTGCAAGCCGGGTCAGAAATTTTATAAAGAATATCCAGTTTTTTTCAACACTCAATTACAAAAGATGTATTTATAAAATGGTTTGAAATGAGGCATGTCAAAGCGTTCAGCTGCAAGAAATGGCACTGTTTAGATAGGGATACAGCGAGAAGCGGTTGCGTTTCCGGTTGCTTTCTCGTTTACTGGAGAAGACCCTTAAGCTTAAGGCTCAGCTTCCTATATTCAAAACGGCCAAGTTGGCTATCAATTTCAATTTGAAATAACCAAACATACCTTCACTATTAAGCATATTTTTGTCAAAAAACGAAAGCTGTATATTTTTGTAATTCAAATAGATTGTGGGTGTTAATTGCTAAGGTTTTTTGCAATATCTCTTTTTGCACCTGAGTAAAACATTAATAAAGTTTACTTTTTTTACTATTTATATCATACGTTTATGAAAACAATAAAACAGTTTTTGAAAATGTATTCAGCAATCAACATCCGCATATGACAGTAGGCCTACTTCAAAATGAAACCAAATTTTTAAATTTAGGCCTATTCCACGAATTAAGGGTCGGCTCTAGCTGTCAGCCATGTTGGCTGACACTCCATACGACTAATGTTAAATTAAAATCCAAATTTTTCCTTTATTTTTGATCGGAAAATTATAAACGATATGTCATTTTAAAGCTATGGTCAATATGCATTCAAATGGCTTTTTCAAAACTAGTCCCTAAGAAAAATATTTTGTTTAGTATTTATTAACAATTTAAAACATTGATTTTAAATATTTTTTAAACGTTGTAACTATTAATTATAGAGAAAAACTACCAAGCCATTCGGATGAAGAATTTCGTCCTAAAGAGTTTGATATTTGTTTTTTAAACGCTATTTGAACAATTGTGGGTTTTAAATGGATTTAGGCTGAGCAATGTCCGTGTAACCTACCGCCACTATAAGGTGATTTTAAATATTTTTTTACGTTGTAACTATTAATTATAGAGAAAAATTACCAAGCCATTCGCATGAAGAATTTCGTCCCTAAGAGTTTGGTATTTTTTTTTTAAACGCTATTTGAACAATTGATGGTTTTAAATGGATTTAGGCTGAGCAATGTCCGTGTAACCTACCGCCGCTATAGGGAGATTTTAAATATTTTTTACGTTGTAACTATTAATTATAGAGAAAAATTACCAAGCCATTCGCATAAAGAATTTCGTCCCCAAGAGTTTGGTATTTTTTTTAACGCTATTTGAACAATTGTGGGTTTTAAATGGATTTAGGCTGAGCAATGTCCGTGTAACCTACCGCCGCTATAGGGTGATTTTAAATATTTTTTACGTTGTAACTATTAATTATAGAGAAAAATTACCAAGCCATTCGCATAAAGAATTTGGTCCCCAAAAGTTTGGTATTTTTTTTAAGCGCTATTTGAACAATTGTGGGTTTTAAATGGATTTAGGCTGAGCAATGTCCGTGTAACCTACCGCTGCTATAGGGTGATTTTAAATATTTTTTTTTTACTTTGTAACTATTCATTACGGTATAGCGAAAAATTACCAAGCCATTCGGATGAAGAATTTTGTCCCCAAGAGTTTGGTATTTAAAAAAAAACGCTATTTGAATAACTGCGGGTTTTAAATGGATTTAGGATGAGCAATGTCCGCGTAACCTACCGCCGCTATAGGGAGTCGCAGGTTGCTTTCTGTACGTTATATATTATACATTATACATTTAACATTATTTACCATCTTAGTTTTGAGGTTGTTATTAATCCTACACCTTTATTATAAATAAAACATAACATATGTTTTTAGAAGGTTCCATTGGGGGTTGGCGTGCGAAGCACGCAGGGGTCTCCCCTAGTCGTTTATAATTTTCCGATCAAAAATAAAGAAAAAATTTGGATTTTAACATTATTAGTCGTATGGAGTGTCAGCCAACATGGCCGACAGCTAGAGCCGACCCTTAAATTGTTGTTAAAGGCTTAATGCTTTTGTCTTATATCTCATAATTGAAAGAAATCGTCGGCAACTCCTTTTAATCAACAGTTTAAATGATTAAAAATCGATTATTTTTAACGCATTTTTTGGGAGTTTTAAGCAATAATTTCCATATTTTAAGCTAACACGTAAAAAATATAAAGCCTTCTTTATAACCTAAAATAGTTTCCTAGATTATTAATTTAAAATAGAATCCGAAACACGGTATTACATGTTTCAACGATTTTGCGGCTTGAGTCAGGCCTTTTGCATTGAAATTATACTGTACACTCGGGAGTTTTCTTCAAGATAAAGAAGAGCCTTAAGGGTTTGCAGTACACAAAAAAACAAAAATTGGGTGTGCCTAGGACCACACGTTGAAAGTGATAACTTCTATGACCGATTTATATTTTTATCAGTAATTTTTATATTAGAGGAGAATAAGGGTCAACAAAATTCACAAGTCAATATATTGTCAAAAAATATTATATCATATTTCGAAATTGCATAATTAATTATGCAAATAACAAACTATTCTTAACTCCCAAAAATTGTAAGTAATTTAGGGGGGCCTAAATATATTTTCTAGATACTTTAAAAAATTTATAAATTGTTAATTATTTTAAAAAGTTTAATTTTTCAGATAAAGTGTTTCAATAGGGATGCAGTGTAAGCCAATTTTAATTTGAGACAAAACAGTTTAAGGCCTAGTCCATGACCAAGGGATTTTTATAACTCATACACTATTGTATGATGTTCTGAAATTTATTAGTTTTACCTAACTTATCACTTGTAGGCTATACGATTTTGTGTTACAAAGTAGACTAATGATGGCTTTTCTAAAGAACTACAGTAACTGGCCTACATCCGTAGCCTAGGCTACGTATTATATAGGCCTACTGGAGAAAAATAACCTTATAAGGTTGTTTATTCAGTTACTTGATAAATGGTTGTCGTACATTTTATCTTCTAGACTATAAAAAATTTGATTTGATCGAAAAATGAGATTGTTCTTGTTTGTGTTCGTTTGTGTGTAGTTTTGAATTTAAAAAAAATGTGAAACGCAAAACGGATGCGTATTGTGACTTTGCTTAAAATGAGACGTTGCAAACAATTTTATGATAAAAAATAAACGAAATAAATTTTTTGAAATTTAACACTGCTCTTATGAGATAAAAAGCCAAGATGGCTGCCACTACAGCAGACCTCTAAATCTAATTACTACTGTGTTCCAAACCAAAGTGCATTTAATAAAAAATATACACCTCTTTGGTTCCACTACACAACCAATCGCGTTATCGTAATCTTTTACAACTTGATAGAGTTGATATCACCAACGCTTATTTTGTAATATGGCTCAGATTAGTTTTGCAATGCTTATCTTTATGATTGAAAAATGCATTAGAATTGTTTATGCAATGTGTTCTTCCTTTTACTTTCTCACTATACTATAGTATAGAAAAAGTATAATGATCGCAAAAAAATCGATGTTGAGATTTTTGTGGAAATATCCGTTTTTAGACCCCCTTAGTCCAAAAAAGTGGTTTTTACTAAATGTCTGTCTGTATGTATGTCTGTATGTATATCTGTATGTATACAAAGCTAGAGAGAAAACTATTCGATAGATTTCAACCAAATTTGCACCAGACATGTCAAGTAGACCTGTATAGATGCACGAAAAAGGGTTTTGAAATTTTTTGAAAAACAACCCCCTTTTTGGTAAAAAAACCCCCCAAAAAATCAGTTATTATTTTTTTATAAAAAAACGGCTCTAACGATTTTGATCAAATTTGCCTTATTTGTAGCCTTTAATGTGCCCTACTATATATGCAAAAAAACCGCATCTTTCCAAAAATTCTCGTTTAGCTAATAATAATAATAATAACTGATTTTTTTGGGTTTTTTTGGCCATAAAGGGGGTTGTTTTTCAAAACCTTTTTTCGTGCTTGCATCTATAAAGACCTGATTGACGTGTTTGGTGCAAATTTGTTCGAAATCGATCGAGTAGTTTTCTCTCTAGATAATAATAATAATAATTATTAATTAATCTCCAACTTAAATAAAAAATCACCTCTCCTACCCCACCCTACAAGTCACAGTGAATCTGTTTAATAATTTAAATATGTTTGTGAGAAAGTATGTGCCAGTTCCTGGTACCGTTTATTTTTATTGCTGGCACAATTTTCCCAAAATTGCAACTTTGAATGCTTATAACTCGAAAACGAAGGCATCTTTTGAAAACAGTTTTTTTTTTAATTTCCCATTAAAATATCATGTCAGATGACCACTATTCCATTTAAAAAACATAAAGTTTAATCCAAGATGGCGGACCAAAATGTTGGATTTTTAAAACTATGCAGATCCGCATAAGCTTCTTTCGCCAAGTACGCAATATAAAGCCGTATCCATTATCCATACTTAAAAATCACCCTGTATATTTATATTAACTTTTATTAGGCCAGTAGCTGTAATATAGCATGGTGCGATGAGGTAAATAGTGATATTTTTTAACATTAGTGAGTTCTACAGCATTTAGAAGGAAGTTTATGGTCTGCAATTAAAGGTATTGATGTAAGCAACAAGTTTTACATTTAATGTCTATTAGAAATGTTGCCTAGTCTCTCGCTATACAGATCTTTTCTTCAAAAACTGTTTTTTTTTGTTGTTTGCTTTTTAACCCCCCCCCCCCCATAACTATTCCCCTAAGGTCACAAAAGAGGTGCTCAAGGTGTCAAAATATGGTGAAGCCATAAACTACAATATCCGAAAATTTTATAAAAATTTCATTTACGATTTTTTTAACAATATTTTATTTAAAACCACTGTTTTCCTTTAAAGCCCCCCCCCCTCCTTGGTAGGCGTGAATTTTTTGTACTTAACTCTTATGCTAAAAAGAGCAGTTGTACCAAATTTTAAGTTACTAGTATGACTTCACTTATTTTTTTCCATAACACAAAATCTAAAGCCCTATAAAGGTCGTATAAGGTCTTAAAAAAGTGATATTCTAAAAAATATAATATAGGAAATTAGTCTGTACCTTTAGTGTTTCAGAAATGCCTTATAGCCCTGTCTGGTTTTCTCAAAATCGATCAAAAAATAAAATACTTGTACCATAAAATTACCCGGTTCAAATCCACGTGC
>JAGFPH010001602.1:97109-110589 GCA_018207615.1 Philaenus spumarius | reverse complement strand
TATAGTTTTCTGTGAATGAAAACCTATTTCATTGTAGAATGTACAATGTCAAAACAGTCATACGCAGATCAAAAAGAATATTTTCCTATATTGTTTAAAAATGATCAAGTAATTATTAAATACAGTGGAAACTCGATAATTCGTCACTCCATAAATCGTCATGTTCTGTATTTCATCACCTCCTCCCCCAAAAAAGTACAGTGGGAATCAATAAACATCTGGCTGTTTTTTCTCAGCTAATGTATTTTTTGTGTAGGCTAAAATAAAACCTTGCTTCTCTTTCCTTTGATGTAACAACTTCTAAGAATTGTTGTGAATATCACTTCATTATCAATTCTTAGAAGTACATCCGTTACTGTAACTCTCCCTTTTCCCCTTATCTGTAGCATTGCCTCTATGCGTCATACCTAGATGCCGACACAACCTTCATCCTTTATTTATAAGCTATCCAAACAGTTCTGAACATTTGCCTTGTGACATTCAAGCATACAGTATTTATACAGTATATTAGTACAGTAAAATTAGATAAAAAAATACTCAAACTGGGAAATTAAAAAAAAAAACATAGGTCTGATTGTTGGAAGTTGTTCATAACCCTTTGCTCTAAATGTGGTAAAAGTCTCCACCGAAATAGCGTCAGGTTTTGGGGTGGGAGAAGGAGGAAGGTGTAAAAATTGTGTGTTATCGAGATTTTTTGCATATATCTCATAAACCCTTTACTTTAGAGCTTAGTTTGTTCAGTAACTTTTTAAGGTACCTTAATTTTTCTACAATTAATTAATGGTCTATAATTTTTTTTGTTGCGATCAATAGTTTTGGAGATATGGAGGGGTGAAGTAAGGTATTTTCTGTAGGTATGGTTGAAAACTTGTTTAAATTTTCTCATTTTAGATATTTGTACTTTTTAGGGGAAAAAATAAAAAAATATTTTGCTGCTCCATTGGTCTTGAGGCACATTGGTGAGACTCCTTGTTTATATGGAATTAGAGAAGTAGGTGTACAAAATCGGTGGAGTAAGGTTGCCACTCCCTATAAAAGGGAGGAGAGGTTTTAGAGGCTAGGGCTGGGGTGTAGTCGTAAATTGTCCAGTGTGGAATCGCTCCCAAGCTTTCAGAAATAGACTTTGAGGGCATCCGAGTGTGTCCCCCAAAGCATTTTTTACTTTCTCCCCCTATGGAGAAAGTATTGTATATGGAGAAAGTATTGTATTCGTCAAAATTTTCGAGTTTGAGTTTTTGGTGGAAATATCCGTTTTGGGTCCCCCTGAACCTAAAAAAGTGGTTTTCGGAGTGATGTCTGTGTGTGTGTCTGTGTGTCTGTGTGTGTGTGTGTCTGTGTGTCTGTGTGGATGTTATCAGACCTAGAGCCTAAACCAGTCGTTCGATTTTGATGAAATTTGGTATGGAGGTACTAATCCACGGTATCTCCAGGCGTTTTTTTCATTTTTGTGAATTTTTTATTTTTAAGGGTAATTTTCCTATAAAAACCCATAAAATAACGGAAAAATTAACTTTTCTCAAAAACGGCTCTAACGATTTTGATTAAAATTTTATAGTTTATTAGGGACCTAAAGTACTATAAACTGTAAAATTTTAATCAAAATCGTTCGAGCCGTTTTTGAGAAAAGTTGATTTTTCCATTATTTTATGGATTTTTATGGGAAAATGACTGTTAAAAATAAAAGAATCACAATAAATTGGTAATAGTATTTTTTTATTAAGTTTCTATAATGAGGGAGAAAGTATGTGTCAGTTTCCTGATACCGTTTATTTAAAATTTAAATCCATAAAACACCTTTTTAGGCTCATTGTGAAAACAAGAAAATAAAACAATTTTTGAATTTTGTCTGCTGTTTGGAAGTTCTAAAAGTCTAAAAATAAGGAGTTTGGTCAAAGCTCCTTACTAGTCTCACATTTCATATAAATAATCAAAGTAGAATTAGTTTCCAAACTTGTAGATTCGTCAATTATGATTGAAAATTTCCAGAAATGTCTAAAGCTATAAAACTAGTTGAATTATTCTTTCTTTTCATTTATTCTGAAACGTGACTTATAATTTCTAAGGCACTAAATCTGACATGCAATCCAGCACCTGTATCTACACCATTTAGCTTTAGCTTAAGATGATCCGAAATGGCTTATCATTTTTTGCTAATTAGTATGGTGACCTAAAGATTTTCGTAGTCGATTTCAGGTGAGATGAGTTGATGTTATCATAAAAGGTTTCAATCGATTCTAATTTCCCCTTTGCAGTTATGGTCACTCCTACTTCGTGAGTTGCCGATTGTTTGTGTAAAAATATTTTTTTCTCAAAGAAGTAAGCTGGTAAGTAACAGGAAAATAACACCATTCTTTTAAAATCGCTGTGTGCTCCTTTTTGCGAGCTCCGTGATGGGAAACTTCCGTGCATACCGTACAGCCTAATTTACCATTTTGGCTATCGAGCCATGGAATCGAATCTTTCTTTCGAACACACAATTCCCTACTCCATATAGAGGAAAAATTTGTTGGGTTCAACGTTTAATTCAATACTGTTGTCAGTGCACATAGATGAACATTTGCTTTTACTTACATTAAGCTGATCATTTGTGGCATCCACAGATAGTATTGGTAGTAGTTGGTGTCAGTATTCAATTTTGAGGTAGGCCTTCATGGTTCACTTTCTGAAGGTACCGAAACATTACATTCTTTTTCAGAGGCGTAGGTCTCACTTTGCTGTTGATTAAAAAAGGAAATTTATGTTTTTTT
Organism: Philaenus spumarius; assembly: GCA_018207615.1. Taxonomy (NCBI): domain Eukaryota; kingdom Metazoa; phylum Arthropoda; class Insecta; order Hemiptera; family Aphrophoridae; genus Philaenus; species Philaenus spumarius. The sequence continues at coordinate 107,842 of JAGFPH010001602.1, read as the reverse complement.
TTGTGTTTTCTTAAATGCCATGGAAATAATCAGTTAAATATAAAGAGTACACTTGTACCTTTAAAAAAACTGTTTGCCACTTAAACCAACAAACTATAAATTTGAAAATCTCGATTGAAGAACTGCAGCATACAAAAACGTAAACGACTTCCAGTTGATTTCAACTTTCAAGTTACAACACGATAGTCTCCGGCTGCAACGAAGGGAGTAGAATTATGAAGTGCCGACAGACTACAGTAAGATATCCGAGGCAAGGCTAACTTACTACTGTACCCCTCTACGTTCAACCAATACCCGCCCTTTTTCAGTACGTATTCAAAGATAATTTATTTGACAGTTATTATTTGTTTCAGTTATAGTGGAAGAAGCTGCCGAGGTGTTTGAGGCACACATTGTCACCGCACTTACCAAACACTGCAAACATGTTATATTGATTGGTGAGTAAGTTTAAAACAATGCTTTTATTCTGGTTAGGATTGCTTTTACAAGTAAAATTATGAGAACTAAATATGAAAAAAAACTGATAATAATGTAAAAATATAAATTGTTACCTTCTTTTTGTTAATCATTGGCTGTGGTTCGGATTCCACGTAAAACTGAAGGTCCCGTCTTCATTAGCCTTAAAGTGCAAAACAGCAGGACGTTAAAAAAAACAATTCTTTTTGTTATATGTATACATAACAAACTTTAAAACTTAAATTCCATGCTGTAGCCTACGGATTAGTGTATTAATTAACTAAGTAATTATTTTTTACCTTCTTTAGTACGTCAATCTAATCCTTTGTTTTTTGTTCTTCTCCTACGACCGGGGTTTCGGGCTTTCGCCCATCTTCAGGTACTTTTACAATGACACAATAACACTAATACATAACTACACGTAAACAATTTTTACTCCGTATTGGAGATCGTTAGAAGTTTAAGTATTTTTCTTTATAGCGATGTTCACGCTAGGCCGGTCACTTCGATCCCCTGTCACCTTCAAAAGAGTAGTTGCTATTTTAAACGTACAATGGGGCGGCGGTAACAAAGTAATTTTGAAGGCGCGCTACAATCGATGTTTTAAAGCTTTAGAATATTAAAAAAGACTATTTTTTAATTTTGCAAACACAGTTCGAAATACCTGGACCCCCGAACTACTGCAATTGGAATTATCGAGGTTCTACTGTTTACTTAATGAATGCAGACAAAATTGTTATTTTATTTTAATTTGTCTTTATATAGTTTCTATAATTTCTTTAGAAATTTTGAAACTACTGATTATTTAAAAAAAGTTTTCTCATCATAGTTAATTTTATAATATTTATTAATGAATGGTTCTGTTAATAAATCTTTACTTATCTTTTGAAATGAATGGTTTATGTTTTGTTATCCAGGCGACCATAAGCAACTGCGGCCGAACCCAAACACGTTTAAACTTGCAAAGGACTATCACTTGGATATCTCGTTGTTTGAAAGAATGCTCAAGAACGGCATGTCTTGTCATACATTAGGTGTTCAACACAGAATGCGTCCAGAGTTTGCATCGTTACTGGTGCCGACGATTTATCCTGAACTTGAAAACCATTCCTCTGTGGAAGGAAGATCTGATATCAGAGGCGTTGGTTCTAATTTGTATTTTATAAACCACGGTATACCGGAAGATCAGGTAATTGTATATTTGTTATTAAAAACACAAGTTGGCAGACTAGTAACTAGTTTCACAATTAATGTCCGTCAAATTTAACAAATGACACATTTTTTACGGTTCATTTAAATGTTGATCTTTTCACCAACTTATATTACCACAATTAAACTTATACTGCAAATATTAAAAGTAGTAAGGAACAGCTGTGTGAATGTAGACTAACTAACCAGAAGTCAGTTTATTTTGTCGCGGTAAAATCCTTTACGATAAATAATATTTTATTTAAAAATTATAACAGTAGAATCAGAACGTATTTATAATGCAAGAATAGTTATCAAAACTTGAAAAACAAATTAATAGAAATACGATAATAAACACACTATATTTATTACGCCAAGCAAGACGACAAGCTATATGCAAGCAGACGAAGACCTACTCCGATGACGTCATTAAAGTATTCGTCCGCCGACGGCCAATAGAAAGTGTAAATACATGCAAGATATCTCCACGGAGGGATATGAACCCCGTTGTTCCGAGAGCGTAATGAAGCCAAAAACGGCGTCCTTTTTCAAATGAGTTGTACAGTAGCCATTGAAGAGTGAAGGTGTTTTATAAACAGTGTTGCATTTTTTAATGTTTAATGAGATAATAAGTAAAAAGCAGTGACAAAATTTCAATAGAGACTGGTATAATCTATATCAATTACCTGAAAGCAATTTAACTTCGAAATAAAAAATAGGACTCAAATAGTGTAAATTAAAACATTTTAAACATACTTTCATCAACCAAATACTAAATTAACTGTTCCAATATTTTATGAACTATATTAAACTGATATAAATGCGTATAACAAAAATAAGGAGGTATATTCAGTACCAACAGAGTGCCTACCCCAAGATAAATTAAAAATCCAATTAAATTTATCAAAAATAGACATTTTAAAGAGACTCAAATTTTACCTATAAATGAGCTAAGCCAAGGGTACATAAAACTTTATCAAGGCAAACCCAAGTATAAAATTAATGTAATATGTAATACTGATACTAGAAAATTTCAATAAATATATTTATGATGATGTTGACCTTAAAAAAAAAGTTATATTATAGTGGGCGCCATATTTGCAGATTTGTTATTGGTTACAGCTGACTTGGCAACAATTTGCATCTTTGATAAAAAATAATTAGGAAACAAAAAAACCTGCGGCATAAAGTTGTTAAAAAAAAGAAAACTTGTGTAAAACGGGTTTCGAAATAAGTGTAGTACTCTTGCTCACATAACAAAACTTGGTTAGAAAAATTAACAATTTGTTAAGATTATATTTTTGTTGCACTAAAACCTTCATGAACATCAAGGCCTGATAATAAGTAGGTCTGCATGAGGAACGGTCCCAGTTCCCCCATTTACAAGACAGGGGTTGTAACTATAACCCCTCTCACTACTGTGCCCCCTACTATATTCTATATTTTCAAAAGAATCGCTGAACAAAACAGACCTAACTTAGCAAATCTTAACTTGAATACTAGGCATTTACACTTCTGGGTAGCAAAATGTGTTACTAACATTGTTAGAGAAACGTAAAATGAAAATGTTAGTAACAACGATGCTAATAACAATTTTGGCGTATTGTTCACATAAATAGTATCTATTATTGATAGGAATGTTAACAACTTTTCTGATAGTAACAACATTACAGAAATTTAAGGTTTGTTTACTCTTGGTTACAACACCAATCACTAAAATGTGCTATTAACAAGAATATTACCAACAGTTTTATTTGCTACGTTTTATTTTTATTTCCACGCTTGAAAATAGAGTCAGGTAATCTTGATGTCTTCAGCATTGACAGTTGATGTTTCGACGGGTTTTTTGTGTTTTTGAAACATTGTTTAACCTGTTGCTTAGTAGTGCCGCATGTGCTGAGGCAGCATCCCATGAGCAAATAAAAGTAACAACGCAACGTACCGTATGCGGTTTGATATTTGAATTTATATAGGAAAGCCACAACCTGTGCCGCTCGGCTAGTTTTTTATTCGTTGCATTCTGCGATCTGTTGGCTGTAATATAAAACATCTATTTTAGTTCTAGTTAATTCTGATAGATTCCATATTAATAGTATCCAAGTCACTTCAATAAATAAATTTGCTGTAAATTATAGTTACCTATATATTACGTGAATTCTTCCGTCATGTGACTTAATTTGGTCTTCTGCTCAAGACGCGTTTCGGGGCCGTAGTCCCATCATCAGTTGGAAATTAGATCACTCCGTTGGAGGTCGTTATACAATATAAAAACACGAACACAATACATAAAAGACACTATACACGCACATATACAAAAATATAGACGGCCCTCATTCGTGAGGGTTAACTAGACAGCGCTTCCTCGTCTATCACGCGTGTCACGACGTCACGCATGTCTATAACTTGTATCATCTGTAATGCAGCTTATGTAGGCCAAACAGGCCGTAGTTTTAAATGTAGGTTAAGTGAACATGAAAGAAGGTGGTGGTTGGGTCATAATGACTCTAGTTTCTCTAACCATCTAAAAAATCATTTAGTGTCAGATTTTTCCAATAATATTAACTTTAAGATTCTCCATGTCAATGATAAAAGTAGGAAATTAAATTCCTTGGAAATGTTAGAAGTTAAGAGATTATTTTGTACAGATGCTAGCCTTGTACTTAACGATCAGGTGGAATTTTGGTCCAACTCGCCTCTATTAAACCCATTGTCAACCTTTTGACCATACTTACCCCACGCCCCCCCTTCCACTCTCTTTCCTTTTTCTTTGTTGTAAGTAACTGTTCTATGTTTGAACACGTTTGTTTTTCTAATATTCTTTAGTCTGTAAAGCTGCCTCGTCAATGCCGTCACGGGCGAAACCTTGGTCGGCAAGATTCAACAATAAAAACTTGTAGAAATTACAAAAAATCGTGTTTGTCTTTTAATTAAAATTAATAACTTACAGAATTAGAGTAAAATAATTTTATAAAATGAATAAGTATGTGTTTTGGCGGTTATTTTAGGTTAGGTAGTTTTGGGGATAAAATTTTAAATTATGTGATTGTAAATAATTATTCCTAACTTTTTAGCTCTTATTTCATATTTTTATATAGTAAGCACATTAAAAAACAATTTAGACAAAAAAAATTTACTTAAAAAACTCACTAATTTGGGGTATGGAGCTAAAGGGAAGACCCACTAACCAACAGGTTAACAATTAGTTAAAGATTTGACGGACTATAGTGTGTGTCAGGCAATTGTTTAATATTACTCTACCCGAAATAAAAATAAATTTGTCAAGATGTCCCATAGACTTGTGATGTTTGAAAAAAGTCTTAAATATGCGGGTGCGGTTCTCTATAATAGTTTGCCCCAACATATCAGATCAATACATAAATTAAACAAGTTTAAAATTGTATTAAAGGCATTTTTAATAGAGAAGGCATTTTATTCAATTGATGAATTCATGAGGAGAGACTAAGGTTTGTGTTTGCCATTCTTAACCATTGTATAATTATATTTACAGTATTACTATTACTCCTATTGAACATGTTGTTATTGTGTTTTAATATTGAATGTTGTTGTTATGGAATTTAATATTTTGTGTCATTGTTGTTCGATTTTGTATTAATGTGTAATGTGTTAATGACGTGTCTATGCAATATTGTATTGTGAAATGACTGAAATAAATTGAAATAACTGTTTGTGTTTAGGTGGCAGATTCGTCTAGCCGCAGCAACAAGCACGAGGCAGATTTTTTAATTTCACTGTGTTGCTATTTAATCTACCAAGGTTATAAGCCTGAGGAAATCACAATTCTGTCTCCATACATTGGGCAAATGTACTACCTCTTTAAGGTAATATCTTATTCATATTTTTATGGTTTTGATTTTATTGTGTAGTGTCAGCTAACTCAGATATGCTGCTGGTCAGTCTGGAAAATCATGTGGCACAAATATATGCTGTTTGGGCTATTTTGGAAGAAAGTATCTTCCATTGCGGGTGCTAACTTGTGAAAAGCGTAACAACAAAAGTAGGCCTTCATCTTAAAATATTTCTTCTCTCACTGGAATTGAGATTTGTGGACACAATGTTACTTCTCAAATTATAATTTTAACTCGTGGTAAAATTAGGTTAGATTACTTTGGCTTAAAACTCTTTTTACACTTAATATAGTTTCACTCATGGCAGTTCCTGCATGTTGTCCTTTAACCCTTTCCACTCCATTTACTGGGGACCTAATGTTGCTATCAGGTCAATTTAATTTTGAGCAAATATTGCGCTGTAACATGTTTACTAAAAAAAAAGTATTTTTGTCAGTTCTAAAAGGCTGATTTTTTTTGTAGTTTCTTCTATGACTAAAGTATAGATAGGTATGAAAAAAGACATATATTTTTATTTTCAAGTATATTTTTTAAATTTTTATTTATTGAAAGAAATATAAATTTGTAACAAAAAACCGGAATAAACAAGAATTTTGGAAAAATTTTCAATGGAAAGACCTATATTTGTTGCTTGTTTTTTGTTGTCTATATCATTATAAACAAAATTAAGTGGTTTACACATGTTTAACACACAATAATAAATTATAAAGAAATTATAATTGAAAAACAAGTTTTTCGTAAAAAATTAGTTTTTATGAAAACAATTAGTTTTGACACCAACTTGTACAAAATTGCCTAAACTATTTATTTTATTGCTTAACAACAGTATTATGTAGATTGAAACTAGTAAGAAAAGCTTTTTTCAAATCTGATTGATATTTTAATCACTCAGGTTCGAAACAAAAGTTCCGTCGCCACTAATGTTATTTTGTAACAAACTTCCGTCGTCTTCGTTCATTTTATTTCACAACAATCATTATAAGTATGAAAAGAACAATATTCAAAAATAAACTGTGAAATTACATTCGATAACCTAGTACAACAAAACTAAACAACACGTAAGCTCACTAAAACACTGCGTAGTAAGTAGGAAACAAACAATGCGGTTTTATCTACCCCTATTTCACTTCATGGTTTAGGTTTGCTACTTAGTTGTAAGTGTCTGTTGGTTACTTTTAGAGTTTTTTCTCTTTATTTTTAAACAGTGTTGTTACTGTTTTAACTTTTGAACAGATTGTATTTTTGTCATTTAATCGATTAATCGTCTTAGTTTTAATTTGGCTAACTAGAGTTAAGTTTATGTGTTTTGACATAAATTTAAGCCCAAAGCTATTATTTACTTCATTTTAAGCATTAGAAATATCAAGGGAAATACCCTTGTATGGAGTTTCACCTTCAGCAAAATGTTTTATTGGTAAGTAAAATTATGTACGGTATAAACATTTTTAATGAATTCTTCTGCATTTTGCAGAGACGTAGAGAAAAACCTATGATGAGAGATGTCCGAATTACTGTTATCGACAACTTCCAAGGGGAAGAGAACAAGATTATATTGTTGTCATTGGTGCGAAGCAATGCAGATGCAAGGATTGGCTTCTTGGGTACGGACAATAGGATTTGTGTTTCATTGTCTAGAGCTAAAGATGGATTTTACATAATCGGTAACATGGATAACTTGACACAAAATAGCACCACTTGGAAAGAGATAAACAGACAACTAGATGAATTAAATGCTATAGGTATGTTCAGTTTGAATAAATGCTCAAGTCCTGCTGACTAGTCCCTTCTACATTCCCCCCTATATTAGTTCACACCTCCACAAGATAAACTAGTTCACCAATTGAAGTAGTGCTATTAGTTATTTGTCCACAGTGTTTCTTCACTTACTATATTGAATATACAGTAACTCCTTACTGCTTTTCACTACTTGCCAACAACCATTGACTTTCCTACTAATATCCTTTAGTTGTATGCTTTAGAAATGTTTTAAAAATAAATTTTTGGTAACCCTCCCAGTGCCAGACTGCCCAAAGTGACGTTCTCTCAGGGGCAAGATGTAACTAATTCGAACCTATGAGAGAATTTGCATAAATTTGCATATTTGATTGTTTAATTCACTTAAAATCATCCAATCGTAATAAAACCGGCACCATTAGAAAGGAAATCAATTGAACTTTAATTTTTGTATTTAAAACTTTTTATAAAATGTATATTTACATACGTAATCATCGTTTTAAAATATGCAGATCGGGTTACAGCTGTTTCCGTGCACGAATTTGCATACAATTGTACTGTTATTTCCCACTTCTTACATGTCCAAGACCATCTACAAAAGTATTTCTATCGAGATTATAAATATACCATTGGATTTGTCAAGATTTTATCTTTCTATTAGTGCCTTCCAATCAGATGTCACTATTTTGCACTATTTATGACGACGATTTCTGTAAACCTTGCGATTGGACAGTTTTTAACCAATGAAACAGCAAATTTGTCAACCGAAATAACGCCTACACTATCATATGTTTTGACAGATTTCTTTTCACCATTTGCATTCTGGTGAGAACGTCTAGCGTGTGGGTTCCCACGTAATTCATATCACACTTCCTGCGACCGGGGAAGTTTCATAATCATTGATGTCATTTTGTTATTCAAATAAAGATAACTCAAACACTTTTGTGAACTAAGGAAAGACAAGTATACCGTTCTTTTCTTTGATTTATCCTCTACACTTTGTTATAATAATATTTCATTTCTGGGCAAAGCATATGTTAGTAAATTACGTTTTTCAAACTAGGCTTAGTTTTGTTAGCAGTTGTGTATTTGGAACATAAAAACTGTTTTTTCAAAATAAGAAATTTGAAATTGTTAAAATGTTTTTATACAGTTCTATTTAGAACTAAATTACAAAACTTTTTTACGCTTATGGAAAAAATAACAAAAAATGTTTACTACTTGTTATGTAGGCCTAAAGTTGAACTGTTACCTTTCGTAACTGAACATTTTTTGTTTCTTGAGCTAATAACTTTTACAATTTTACATCAATACATTTTTTAATTGCATATATGAATTCTTTGAACCTTTCTCTACAAAAAAGGTAGAGAATACTTTTGGATTGGGATAGAATTACTATTTTTGGCAAATTTTTTAAAATATACTTGCAAAACATTAAAAACCGACTCGCCAGTTTGAGCTATAACCAGGGCAGGTCTAGGGTTAATAACTATTGTAGTTGTGTGCTTTAGAAATGTTTTTAAAATAAATATTTGGTGAATTATTAATATTAATTACATTTTTTGTTGATTATTAATGTTATTAATGTTATGCATGTTATTTTACCTTCTATAATAATACAAGGGTTTTCTTTTATATTCATTTTCTAAAAGCCACACATTCTGTGGTTTCACCACACGTTCTGTGGTTTCAATGTATAAAATTACGAGACAAATATGTGTTAACGACTCTAATAATTATACTTCTTTGACACAACTTACTATCAAAATTGGACAGGAAACAATAAATTGCCTAAAACATTTTACTGGGGAAAATGTCTACTTACATAAAATTAATAATGTTTTACATTTTCCCTACTGATATTTATTGTTAAATGCTGAATTGAGTTAAAGTACAGAGAATGCGATTGCAAATACCGGAGTTACATTCACGGAGTCTATACGAGTTTTTTGAATAAGTAATTCATATGCTACAACTATTAAGTTCAGTATACTCTAAGCTGATGTACCGTAATCCTAAAAATGTAATTTTAACTTAAATAAAGAACATAAGTGTAGCCTGCAAAGATTTTTGAATTTGTTTAACCTTTCAAAACTGTAGTGTTAGATGTTCGTGGCAATTGAAAAAATTGTTATCCGAAACGGCTTCCCCCCTCCCTTTAGTTCGGTTATCCGGTATTTTACTATATTTGTAAAAAGTCAGGAAAAAATGATGAGTGGTGGTTATTGTGTTTAGGACCTGCACTGCCTCTTCGATGTGAGAATCACAAACACCATATCACCCGAGTGTCTTGCCAAACAGACTTTCAACAAGTATTACATGGTTGTTGCCCTTTGAACTGTGATGTTATAATGGATTGTGGTCACACCTGTACCAAGACATGTCACCTGAATGACAGAGAACACAAAGAAAACAAATGTCTTGAATATTGCATCAGGTAAGCCTTGTCTTCTCAATTAACTACTGCTCATTTATGCTTAGGTGGTGTATAACGTTAGGCGTTATAAAAAATATAAAATATTATTTGTAAATAAACTTGTTAAAAAAAAAGTAAAGTCGAGAAAATTTCAAATAAAAATAAAAAATTGTTCAAATTAATAAAAAGATTATATGTGAATTATCCTTTGCTTAACACTTATTTTATTATTTAATCTCAATAATAAACACTCTCTGTTCAAACTACTTTACTTTCAAATCAAAAAACTAACACTAACCTCAAGAAACTTTATTTATCTTTAAAACATCTGTCAATCTTTCACATATAATGTCTCAATGCTATATGACGTCATCTGTGACTATCCCGCTTCATCCCGCCAACCTACGTCATAGTGCAAAATTTATTGTAAAAGATTACACCATACGTGGCAAGCGTCCTTTCCCTCAAAATAGTCTTGTATGCGCAGAGTTGGGAAAGTTAGTCTAATAAAGTAACTGATAGAAGTTAGAGTTAGTCGATCAAAAAAATAACCGAGTAGAGTTATAAGTTAGCCAGGAAAAATCCTAACTGAATAAAGTTAGAAGTTAGTCAGCAGAAAAGTAACTGATTAAAGTTAGAAGTTAGTATCCAAAAAAAGTAACTAAATAAAGTTATAAGTTAGTCGGTTTTTTATTTACTTCAACTAGAAAAAGTAAACAAAATTACATATTGTTATGTTATTTTAAATATTTCCCAGGTATTGTTTAGAATATTTGTGTCAGGTAAAACATTTGTTTTTATTTGCAAATAAAAAAAAAGAAGAAAAATCTACAAAATGTGCAAAGTACCGTAACATATAAATTATTTTTTAGACCAAACAACGGTAACTAGAAATTGCAAAACATTAATTTATATAGGCTAGTAGTAAATAACATGTAGACTACTATAAGAAAATAATAACCTATTTATTCCCAAACAAACACTTATAATTTATAAAAGATATAATATTTATAATTTATATAAATTTAAAAGGGCCTAGATACAATTTTAAACTAAGAAAATATAATAGGTAT
>JAGFPH010001602.1:66164-77468 GCA_018207615.1 Philaenus spumarius | reverse complement strand
GCCCCATATAAAATCAAAAAATCAAAAATCCTTAGACGGAGATTCCACAACCATTTAGCAGACAGACAATTATCTCTCGCTTTAGAAGATAAGATTAATTCATATATGTTAATTTGATTGCTATGGTAATGAATGTAAATGTATTAAATAATCCCTCTCCACGATTTGACTTGTGTCTACGCAAAAAGTTCGTGATGTGAGATTTCAGAAACATAGTCAAGCGAAAGTGCCCAACGGGCCAATAGAAGTTATCACTTCAAAAATGCCTTTCCGGTCCCAGAAAACTGTTGCCTTTATTTTTTGTCTAGATTGTCTAAATATTTGTGGTTTAATTGGTGGATTTGAACGACACCACTCACTGGTTTGTCATATAGTCTCTGGAGTACAGAAACCAATCCAAGTTTCATCATATCACATTATGACTCAAGAACTCATCACCGTCCTTGTCACACAGTGTTCCAAAATACACAAAGAATATGCCAAAAATGCTTTGTTTTGTGTTCTTATGTCAATATTTTCAGCACCCGTCTTACACAATTCTTTTTGTAATCAAGTTTTTCAGAAACATTTTCATAAATTACTGATCTTGACGTGAAGGAAATTTTGATGGAGCGCCTGTTTTGATGAATCTTCCCATCAAATCTTTGTGTCAATTCTTTACCGATGACAATAGGCCATCCAAATCAATCCTCATCAACATTTTGTCTTTCCTTCATTAAACAGTCCGCATCACTTACGAACATTTCGTTTATTCACCATACCTTTCCCGTACACTTCAACAATTTCTTGATAAATTTCACCTGGTTTTTTACATTTGAATACCAATGACGGAATGCCTTTCACATTCAGCTGGATTATTAATTATTGCGGCAAATTATGCAGCATTACCAAAGATCCAAAACAGACTGGCAGAGTAGTGGTGGCATAGTGGCTGACTTTGAATCTTCGTTACATTGCACAATCGGTGTTACTTAAAAACCAACCTTCTTTGATATTGTTTGTTTAGAACAGCTACTACAGTACTAACTATTGTTTTACTATATTTAGTTTTTGTAGTAAACACTTGTCATTATTTTAGTCAATGTTTTAATTTTAGTAGTTAATTATTGCATTGTTTTACCCACCAGTGATTCAAACTAAATGTAAAGTGGGCATTGAGTATAGTAATAAGAAGCACTTATTATTGTATTTCTTATTTCAGGGATAACGGAAACTAAGGTAGCGTCGTATTGTTTACAAAGGTTTTGTCAAGAATTATGTAACAAAAAACTACCTTGTGGGCACACGTGTAACGGCCTCTGTGGAGACTGTATTCAAGGAAACATACACGTACCTTGTACAGAGAAATGCAACAACAAACTTATTTGTGGTCACACGTAAGTAATTCATTCTGAAAATGGCATTTCGTAATCTCTTCATTGAACTTTGAACTGTAGGGAAATTCTCTTGACGACTTAGGAGCTTGTCTTTATTACCAAAACCACAAACAGCCAGAGTGGTTCTCTCTTTGTTGTTTACTTCTTTCTGCAAAAACACCATCAAGCCATTCGCATTAGTATCTGAGTCGTAACCTCCAGAAAGAAAATAATGTAAATTAAATCATTATTGAAGTAAACAAAATGTTGCCAACTTATTAATTTATAACACAAAATTACTTATAAATGTGCAGAAAACCCTACAATTCCCACAGTGTACAAGAGCTTACTGTAACAATATATTATATAGAAAAGAATCATTATTTTTATGTTTCTAGGAAAGCATACTTTTAGAAAAAAGGCTTTAGGACCTTATTTGCACTCTGTATAATCTTATTTTTGAAATATTTCAGATGCGTTGCATTGTGTAAGGAAATATGTCCCCCTTGTAATCAAAAATGTTTGAATTGCTGCCAACATCGCCAATGCTCTAGACTGTGTGGGGAGACCTGTGAGCCCTGTGTGGTAAGTAAAATATTCTATTCTAGGTTAACCCATTAGAGAAGACATACAGAACCAAGGGTAATGAGCGCCCTAATGTAGATATACAGAAACTAGTTTACCAATCTTATTTCAATGTTTTGTGGCTAGATAGCACTGTAATACGCTGTAATGTTTTGCAGTGGTGTTTGCAGCAAGGGATATTTAATTAAATTATAAGTAAAAAACATAGACCAAGACCGGGAGTTGAACCCGGACCTTTACGTTTACTTGCTGAGGAAGTGTGTAAGCGGAAAAAATTCATAAAAAAAAAATATTAATAATAACACCACTGTAAGCTGAAAAATAAGAATTGTGATTGTTTTCAATTTCGTATACATGAGCTATTCAATCTGTTAATTCAATAATTGGAGTAAAACCGTACAAGTGAGATAACATCGACCAATATCTGTAGCGATCAGGGTAGCTCAGTTGGCAGAGCATTATGACGGAAACATAAAGGTCCCAGGTTCAACTCCCGGTCTTGGTCCATGTTTTTTCACTTCTAATTTAATTATACTTTTACTTTTTTGATGCTGCAAGGTGGAGAAATAGCAACTGTTGGCCATAACTCTACCCTCCGTGTGATCCAGATTGAAGTTATACTTTGTTTGTTTAGGAAAAATGTGACTGGAAGTGTGCGCATAAATCTTGCACCCGATTGTGTTCCCAGATGTGCAACCGAGACCCTTGCTATGAACCATGCCCTAAAGAGCTAAAGTGTGGACATCCTTGCATGGGTTTCTGCGGAGAGGTTTGCCCTGCCTGTTGTCCCATATGTGATGGGACGTACAAACAAAATCAAAGGTATTTACAAAGTGTTAAAATTAAAAACCACAACAATGTTTAATTCTCAACGTCATCATTGAGTGACAGCTACGGCTACTCACTTTGAACCAAGTTCAGTCAGTTATTATCCAACAATTATATGTTGTCTTAGTAGGCGTGGATTAAACTTGTCTTCCAATAGAAGAACTGTATGGAATGCAGGGCATTTAACCAGTTGGCGAGTAATATTTTGATCCCTAACGAGCGAGTATGGAAATTGCAGTTTATGAGAATGGGCTGTAAAATTGTTTAATAACTCTTAAAACTCATTATCTAAAGTAGAAATAAATGAATTTTATGCAATTCTACTTGTGCATACTTGATATTGACATCTTATTTATTTTGACATCCTGCAAAAGCAGTTTTTTTTACAAAACATTGTCAATCCTGTAAAGTTATTTAAATACATTGTAATTGAGTAAACATTAAAACATGTTGGCCTAAGGTATCGTAATAGTAAATGTAGAATATTGAAATATTTTGTTTAAAATATATCAACAGATAGTGCCGAGGTAGTGGGAGAGGCAAGGCTTAGCGGGAACTGGGTAAACAAAAACAAGACACGCCCCTTTTCACAATCAAATGGTTCAGTTTTTGTTCTTACTGTAGTGTTTAGTTGCTACAAAAGCGGAAGGAAACAGACTGTTAGTGCAGTAAAACTCCAATTAGACTAACTCCAACTATCTGAATCGCTGATTATCCCAATCGTTTTCAGAATTTCTGAAAAAATGAAGACGGGAATGTACTGCGATTCGCAAAATAATGATTCTGTCTACACGCGCTATTGTCCTTCCCTCCGCGAAGCTAGTGTGTAGACGCCAGGTGTCAAACGGATAATACAGTCAAACAGTTTACTTTGACCGAGATGTTCAGCAAGCAATGACATTCATTTATGTACATACGCTTAACATGTAAAAGTGTTACCGTACCTTTTCATTTAGTTAATTAAAGGCTTTCTTTATTTTAAAATACAGTAGTTTTGTTCTTCCATTTTCAACATAGATACAGTAATTAATTAACCTTTTCAGGACTAACATAGTCTAAATCTTAATTCATGCTCAGACTAGGTTATTTCAAGCATGGGACAATGCTTCTGGCTTTGTATGCCTAGAGCTAGCGAGATGTTTGTTTTACTTGTAATTTAGTGAAACAAAGTGAAATATATTTATAAAATAAGGTTATTTTCAAGTATACAGTTCAATTCTTTGATATTCTCTACAATTTGTTATAATCAAATTTCATTTTTGGATAAAGCATATTTTCCTAATTCATTTTTCAAAATAGGCGTCGACAAAACCTAGTAAGCATGGTCTGGCAGCATGATTTTATTCTCTCTATTTTCTACTGTTTACTAGTACCTCCTATTAATAGTCGAAATAGTTCATTTTAAAGCTAATAGATTGAAGTAAATGCCAGTAAAAGAATTACATTAGTCGCGTAAACACGAAGCCAGTCCCGAAAAGGTTAAAATAGACTTTTTTCAGAAAAAATCCAACTATCCGAATTTTTGACTATCCGAATGGGGTCTGGTCCCAATTGATTGGATAACTGTAGTTCTACTGTACTCAAGATTTGAGGTGCTGCGTTTGTACATATACTTGTTTTAAACAATACATTGTGTTTGAAAAGTCTGGAAACGGCTTAATATCTTAAAATGTACGAGTCTTATGAGGTAGAAATAAATGCAGTTATTCACAGTCGTAAAAGAACCACTTTTTGGTGAGTTGGAAATTTTTGCTCACCATTTTGGAATCGCTATCTTGCAATGAACTTCATTTTTTTTTAAATGGATACATCACCGAATAAAGTGTGATCAAAACAGGACTGCGAGCAGTACAAGGAATTAAGGTATTTATGTAAAGAGATCTTATTAACTACATTTCTAATTTCCTAGAGTTGGTTTTTGTACATATCGTCTTTTAAATCACTTTAAAGGTACAAGTGCAAAGGGTGTCGAGTCTAGTTCTCTGAAAGATTTCTTTTTCGTCTATTCATTGCTCAGGGAACTTGTGATCAATAACTTCCCTTGTGTGTAGTTGGTGGAGGAGTGGAGCGCCATCTCGCAAAACGTACCTACGTGAACAAAATTTTAAAAACTAATATTTTCACAGACCTCTAATGATCGATCGCCAAAGTATCGGTAATTCACACGCACTACTATTAAAGTAATGGGATCAGTTCAGGGCTAGTTATTTTCCCTAATAAAACTGTTGTGTGTTACAGATTAGTGCAGCTTGAGGACTGTGGCCATGTAGTGGATTCAAAGAAGCTAGACATGTTGATACGTAAAATCATGAAAGATGGACAAATTTCTTTGAAAGTGTGTCCGACCTGTGCAACTCCTATAAATAAAACCAAGAGATACAGGAACACATCCAGGGTTACCAACCGTAAGATCCAAGCTGTCAAGTCACAAGTACTTTATGAATTTAGAGGCATGTTTACGAAAATTGATTTCTTAAAGAGCAAGCTTCATTCCAATCACCATCATGGTATGTATCACTTCACTAATTGCTAGTGCAATAACAGTAAATATTACTTTTCAAAACTTATATTTTTAAAGCAGAAGTTTTCTTTCTTTTCGTCTGTACAGAATACTAACATCCTTTCATTACGACATGTATACATACTCAAAATGTCTACGGTTCTCGGAAGTTTGTAGAGTCTCTGATTTACATTTTTAGGTCACTGATTTTAGTAGTGAAACTGATTGAAAGAGCTGGTTTTGTAAAAAATATGGCTGGGTCCACGACTCCCGTAAACATAATGAGTTTAGAAAGATTTGAGTTACAATCGTAGTTAATTCTTTAATTTAACGCAATCTCCTGTAATTTGCGGAACGAATGGCTTTTGCGGTAAAATCGGCTGTTTTATTACCAGTCTGTCAAACTAAAGCTGCATGCCAAAGATAAAAAGAAGAAATAGGTACGAACGATCCAACAGATTGTTGTCTTTCATACAGCTTTGCTGATGTGATTTAACTTACGTTTAATCGCTGGTACTTCATAAAATCAGCGCAAATTGTTAATTTCGCTGTTTTTTTTACAAACTTTTGGTGTTGCCTTTTAATGCCAGAATTTATGTTTTTGTGAATTTTTGCCGATGTGATCTAAATTGAACCACTGATTGGAAAAAGGGAATAACTGCGTGATGAAGTGATTTCCAAAAACGAAAAAAACTGTATAGAGAGTTAGTTTTTAATATTTTCAAAATACTTATAATTGAAGATTTGTTTCAAACCTACTAAGAAACAAAATGATATCATAAAAAACAATCCATCTAAAAAATTAAAATTTTAACAAATTTTAAAAAAATCAAAAAATATTCCCTTTTTCCAATCAATCAAATTTTTTCTCATAAGTTTAATGTTTTTCACCTGAATACACTATTAATGGTAGGTTAATTAATGAAAAACTGCAATATAGTGTATAACATTGTTTACTGATACAAAAGAATGAAAAACACAAGTCTTTTATTCGTCAAGATTTTCTTCTTCTTGTACTTCAGTTGTTTTCCAAGAAGCAATGGTGTTGTAAAATTCCTTATATTCATCGGGTATGTACTTTATGATCTTTACCACATCTTGAATCTTCTTTTTATTAATGGGAACTTGACCATCTTCATACGCTCTCGAAGTTGGCAGTGGTACTTCCTTCACGTTACTCTTCAGTAAATTAAAAATGTCAGTTGTAACACCATCAATAAACTCATGAGCCTGTACGTAACCTGGTGAGTCCATTTTATAAATAAAGTGTCTATATTTGCTTATTTGAAATTGGATTTTATTATCTGCAATACTCCGTGTATTTTTTTTTGTAGAAAGGTTTCCACCATTTTTTAAAATCTAAAATCATTTCGTTTTGAACCTCGAAAACCTGAAATGGGGTATCAGCTTTTCTTGAAATAGATATCATATGATTGTACTGTGTTGGTAAATATACTCTGTCATGTCTTTTTATTTCTCTTTTTATCACAGCAAAGTTCCTGTCACATGGCAGGAAGCTATGGCCACGGACAGGAAAATATTGTTCAATCGTTTTGAAGCGCTTTGACACGGTCAAGCTAGAAAGCATCCTATTCATCGTATTATTACGGTTTTGACCGCCACAAGCATCGCTAAAAATATGCAAGTCAGTGACCGATTCTGATAAAAAGTTTTCCAGGTAATGACTCAAAAATGTGCATACTTCATCTGGTCCCTTGCAGCCTTGACCTTCATGATAAGTATAAAATACTGATTGGTTATTGGCGAGATTATGAATTCCAAACACATAATGCCATAGTTTTCGTAAATAAAACATGTCTTGGACAGGGATGAATGGCAGAGCAAGATTTTGCATGTAGTCGAAGGCCAACCCAGTTACTTTTGGGTTAACTGTGCTTAATTTTTTTATTTCTTCAAACTTTTTGTAAAATTTACTGGACCTTCTTTTGTGAACTATAAGTTCTGCGACAGCACACCGTTTAGATATCTCATTCAAAAATGGTGATTTTATTTTTACATTTAGTTCTTCACAGGTCGAACATACATCCACTTGTGGCCTACCGAACCTAAAGCCATAGTTCGAGTTGTAATGCCTAAGGTAGTATTCATATTTTACAATGTCTTTGAATTGAGTATATTTCTCTTGGAACATTTCGTACATCTTTTTCACTGTTAATGTACTATCGAGGTAAGTCACAGATTTTCCTGTGTAACGAGCGATTTTTGTAGGATACTCTTGAATATGAGAATCTATTTTAGCGATGGCGTCAGGAGACAGTAGGTTGCCTCTATTATTGTGCTTACCGCGATTGTCTTTGGGTGTTTCATTTTTTGAAAGCAAGGTTGTGAGGCGAAAAACACGTTTGTTGGAAACGGCATACAATCTAAGAAAGGCTTCACGGCAAACAATCAATCGCTCAGTGTCTCTAATCACGAAGTACTTAAAAGAAGAATTCTTTTTCTTCTTACTATCGTTACCTGATTTTGACCTTTGAACATCAAAACGTTCAATATTACCCATGAGGAAGGTGTCCTGCTCATTTTTTGTTCTTGTTGAGTATAAAGAAATAATAAAGTTATCCTTATCTTCTTGAGAAAACTTACTACAGCATTTATATTTACAATTACAATCAGAACCGGTTTTTTTTGCAGGAACGGTTTGACCTTTACTATTTACATATTCTTCCCCTTTCATTCTGGCTACTTTCCTTTTTTCTTTTACATAATTAGAAGTATTTCTAACACCCTTTTTACGCTTAGGAGGCAATAGGCCAAGATCCTCATCGCTAGACATGTTCTGCAAAACTAGGCTTAGGTCAAAGTGAGGTTAGGAACAAATACAGAAGCCTAAAACTCACCAAAGCCAGCTTTATCTTACCACCTTCTGCTTGTTATTTATTAAAATGCTCGTAAATGTTTCCAAATTATATCCTGTAATCAACACTAATCACTTCCAGTTAAAACAAACTGCTATGTATCACAAAAACTGTAGGCCTAGATAATACACAAACTGTCTCACAACAATCATCACACTTCAGAAGTGCATAGAACATGGAACAAAACACAGGGAATAGTTTGTTTTGAAACGAGAGAGACCTCTAGTGGCTGTCGGCCGAAACACAATGTACCGTGGTGTCGCGCAGTGAGTGGAAGAAGGAAATAAGTACAGCAGTTATTCCCTTCTTCCAACCAACAACAAATAGCACCGTCTGGATCTCCCCTATAGAGTTCAGATAATATTACCTTTTTCCACTCAATGATGTAGCTATATTAAATGAACAAAACTGCTATATCAGATTGAAATCGCCAAAAATTGTACTTATTCCCTTTTTCCAATCAGTGGTTCAATTGTACTTTAACAGCAGTGTTTTATCAAAATGACTGCAAGATGTATTCGGCTGTCTTTTTTCACCTTTGAGATGTAAATTATGTTCAATACCCGTATTTTATAAAATTTGTGTAAATCGTATCATATTCGGGTGTCATTTCTTTGCCAGATTTTTACTGATGTGATTTAAACTACAGTAGAACCCCTTTTAACCGGCCTTGGATTAACCGGCCTATCCCATGGAACAACAGAGTTTTTTTCTCTTACAGATTATATAAATAAAAAACAGAACACAGTTTCTCATAAAAAACGTTTAATACTTAAAACGCGTTTTGATGACCAGGTCATCATCATCAGTGATGGTTACAAACTTATAACTAATTTGATAACATGGTTCTTAACTATATACAGGGTGATTGGTAGTCAGTGTGAAAAATTTCAAGGCGTTATTATGCATGCAAATTGCAACAAAACTACCCAATTCGGACAGTTCTATCTCACACCCCTTCTAGAAACAACAATTTTTTTATTTTTTTAAATTTCTTGACATTGCCCATGAAAATCTAATTTTTCTCAACTTTTACCAAACTTATTGCCACTTTTTATGACTTTTTTGGAAAGTACATAAAATTTTCTATCAGAATAAGTATAGCTTGCCACAGTCAAGCCCTCTTAAAGCCTTGTAAAATCTACTTGAAAAAAATATTTTGGAAAATTAAGAAAAAAGATGCTACAACTTACTTAAGAAATTTTTCTTATGCGTCAGACTACAAACTGTCAAATATCACAAAAAACTTCCCCACATCTTAAGCTTTAAAATGGTATACTAGAAGTGACCTTTCCTATTCGTCTAAGGGGCGGCAATGGGCGTTAAACATAATGATTGACCTGTTTGTGATGAAATACCAATACCAATAATAATAGGGTAGCTGGCCTTCGGAGTTGGACTTTGCAGGTTTGATTTCGGCTACCGGCACTGATAAGAGCGGTCACCACTGGCCGGCCCATGTTACTAATGCCGAAGGGGTACGGTCAGCTGTCTTTCGATCGCCGCACAGGCCTGTTGGCCCATGGCGACAGGCCATTGAGGTTTTAATAAAGAAAAACAATAACAAATTAATCTATTTGTAGTTCCAATTTATTTTATTAAAAGTTTTAAAACATAGAAAGTATTTATTTTGACTGAAAACACACAAAAAAGGCACTAGTCATGAAAAATCTGAACCTTTATTAACTTAAAAGTCTTGTTCAAACTGCCTGCCTTCACGTCTGATGCATGATTGTGATCTTTTTCTCATTGCAGCAATTGTAACTTTAAAAGGCAATGTTTCTGTCAACTAAGCTACTGTTTCAACTGTATTAGACGTGATTAACGTACTGAAAATGGAGAGACTTGGCTTTACAAAATCTTTGAATGTTAAAGAACAGAATAAAGTAACTGATTTTTTGATACAGAGTATGTAAATTCAGTTTTATGTAAAGTTTTAAAGTTTATGTAAGTTTAAATGTTTAATTTGTTGGTGTTTGTTTGTGTATGTTGTACAAGTCATACAATAAAATGGGATGCAATAACGTCTTATTTGCTTGTTTATTTATGAAATATGTAGGTTATTTTTTAACACAAATCTAGTTTTTACGGGAACCTCGGATCAACCGGCCAAACAGGTAACCGGCCAGGGTCCCGGTCCCGACCAGACCGGTTAAGAGAGGTTCTACTGTATGTTAATTTGTATTTCTAATAATGGAACTAGATTTTATGACTGAAAAGGTCCCAGATTTTTGCCTATTTCAGTCTGTGAATTTGATTTTAAGAATCTGGTAGATATTTAGATGCATTTTCAAAACAAGTTTTAGCAATTGCAGATATTAGAGATGGGAAGTAGCTGAAAATGTTAAGTTCCAAGTTTAAGTATTGGATACTTTTAGTGATGGTATTTAATTTTTAACTATGTACCCAAAGAAATTAAAATATGCCATATTGATACAAAATTAATTAAAATTCTTCACTGGTAGATACTTCAGACACTCAAGGTTTAGACAGACACATTTTGATTTTAGAAACTAAAACAAATAAAAATTATTTGGAGATACACATTTAGTTAAAGTTGCTATAAATGTATAAAAAAAGGTTTTCGGAGTTACTTTTTTGTATGCATCAGGAATACACAGTTTATCAAACAGGATGTCAGTATGGCATGGTTTGTCTTCCAGAGGAATTATTAAGTAATTTTTAAGAGACCTAACCTAAAAATTTTGAATGGCATTCCAGCTCTTAATCAATGCAGATGGTAATACTTATATCAGAATGGTGCGCCATCACGATGAGAACGATTCTCATAAAGACTGCCGAATATTTTCTTCATCACAATTTCTCTTATAGATGAGGAAGCACGAAATATAAAATATAAGGATCATCCCAATGGTTGCTGTTTTAATCACTGATCAGTTCTATTTTTAAAAAGCATGGACAAAGTTCATGTTGCCCAGATAGCAATACTTAACCATTAAACTGTGCTAATGTTTTGCAATGCCAAGCCATAAGGATCATCCCAATGGTTGCTGTTTTAATCACTGATCAGTCACATTTTGAAAAAGCATGGACAAAGTTCATGTTGCCCAGATAGCAATACTTAACCATTAAACTGTGCTAATGTTTTGCAGTGCCAAGCCATAAGGATCATCCCAATGGTTGCTGTTTTAATCACTAA